>CM074294.1:18453209-18480709 GCA_037194245.1 Opsariichthys bidens | reverse complement strand
TGTTGACGTCATTGGCTCCGTCCCCGATGGACAGGGTGACGGCCTTCTTGTACCGCTTCACCAGACTGACCACGTTGGCCTTCTGTTTGGGCGTCACTCGACAGCAGATCACCGCGCCGCATTCACACGCCATGTCCACGAAGTCTTCCTGTCTCTTCTCCTTCTCCCAGTCGTCGATGGGTTGGTTGCTGTCCGGAGGGTTGGTGGAGTTGGTGTACCGTTTCCTGAGCTTCTTCAGACGCAAGCGACGGCGCTTCTTTTTCTTCTCGTACAGTATCTCATTCTGCATGGAAAGGAGAAAGCGATTTTTTTTCTTTTATTCACTTCCTCTTGTCCTGATCAACCTGGAGAGATGACTTAATAGCTGACAAAATAGCATAGACTATATATAGACTCGTTTGACGGACACTTCGCCAAAGCAATGGCGCAAAACAACCTTAGAGATCTTTCAAGCTCTTACGAGAAGTTTTAAAATGCACAGATGGATGGGAAACACTGTCAATACATCGACTCTCGAGTCACAATACAAACAGGGCTGGGTGGGTTACTTTTAAAATGTATTTCACTACAGATTACAAAATACATGCTTTAAAAAGTCATTTGTAACGTATTTTGTTACATTACTCAAGTTTAGTCACTTCATCTAAATACTTTAGAATACTTTGGAATACTAATAAGTGTGAAACAAACACAAAAAAGGTCATTTAAAGTTTATATCTCACAATTCTGACTTTTTCCCTCAGAATTGTGAGATATAAAGTTGCAATTGCAAGTTATAAAGTCAGAAATATGAGATATAAACTCACAATATTGAGAAAAGTCAGAATTATGAGATATAAACTCACATACTAAATTCACAATTGCAAGAAAAAAGTCAGTATTGCAAGTTTATATCTCCAAATTCTGACTTTATAACTTGCAATTGTGAGTTTAAATCTCGCAATTCTGAGAAAAAGAAGTCAGAATTGTGAAACACAAACTCACAATTGTGAGGGAAAAAAACAAATAGTGAGAAAAAGTTTCAGTGACGAGTGAATTATAAAATGACTCAAAAAACATGAAAACAGTCGTGGATCATCAGGTCATGACAGGACAGTTCAGTTGGGCAATTTTTTTTTATAAATTCAGTCATTTTGTCTTGTTCAGGACAGAACTAAATAAAAATAACAACATTTTTATGATCCTCTTAAAAGTATCAAAATGTTGATGAAACTGAACTCGTCTTTTTCAGACGGTCACAATCGCTGTTTAAATGACATTGAAACTCAAAGTAATCACTTTGGTAATCTAAAACACTTTTCAGATGGAACTGTAATCTGATTACCACCCATTTAAAATGAAATACAGTCACTCAAATTTTATATTTTAAATTCGTCACTAAGTTGCTTGTATTTCGTTACTCCCCGACCCTTGATACAAAGAATCTAGAGCGATCCTGATATTTTCCGACGAATCGCGATCCTCTCGAATGGATTCTGAGCTTAGTTTTAAACAGCAGATGGCGCTGCGTGCTTTAGAAACCACGGCCTCCCATAACAAACACACCACTTAAACCTAAAAATAGTCATTCATAAAGTTCGAAAATGTTGAAGCGAATTACAAGGGTGTTCGCGGCGTGCCGTTTACACTAATCTCGCGTCATGAAAGCATTCGGAGCCGAGGCGCGAGTATATTTAACCCCTTACATGACCGCGCCGAACGCACGAGCGCTCTCCAGTGCTCTTCTTCATGAGCATTTGAGTGTGTGGTTAAAAAAGCCTAAAAATAGCACCATCTGCTGTTAAAACTAAACTCAGAGAAAATATCAGAATCGATCCAGAATCATTGTATAGAGAATCAATGTATTGAACTGTTTTGTGTTTAGAGAGCCAATCAGTGGATGAGGAATTTACCAGCCAGCCTCCGGTGATGATGAGGGCGTTCTTGCCCGGCTCTGGGAAAAATGGCTCCTTCAGCTTCTTAGTGCGTCCTTGAGGGTCGTTTCGCCTTTGGGTCTGTCTGTTCCTCAGCTGAACACTGACAGAAACGAGACTTTAGAAACACATATTCTGAAACAAGACTGTCATCCTAGCCAGAAACGTACTTCACATCCTCTCCGTAGTGGATCTTCATGTCGTCTGTTAGCAGTTCGCAGGAGTAGCCGATGTTTTCAGCAGTCTCTGAGTACGTGACAAACAACATACATTATGAATCAAAGCAATCTCCTGTAAAATAACGCATGCCATAATTCACACGTTCATCGCTCACCTTTCTTGTCTCCGGTCAGAACCCAGATCTTGATGTCAGCTTTGGCCAGTTTTGCGATGGTCTCCGGAACGCCATCCTGAAGTTTATCCTCAATGGCTGTCGCTCCAATCAGCTAAATAAATGAGACATTTATCAATTATATATCTCAATGAATAAAAACAAAGCATTTGCCATAAATATTACAATCACTCTATAAATAACACAATGAAATAAGTAAATAAAAGTCTATAAATGCAGGCTAATATCAATAATACATTTATTATATAACCTAAAAAAAAAAAAAATCATCCAGGCACACAGTTACCAGACCAGTATATCGATCTCTCATCCCTAAACTAATGATTTTCACTCTTATTTCCATACCATAAGGTTTTTCTCGATCTCTTCGTACACCTCGTCCAGAGCCTCGTCGCGGTTGACCATCGAGACGCTGGCGGTCTGGTGTTTCTGCGCCCAGGCGTCGTACTCCTCCTGACTGATGTCCTTGTAGCAGAGACACAGAGTGCGCAGGGTCTCGTTCGCAAAGATCTGTGAGAGAAATCAAACTGTTCAGCTTAAAAACATAAAACTTTCATTTAAACGTATGCTATTCTGCATAAAGGCAATCTATCAGCAGGGCTGGGTGGGTTACTTTTAAAATGCATTTCAATACGGATTACAAAATACACGCTTTAAAAAGACATTTGTAACGGATTTCGTTGCATTACTCAAGTTTAGTAACTTCATCTAAATACTTTAGAATACTTTGGAATACTAATAAGTGTGGAACAAACACAAAAAAGGTCATTGTGAGTTTTTAATCTCACAATTCTGACTTTTTCCCTCTGAATTGAGTGAGAAAGTTGCAATTGTGAGTTATAAAGTCAGAATTATGAGATATAAACTCGCAATATTGAGAAAAGTCAGAATTATGAGATATAAACTCACATACTAAATTCACAATTGCAAGACAAAAAGTCAGTATTGCAAGTTTAAATCTCACAATTGCAAACGAAAACTCACAATTGTGAGGGGAAAAAAAACAAATTGTGAGAAAAAGTTTGCAGTGACGAGTGAATTATAAAATGACTCACAAAACATGAAAACAGTCGTGGATCATCAGGTCATGACAGGACAGTTAAATCGAGAGTTCGGCAATTTTTTTATAAATTCAGTCATTTTGTCTTGTTCAGGTGTTGTTAAATAAAAATAACAAAATATTTATGATCCCTCTTAAAAGTATTAAAATGTTGATGAAACTGAACTCGTCTTTTTCAGACGGTCAGAGTCAGAGAATCACCAATCGCTGTTTAAATGACATTAAAACTCAAAGTAATCACTTTGGTAATCTAAAACACTTTTCAGATGTAACTGTAATCTGATTACCACCCATTTCAAATGAAACACAGTGACTCAAATGTTCTATTTTAAATGCGTAACTAAGTTACTTGTATTTCGTTACTCCCCGACCCCGCCTATCAAATACTCAAAACTTAAAAATATAAATTCACTCTCTATAAATAAACACAACTTGATAATAAAGTTTGTACACAAATGATTTTTTTATGCTTTTTGTATGTTTTGGAGCTTGAGAGACTTAAAAATTCTCCTTTTGTCACCACAGAAACTCAAACCTCAATATCATTTGCGAATGAAGTTAATAAATGCGTACTCACATCCAGAGCTTCTTGTGTCGTTTCCTTATGTTTGCTGTTCGGAGAGAGTCTCTGGTAGATCACAGTGTCTGCGCCTTTACAGTACAGACGGATACGACCGTTTGGAAATTTCACTGCACACAAACACACAAAAGAGTGAGAAACCGACGACAGTGACGGACAGAGCGGATGCGAAGAAGAGAAAGAGGACTCACGGATGATGGACATGCGTTTGCGATCGCTGTTGAAGTCGAGCAGGGCGAGCATCGTGTAGGTCACCTCCTGGTCCATCTCCATGATGGTGATGGTGTCCTGCGTTCGGGACAGTAACACAAACCCAAAGTTGCGCGCGGCCGTGACCAGAGCGCCCTCATCGGGAGACGCGGCCTGGTACACCAACTCATCTGAAAGTGCCAAAATGTGCAGTTCACAAATGAACTTTAAGTAATATCAGCTGTGATTTTTTCTTTTTTATTTGATCAGATGTTTATTCTCCTCACCCTCTTTCTGCTCAACCATGACGGTGTGACACAGGGACAAGAGTTTGAAGAACTCCAGTACTTGGGCGTCCTTCTTTGAACGGATGCATGCAGGAAACGAGGGAATGGTCATTAAACTGGAACTTCTTGTCGGCATGTTTATTCCAGCTAAAATCTACAAGCTGACAAAAAATAAATATAAAAAAAAAATAAAAAATAAAAAAAAATCGGAGAGAAAGTGAAATCACTATGTTACAAAAAAGTGGTCAATCATATATTAAATAAATATTGATAAATTAAATAAATATTGATAAATATCAATAAATAAATAAAAATCAATAAATCCACTCTATAACTATAAATAATACAACAGCTAATTAAATAACTCTATAAATGCCCTGTTAAATAAATAAAACTGTAAATGCACTCTCTATAAATAAAAAAAATTAATATAAATACTCGATAAATGCCCTCTTCATGAGTTAATAAATAATAAAACTATAAGTCCATTCTCTCTCTCTATATATAAAAAATAATAGATAAAAACACCATAAATGCACTCTGTAAATAAAAAATAATAAGGTAATAGAAAATAAATCATAAATACTCTATAAAAGCACTTGCAATAAATAAAAAATAATAAAAGAAAAATCAATGAATCAATCAATATATAAAACTATAAATGCACTTTCTATTATAAATACAAAATAATAATAAATGAAAAACTAATCGATGGACTTTCTATTAATAAAAATAATAAAGTAATAAATGAAATTATTATTTTAGAATATAAAATTATAAAATATAACTTCAACAAATAAAATAATAAAATCAATCCCTAAAACTATAAATTAACACTCTATAAATAATAAATAAATAAAATAATAAATAAATAAAAAATTAAACTATAAATGCCCTCTCTAAGAATAAACAACTAATAACAAATCTGGAAATTTACTCTCTATAAATAAAATAAATAAATATAAATACTCGATAAATGCCCTCTTTATGAGTTAATAAATAATAAAATTATAAGTCCATTCTCTCTCTCTACATAAAACATAATAGATAAAAACTCCATAAATGCACTCCATAAATAAAATAAATTAATATAAATACTCGATAAATGCCCTCTTCATGAGTTAATAAATAATAAAATTATAAGTCCATTCTCTCTCTCTACATAAAACATAATAGATAAAAACTCCATAAATGCACTCTATAAATAAAAAAATAAGGTAATAAAAAAAATAAATCATAAATACTCTATAAATGCACTTGCCATAAATAAAAAAATAATAAAAGAAAAATCAATGAATCAATCAATATATAAAACTATAAATGCACTCTTGATAAAATAATAAATAAAGATAAAATGCTATTTCTGTGAATAAATAAATAGATAATAGAATGCACTTTCTATTATAAATACAAAATAATAATAAATGAAAAACTAATCGATGGACTTTCTATTAATAAAAATAATAATGTAATAAATGAAATTATTATTTTATAATAAATTATGAAATATAAACTCAACAAATAAAATAATAAAATCCATCCATAAAACTATAAATTCCCACTCTATAAATAATAAATAAATAAAATAAAGAATAAATAAAAAATAAAACTATAAATGCCCTCTCTAGGAATTATTAAATAATAAAACTATAAGTGCATTCTCTCTATATATAAAATAATAGATAAAAACTCCATAAATGCACTCTGTAAATAAAAAATAATAAGGTAATAGAAAATAAATCATAAATACTCTATAAAAGCACTTGCAATAAATAAAAAATAATAAAAGAAAAATCAATGAATCAATCAATATATAAAACTATAAATGCACTTTCTATTATAAATACAAAATAATAATAAATGAAAAACTAATCGATGGACTTTCTATTAATAAAAATAATAAAGTAATAAATGAAATTATTATTTTAGAATATAAAATTATAAAATATAACTTCAACAAATAAAATAATAAAATCAATCCCTAAAACTATAAATTAACACTCTATAAATAATAAATAAATAAAATAATAAATAAATAAAAAATAAAACTATAAATGCCCTCTCTAAGAATAAACAACTAATAACAAATCTGGAAATTTACTCTCTATAAATAAAATAAATAAATATAAATACTCGATAAATGCCCTCTTTATGAGTTAATAAATAATAAAATTATAAGTCCATTCTCTCTCTCTACATAAAACATAATAGATAAAAACTCCATAAATGCACTCCATAAATAAAATAAATTAATATAAATACTCGATAAATGCCCTCTTCATGAGTTAATAAATAATAAAATTATAAGTCCATTCTCTCTCTCTACATAAAACATAATAGATAAAAACTCCATAAATGCACTCTATAAATAAAAAAATAAGGTAATAAAAAAAATAAATCATAAATACTCTATAAATGCACTTGCCATAAATAAAAAAATAATAAAAGAAAAATCAATGAATCAATCAATATATAAAACTATAAATGCACTCTTGATAAAATAATAAATAAAGATAAAATGCTATTTCTGTGAATAAATAAATAGATAATAGAATGCACTTTCTATTATAAATACAAAATAATAATAAATGAAAAACTAATCGATGGACTTTCTATTAATAAAAATAATAATGTAATAAATGAAATTATTATTTTATAATAAATTATGAAATATAAACTCAACAAATAAAATAATAAAATCCATCCATAAAACTATAAATTCCCACTCTATAAATAATAAATAAATAAAATAAAGAATAAATAAAAAATAAAACTATAAATGCCCTCTCTAGGAATTATTAAATAATAAAACTATAAGTGCATTCTCTCTATATATAAAATAATAGATAAAAACTCCATAAATGCACTCTATAAATAAAAAAATAATAAGATAATAAATTAAACTATATAAATGCTCTCTTTGCACACGTACCTTTCCACGGTCCAAGTTGACACCGTCTGCACTGGTGGGATCACCTACAGACGATCACAGAATAATTTAAAACAGTAATGCATAAAAAATAGAGTGCAGACGACACCAAACTAGACCCCGCAAGACACCTTTAAATACGACACACTCGTTTAACACTCATTGTTAGGGAATTATAAGTACGTGTATCTAATAATGTGATGGGATTACGGAAAATGGAAAGGTCAAGAGGTGTCCGCGTGTTTCATCTACTGTACCCGAGCACGGAAACCTGACCTCTGTGAAACTAAAGCCTCAAATCTCTCCCGGCGTCACACGCTCACACCTCACAGACACGAGACGACACGCGCGTTTAGACACGTCTCTGGAATCACTGGAGCCCCAAACACAAACAGCAGGTCAGAGATCAACCATGAAGGACACTCGACACTCGTCCAACTGCAGTTTTAACACTTTTCGCAGCTGATTTAAACGTCAATAACCCTTGTGTTATGTTGCAGGTCAATTTGACCCATTTAGATTTTCTAGTTGTTGGAAATACTGTTTTTTTCTCGATATTTTGTGACTTTTTCTCATTTATCATCGTGAACATGCATGCAAGTTTTTTGACACATACAAACAAAATCACTGTTACGTTCGTGATGTTCAGTTTGACCCGCATATTTTAACGCTCTAAGGCAACTGTACTGACCCAAAATAATAACATTTCTTGGTTACATTTTGTTATTTTATTTTTTTACTACCTTATGAAGCTAAAAAATGAGGGTTTCCACACTTATTTCAATACAGAAAAATGTTTTAACCAGCATCATGTGTGTGAAGTTCATATGCAGAAAACACACACTTGCTCATCATGTCAGAAGAAACTTCTTGACTTTATGAAATGAGTTTACAAAACAGCCTAACTTAGGAAAAGTACATATTTTCACTATACAGCTACATTTAATTGTTCAGTTATGATGTTCTCATAAAAAAAAAATGTATTTAAAAATGTACTCTTTATTTTCAAATTAATTTAACAAATGGTTAAAAACATTTTCATTAAATTGTATCTTCAGATATATATTTTTTGGAATATTTGACAAATGTTGATATTAAAAGTGTACAGTTTGTACCTGAATCTTTGTTGTTTTTCATAGTGTGATTTCTGAGGAATTATATTGAATCCAATTTGGGTCAATTTGACCCGCTCCATAACGAGTGGACGCAGAAATCCAAGGGTTAAACCGGCAGAATTTTTTTATTGAAATCATATTTGATGCGTCCTCTTTGCTCCAGGATGTCTTTTTCACTGCGTGAGAACATGATGTGTGGCGTGAGAGCGCATGACTTAGCAACAGTAACTAAAGGGGGCGGGGCTTTGCGAGGGCTCAATTATACTAAAAGACCTTTTACTTGCTAAAAAAAAGTCGAAACTATCAGTAAGACGACTGGAGGAGATTGTATGCAACAGGTTTTTCAGCAAAGTTTGATCATTTAGACGTTTAGAAATGTACATATGAAATATGATACAGAAGCTTCCTATAAAGGATTTATATTGTTCCCATCCGACGATTTTCGAGGTTAGCAGTTTGTCGAAAGCCCTTACCGTAAGTACGTCCTGAGATGGTGCACTTCTTGAAGGCCATGATATTCTGAGTGAGCGTGCCGGTTTTATCGGAGAAGATGTACTCGATCTGACCCAGCTGCTCGTTCAGGGTGGTGGTTCTGGCTTTGGCTGGCGTGTCCTTCTCGGCGTAATACATCTGCAGATCCCAGTTAATGAACTTACTCTGACCCAGACGGATCACCTCCACGCTGAGAGGCAAGGAGAGGACAAAAACGAGCGATGAGTATCCGTGTGCTCAGGTGTTGTGTGTGGATGTTCGAGCACGGATATCGTACCTCACATAAAGGGAGATGGGCACCATGGTGTTGAGGACAATGATGTAGCCCCAGAAACTGAGAAACCCTCTGCGAGAAGACGTATAGTCCAAGCCATCGAAAAGATACCAGGCCTTCGAGCCGATGCTCTCGTACCAGTACGTGTGACCGATGGCCAGACCGGCGCAGCACAAAATCAACAACACAAAGATCTAGCAGGGAGAAAGAAAGAGAGAGCGATGAAAATATTTTAGGGACCAAGATGATGAATGGATTCATTGCAAATGTTGCAGCACCTCATGATATTTCTCTATAAATAAAAATAAATGAACAAAACTCTCTATATAAATGGTTAATTAAAAAAAAAATGCAGTCTATAAATAAAAAATATAAATAAATAAATAACTTCAAAAATATAATAGATAAAAATAAATAAATGATACTAAAGGACGCACGCTTTCTAAATAATGAATAAAATAAATAAATGCACTAACTATAAATAAAAATATATCAAATCTAGAAATGCAGTCTATAAATAAAAGTAAAAAAAATTAAATAAAAAATAAAACTATGAACACCCACTTTATAAATAAAAATAATAAAAATAAATTAATAAAACCATGCATGCACTCTATAAATAAAAATAAATAAAATCTAGAAATGCAGTCTATAAAAAAAAGTAAAAAAATAAAACAAAAACAATTGATGAAAAAAATAAAACTATGAACACTCACTTTATAAATAAAAATAATACAAATAAATTAATAAAACCATGCATGCACTCTATAAATAAAAATAAATAAAATCTAGAAATGCAGTCTATAAATAAAAGTAAAAAAATAAATAAAACAAAAACAACTGATGAAGAAAATAAAACTATGAACACCCACTTTATAAATAAAAATAGTAAAAATAAATTAATAAAACCATGCATGCACTCTATAAATAAAAATAAATAAAATCTAAAAATGCAGTCTATAAATAAAAGTAAAAAAATAAATAAAACAAGAACAATTGATGAAAAAATAAAACTATGAACACCCACTTTATAAATAAAAATAATAAAAATAAATTAATAAAACCATGCATGCACTCTATAAATAAAAATAAATAAAATCTAAAAATGCAGTCTATAAATAAAAGTAAAAAAATAAATAAAACAAGAACAATTGATGAAAAAATAAAACTATGAACACCCACTTTATAAATAAAAATAATAAAAAAATAAAACCATGCATGCACTCTATAAATAAATAAACCTCTACATATACACTGAGTATAAACAATAGATAAAGATGCTCTCTCTTCAAATAAGATTAACAACTCAATAAAACTCTAGAAATGCAGTCTATAAATAAAAGTAAAACATAAAAATAAACAACCTCAATTCAAATATAATAGATCAAATAAATAAACAACACTAAAAATGCACTCTTTATAAATAAAATAATTAAAACTTCATGAATGCACTAACTATAAATAAACATACATAACATTTATAAATGCAGTCAACAAATACAAGTTAAAACAAAAACAATTTAAATAAATAAATAAATAAAACTTTTTTTAATTAAATAATTTTTACAAATGCACTCTCTATAAACAAAAAAATAAACCTCTATAAATACTTTTTTTTTTTTAAAAAGTCTGTAAATATAAATAAAACTACAAAAAGCACTATAAATAAACGTAAAGAAAAAATCTGTAAATATAAATAAAAAAGCTTTAAAATTGTCATGAGGAAATAGTATGTTCCGATGAATATTAAGCCTCACCGTGTAGACCATGTAGTTCATGAGTTTGTCTATTCTGGTGCGTTTGAACCTGGTCTTCCCTCCGTTCTTCATGATTTTAGTGTCATTACCTGAGGAAAGAAACAAAGCCTTTACGAACACCAAAACACCCCTGAACGGCGAGCGTGAGCGCGTGTCGGTCAGCGTGTTGACCTCTGACCTGCGAATATGACCAGCCCGTGGCACACGTCTGTGTTGCGGATGGTGCATCCTCTGAGCAGCATGTTGTCCAGGTCGAGTGCGTAACTCTGAGCATTCCAGATCATCGTTCCCATAAACTTATCCAGACGGTTGTTGGGCTCCTCACACATAATCATCGCTGAGAGAAACGCAAAACAAGAAATTATACTTTCATACATACTTCATAACATTATCACTTGCTTAGTCTCTAAATACGGTTGGTTCAAAATCCCAAAAGCGTCGCAAGCATAAATTGATCGTAGCTCCATTGCCACCAATGGTTTCTATGATCTGGGAAACGGTTTAAGATCAACACGTATGAACCCACAATCACAGTCCTGCAACTACTTGTGCACAAATCATGTGTTTTTAGTCTCAAACTCTCAGATTATTCGTGTAAACAGTCATTCTCGTACGTACCATTGAATCGAGCCAACTGATCCTCCTCCTGAAGCTGTTCGTCCGTCACCCTGAGACCCAACTTAAACTTCAGATTCGTCTCTCTGGAGAAACAAAACAAAAACCAAACAACGATTACTAAAAGCCATTTGACAACATCCCAAACTATCCTCCTTTACGAATACAAATGTGCTTTCACGTTTGAATTGAGAGACTTTGATTTTCATATTTCAAACCACATAATGTTTATTTGAGGTTTCAGACATTTAAATAGACTTTTTAAATGAAGTACTTGGCTATATATAAATAATAATATAATATAAATATAATAATATATATATATATATATATATATATATATAAAAATATATATATATATATATATATATATATATATATATATATATATATATATATATATATATATATATATATATATAAAGATATTTATAGTTTAAGGGTGGCGCCCAAACAAAATCCTATTGAAAGCTAATTTTTTTGAGATATAAACCACAAATTTGCAACACAACTTTTTAAGATTTATGGCTTTGATTTTCCAGCAGTTTAAGAGTTCAACATGTTTCATAAAATATCTTTTTTTTTATACAAAAAAAAGGTTCATAAATCATCCCTCCCCCTCAAATATATGCAAAAGACCAAATGAAAATGTAAAACAGAGCTTAGAGATGATAGCAAATGATAAATTATATAATAAAATAAAATCAAATAATAAAGTCTGTAAACAAAAATAATAATAATAATAATAATAATAAAATAACACATATTGAATGACCTCTATAACTAAATAAATAAACAAAAATATAAATAAAAATAAAACACTTTTAAAATTGTCTTTAGTAATACTAAAAAAAAGCAGCGCTGCCTAAAAGCGCATGAAAAACTAAAAAGAGACTAAAAAAAAAAAAATTACAAATGCATGTGAAATGAAAACCAAATGTTTAAATCCATAAAAACAGCAAAAAGCCTTTCTCTTTTGACTAATATTATAATACTTTTAGCATTAAAAGATTGAAATGAAAAAACAAAAACAAAAGATATTGTTGTTTAACTTATGAAAACAATACGTTTTTTGAGTCTATTGAATGCGAAAGACAAAATGAAGTCTAAACTGAAATGGACTGATTTGCACAAGACAAAGCACATCTCCATTACACAATTTCTGTTATGACTCAATGAGCATACAAGACTGTTCAAACAATCACTGGATTGATGTTATAAAAAATAAGTCATGAAATGTTTGTATAGTTATGACCATGATGAACTCGATGATGACAATATAAAAGGGTTGAAGGTGAAAATTTGTCATGTAAACAGGCATTGTGTCTCGAAATACTTATTGCAATAGCGTGATTCATGCAATAAACGGATCTAACAATCACTGTATGCTTGTGTTGGGTGTTCTGCGGTGTTTCTTACCCGTCAAGCTCGGCCGTCTCTACATAACACAGACTGTTGGGATTTGAACTGGACAACAACAGAATATCAGCCTACATGAGGTCAAAACACAAGGGCAAATGAGAAATGAACCTAAGAATGACCTCAGACGAATGAATGAAGAGACTGGAGGGATGAGGAAATGCAAGCATAAACATCCAAACATAACTCAAGCAGGCCCTTCTAAAAATAGAGTGTTTCACTAATATTATAATACTTTCAGCATTAAAAAAAATATGAATTAATTTTTTATAAAATCTTGAAAATTATAATATTAATTATAATAGTATATTTTATTTTAAATTATTTTTATTTATTCATAAGTACATATTTCATTAAATATATAATAATATGGCATACACCAAACCTACCAGATATTTATATAACATTTAATCAATTTATTTAATATATTATATATATATAATTTTTTTTTATATATATTTATGTTTCAACAGAAAACATAAAAACAGGGTGATGAGGACTTACAATCAATTTATTTTTTTATTTATTATTTAATTATAATATATATATATATATATATATATATATATATATATATATATATATATATATATATATATATATATATATATATATATAATTTTTTTATATTTATTTATTTTTATTTAAAGAGCTTTTCAACAGATAACATAAAACCAGGGTGATGAGGACTTACAATCAATTTATTTTTTTATTTATTATTTAATTATATATATATATATATATATATATATATATTTTTTTTTTTTTTTTTTTTTTTTTTAATTTACATTTATTTATTTTTTTTTAAGAGCTTTTCAACAGATAACATAAAAACAGGGTGATGAGGACTTACAGGGATAAAATCATTTTTCTTTAGTCTGACCACGTCACCAACTTCTAGGTTCATCCATCTGGTCTCTGTAAATCTGAAACATATTTTTCCTCTCAGCATTAATGCCAAAATTTCATGCTTATGTAAACTTTTCCCTGACGGACATCGATAGCAGGTTAAAGTTTTGCGTTCACCTGCCGTTGAGCAGCACGTCACATTTTCTGTTGTTGATTTCTTTGTCCATCCTGTGTCGCGCCTTTCAACGAGAGAGACGTGTCAAATGACAGAAACCATTATCACATCCTGCCAATTAAACAAACCGTGACCTCACGAAACACGTGCAGCGACTTACCAGGTCGTCCACCAGGTCTTTAATGGCGGTGATGCCCAACACCAACACTAACGGGACCAGGGTGGTGTACCACGGCAGCGTGGAGATTTCAGGAATGATCTGACACATTAAAAACACACCAAGTTCATAAGATTATTAAAATGGCAACATGAAATCAAAAAAACGTGCTTTAATTCTAATAATTTAATAGTTCTTTAATAAAACGTAATTTTGTGGCTAAAAAAAACATGGAAATAATTTCTCGTTTTAACTCAATTTATTAGCTTGGTCTGTGTCATCGTGCGTTTTGGTTCTTTTGCGGTTGCAGGGTGTAAGGAAACACCTGAAATCACTTGGCGAAGTGATCCGGAACTGTAAAGCGGTCAAAACCTGCCTGGAACTACTTTAGCCGTCTTGAAAATACCTCGCACACCTTCATCAACCAATCAGATTCAAGCATTCGTACTACAGAATTAAATGTGAGGTAAACCATCGGTGTTATGTTGGTCCGTACCTGGAGGATTAGCAGAACCAGGAAGTAGAGGTTGGCCGCCCTCTTAAACTGCTCGTACAGATTCAGCGGCAAGAAGGTGAAGAAGTTGTATTTGTAGGTCTTGATTGCATTGCCCTTAAAATGAAAAGAAATTGATATAAAAATGTGAGTCTTAAAATTCTCAGCTTCTCACCCCACAAGCATTGATTGGTGAACGATCAGCCCAGTGGTAAAATCACTAAAACATATAAAACATTACCTGCGGAATGTAGAATTACATCAGAATTTGCTTGTTCCATGAAATCAAACATTCTTATTTATTATGGAATGTTGCAGTATTTATTATTATTATTATAAATGATTTAACCCTTTAAGCGCTGAATGCATTTTTGCTCTGTAGCCTTTTCGTTTGGCCCTTGACACCACCCTAAGGGGCATTTTAAAAAGAGTTCCTCCATGAAGAATATCTCACAATCGATTCACCGTCATCATTTGTTAAAATAATGATTCACAATCGGAGCATGTTTCACGAAGTTACAAATGCTGCATCCGTGTATTATTTACATATGGGTCTTTGGGGACTTCACGTACAAAAAAAAAAAGACCCTTCGCAAAGCCCCGCCCCCTTTAGTTACTGTTGCTATGTCCGACAAGTCATGCGCTCTCATGCCACACATCATGTTCTCACGGAGTGAAAAATACATCGTGGAAAACGTATGAAACAATTTCATATTTAAAATATAGTAATTTTTTAAAGAAGTTTAATGAATAAATAGCGTCTAGTGTGTGTTTAATGTGTCGTGACAGATCATCTCTTCATACTAGTTCATTTATAGCATCAAATAAACATGAATGAACATCAGAAGGAATGTTGTTTCAAGTTCAAGCTCACCAACGTTAATCTACTAACTAGCACAAAATGGCAGATTCAGGGTTATGATTGGTCAGATCGCCTGTCAATCAACTCCGTGAGACCTTTCATACGACACATGACTATCTGAGCGGTATGATGTTGATTGACTCATTACAGTACATAGTACAAAAAAGTATTTCATAAACTATGAAAACTTTTTTAAATCAGCAACTGACTACTTTGGAGTCAATCAAACTGGCTACATTCACTGTAAAGTTCAAACTCTAAGCTTTCAAATGCCTATCATGGCTGGAGCATTGAAAAATATGGTTATTAATTATTCCGTAGCTAGGTGGCGCCCACGAGCGGTACACTCCGGTTTAGCACTTTTTAAGAGTTCCTCAAAATGGTTAGACGCTTCTAAACTTTAAAATGACACTAGTGGTGTACTGCCGGCGGTACACTTTGGGTTTAAGAGGTTAATTCATGTCCCCTTATAATCTTTAATCAAAATGACTTCACATCTCTTCTCTGATGATGCGTTTACTGGCGTGAGGGCGGGGCAACCTGTCAATCACAGGAGATCCATCAATAGCACCATCCAATCAACTCCCTACAGACAAACTCAAGCCCCGCCTACATGTGTTCTCGTTTGAGAAGCCCTTTCACTCTAATATACGTCACGATGATTCCCTTTAACGCCAACTTTAAGACTTTGTAAAGGAAAATACCCTCATTTTCATTTTTCTATTTTTTTCTAACCCTATTTTAGTCCCATTCACTCAATATCTCAGCATTAACCGACCCAACTCATTTCCATTCATGCAAATCAAAACACATCTAAATCTGACTGTGGATTCTCTCGTAGAGTAACATTTCAACCTCAAGACAAATCCAGTCATCGCCGCTTATATCTCATGACACGCAGCAAACCTCAGGACATCTGACACCGAACGACTGGTTTATCCAGTCAGTTGTCAGAACTTAAACAAGCAATAACTCCACTCAAAGTTTAACAAGTAAATGATATAAGAAAATGAGCATAAATTGTCTCAGTTTAGACCATAAAAAAGCCCATAGGGAAAGTTTTAGGGTTGTTTAACGCACCATAACAGATAAGAGCACGATGACGAAATGCATGACATGTCACTTTTTTTTTTTCCCCTGGATATTTCCTGGTGGTATTCGATGAGCCAGAAATGATGTGTAATACTGAGAGTGACATAAAAACACATTGTTATACTATGAGTATAACTGTGAACTATGTGTACAATCAATAAGCAAGCTAAACTACGTTGTTTTTCAAGTGAATTCAAAGGTGATTCATGACTTATCAAACAAAAAATTAAACATTTGTCAAAGGAAAAACTATGAGATCCTTCCGAGAAAACTAAACATTAATCTTCCTATGGAGAAAGTCTACAAGCTGGTGAGACCAGTTTAATAAAGTTTGCATTAGAAGAAACAACGTAAACATATAGATTCACTTTCATGGCTCTACAGTTTAAGATGAAAACATCAGCCCGCACAAAAAACACTCACTGTTTAGTGTTGGTAAGGAGAGGGAAATCATTGTCAGATGCAGTATTTACAGGACAATCTCTAGAGTTTAGTGTCTTGAACAAAGGCTTTTAGGGAACAAACTTTTTCTTGCAAGCTTAAGTAACCTTCTTTACCATTTACAGTACTGGTCAAAAGTTTGGAATAATTACGATTTTTTTAAATGTTTTTGAAGGAAGTGTCTCTGGCTCATCAAGGCTAATTTTTTTAATCAACACTACAGCTCATACAGGCAATTTACCACAGTGGAAAAAAAATTTAAAGCTTTTTAAGTCAGTGATCGAGTTCGGATCTCTAGTTCGCCAAAGTTGGGTTTCAAAATAATCTCAAATATATTCAATTGATATGCAGGAACAGCGTATTGAGCTGAAGAGTGACCGTAGACTGAAGGAACTCTTTAGCTCCTGCCCTCTCTCGTCATTCTGGGCAGCATTGATGCAGGAATACCCTGAACTCTGTGACTTCGCCTTTGAAAATTCTCCTTCCTTTCGCGTCGACATATTTGTGCGAGGCGGGATTCTCAAAAATGACTGCATATAAAACGAAATCCCGCAATCGTGCATGTTTATCAAACATTGAGCCAAGAATTGAGGATCTTTGCCAGGCAAAGCAGCCTCAGGTCTCACATTAACATCACCTACCTCAAGCTTCTGTAAAAAATGCCGATGATGCCTACTATTAGGCCTAGTAATAATAACAATAGTAAAGCATGAATTAATATCAGAGGTCTGGTGCCAATAACCAATTATAGCAATAGCCTGGTAATGATAATAGGCCTACTGATGATAATAATAATAACAACAACAACAAAGCATGTAACCTCATATAATTATATAGCAATAGCCTAGTAATGATGATAGGCCTACTACAACTCATAATAATAATAATAATGCCAGGAAGCTCACATTAGAAGTCTGGTGCTACTGCCAATCATAACAATAGCCTAGTAATGATAATAGGCCTACTGATGATAATAATAAAAATAACAACAACAACAAAGCATGTAACCTCATATAATTATATAGCAATAGCCTAGTAATCATGATAGGCCTACTACAACTCATAATAATAATAATAATAATAATAATAATATTAATAATGCCAGCAAGCTCACATTAGAAGTCTGGTGCTACTGCCAATTATAACAATAGCCTAGTAATAATAATAGGCCTACTGATGATAATAATAAAAATAATAATAATGATAATGATAATAATAATAATAATAATAATAATAATAATAACCACAACAACAATAAAGCATGTAACCTCATATAATCATATAGCAATAACCTAGTAATGACGATAGGCCTACTGATGATGATAATAATAATGTGGGCCTATCTATCTATCTATCTATCTATCTATCTATCTATCTATCTATCTATCTATCTATCTATCTATCTGTATATGCAAGGTGGTGTGGGGGTCTGGGGGGTACTGGGGCCCCAACTGCAATGAACCAGCTTTTGGGGGGGGGGGGCTTCCAAAAGGTTGAGAACCCCTGCCGTAAACCATCAAATTCTTCTGTCCACCCTCTCGTCACTTGGCGTCTCAAGTACTGCGCTTCAGTGGTTTGAGTCCTATCTCACAGGTAGGTCTTTCAGAGTCGCCTGGGGAGGGGAGGTATCCAAACCTCATCAACTGATCACTGGGGTTCCTCAGGGTTCAGTTCTTGGTCCCCTCCTATTCTCCATTTATACTACATCACTGGGTCCCATCATACAGGCACATGGTTTCTCCTACCACTGCTATGCTGATGACACACATCTCTACCCGTCCTTCCAACCAGATGATTCCACAGTAGCTGCACGGATCTCAAGCTGTCTGGCGGATATCTCCACGTGGATGGAAGAACACCACCTGCAGCTCAACCTGGCAAAGACTGAGCTTTTAGTCTTCCCTGCCACTCCTACTCTACAACATCAACATACAGCTTGGTACAACCACCATTACCCCATCAAAGTCGGCCAGAAATCTTGGAGTTATCTTCGATGACCAACTGACCTTCAGAGACCACATCTCAAAGACGGCGCGGTCATGCGGATTTGCACTTCGCAACATCAGGAAAATCCGTCCCTTCCTGACTGAGCACGCAACACAACTGCTTGTCCAGGCCCTGGTCATTTCAAGGCTTGATTACTGCAATGCTCTTCTGGCTGGTCTGCCGTCAAGTGCAATCAAACCTCTTCAAATGATCCAGAACGCTGCTGCTCGTCTTGTGTTCAACGAGCCTAAGAGAGCCCACGTCACGCCCCTCTTCATCTCTCTGCACTGGCTACCCCTCGCTGCTCGCATCAAGTTCAAAGCGCTGATGCTTGCTTACAGATCCACCACAGGCTCTGCACCTTCCTACCTCCACACACTGCTACAACGCTACGTCCCCACCAGAAGCCTGCGATCACTAAAGGAGCGAAGGCTTGTGGTACCGTCACAGAGAGGCACAAAATCACTCTCCAGAACATTCTCCTTCACTGCTCCCTGCTGGTGGAATGATCTCCATACTTTCATAAGGAACGCAGAATTCCTGGCAATATTCAAGAGACAGCTGAAAACTCATCTCTTCTGTGAACACTTAATCCCCTCATAAAAATTAAAAAAAACCCTATCCTTCCCTTTTCCCTTCCTTCTCTAGTTTATGGTACTGAGCAATGTATGAAACTTGTGTTGTGAGCACTTCCTGCGTCTATTTGCCAATTCATGAAGAATCACTTGTTTGTTTTCCTTTCACTTTGGATAAAAGCATCTGCTAAATGTAAATGTAATAAAAAAAAAACAACTATTCCAATATTTTAAATGCTACAGGTTTCACTTACAGAGTATCTGCTTTTCTTGATGCACAGAAAGACCTTCTTCTGAAATTCGGGACGCTTGCAGTATTCCCTGTCATTTGCTCGGATGCTCCATCCGGCCTCTGAGAGGAAAAGAAAACAACAAAACAAAGTCAGAACACGAAACAGGCACTAACAGGAGAGCTTTACACCACGCAGATCAGTCTTCAAACTCACCGACAGCAGGTGCGGGTCTGGTTTCCGGTTCTGGTAGCTGGTCTTCACTCCGGTCCAGCTCATCTTCTGACTGCAATTCCTCGTCCGTCTCGTCGTCACTGTAGGGCATCACCTCATCGTCAGGCTCCTCCTGGGACCCTGCTCGCGGTCGAGCGCTCATCCTGAGAGTTCCACTGCAAACAGACAAAAATAATCCATTAAAAGGGATGAAAATTCTGTAGAGTATTTTTGTTTCCATACTATGGAGGTCAATGGGGACCATCAACTGTGTGGATACTGACATTCTTCAAAATACCTTCTTTTGTGTTCATTAGAAGAAAGAAGTTCATACAGGTTTGGAACATCTTGAGGGTGAGTAAATGACAGAATTTTCATTTTTGGGTGATCTATCCCTTTAGTGCTTTTGAACATGTGCAGAAACCCGATAATCGACAGTACAGCAACATGTCAAAATAATGATTTGGCTTGCAGAAAATTACAACAACAAGCATGCATAAAACCAAGCACACACACATTTACAACTGCGACACCATTCAGAAACACGCACAGATTTTCCTCTACACACAGTAGAAACACTAAGTCTACAACAGTGGTCCGTTTAGTCTTGCATAATACTGCTGAAAACAAGATGTATTTAGAGGGGGCCTTTAATGCGCCTTTTATAAGACGTAATATCAGTCTCTGGTGTCTCCAGAATGTGTCTGAAGTTTCAGCTCAAAATCCCCCACAGATCATTTATTATAGTGTCAAATTTGCCTCTATTTGGGTGTGAGGAGCAAAAACACGCCGTTTTTATGTATGTGTCCTTTTAAATGCAAATGAGCTGCTGCTCCCGCCCCTTTCCAGAAAAGGGCGGAGCTTTAACAGCTCAACAACAACAAAGATGGAGAATCTCACGCAGACGGTGTTCATCCTTACATTGTTCAAACCGGAGTCGACACTGATGGAGAGACTCAGGAAGAAGTTCCAACTTTTAGACGTTTCTGAACGGTTAGTGGATAAATTGATGGAGTTTAAAACTCCTCACTAGCATGTGTCGTCATGTTCATCTTTTTTTCCTTGTATCGACCCTCGTTTGTGAAGCAGTCCGGCGTAAAATGACACATCAACAACACTCGACTACAACAACTCTTCCTCTTCTCTAAAGCAGCCCAACATGGCCCCGCCCCCTTTGTTGTGTGTTCTCGAGGGCGGGGTTTATGTAAATTTCGGGGTTTGTGATGTCACCAATCCAGGAAGAAGTTCATTGTAGTCCCTACCAGCCGTTTGTTGTAGTCCTTAAAAAAATATCTCCCTTTGCATTGAACTTTGAGTGTCGTGACTTTGCAGATCAAACACACTACACTACACACTAACTACAGTTAAAAAAGGGAATTCATAATCAACCACCCCTTTAACATAACAGAATTACATATAGACCAAAAGACAAAATAATAATTGACACAAAAGACCCAGTTTCGAGAACAGTAGACAGTTGAACTGCTCAGGACAAACAAGGAACTCATGAACAACCATCACAAAACATCCAAACAGCTGTTGATCATCCAGGAAATGACTGTATTAAGAATCAAGATTATTAACTTCTAACCTAAATTCAGCTATTTTGTTCAACTATATTTCACTAGAAAAACTGCATATTGTTTTTAAAGGTTTTAATTATTCCCATGATTATTAATTATATTAATATTATTATTAAATAAATAATACATTATTACTATTATTATTTATTGATTCCTTCGTTCTAAGCAGGATTTCTAGTGCTCCATGTGATCAGTGCGCTTTCCAGTGCTACTCAATCCTGTAGAAAGTCTAGTGTTCATAATGACAATGAAAATTATGAAATTAAAACCCCAGTATGAAACATAGTCGGTCTTGTAAAGCGTCTCTGTTTCGAGGACACAATGTGCTGCTGGTGAAAAAAAATATTCTAAAAAAGGTATTAGTATGTTTCATCTTCTACAATATATAAAAACCTTTCTGTCACACAGCTGACGTTACACACGACTCCACCCTCGACTCACAGGAAACGCCACGCACACCATAATCGCCATCATCTCCACCATCATTCGGTTTAGTTTTGTCAAGTTCAGGGTCAGATCACGTCATGTCTCATTTTCAAGGCAAAATGCAATATACAAGCTTCTATAAACAAATGTTTTAAAAAAGAAAGTATTTTTATATACATTTACTTTAATATAGTTTTATAATTTACATAAAAAACCCCAAATGTCACTAATTTTGACAGGTGTTACGATGGTAATATTTAAGACACATTTTTTTCAGTATTTTATGCATTCTCTGCCAATCAAAACGATGACGTTTGCATTGCCAGTTTAATGCTCTACTGTTTGAGATGCCTATAAATACACAATAAATGTAATTCTGCGTTTTATATGGAACAAACTCAAAGTCCAAGCCCACTTTACATCCATAATGCGATGCATCTGAGAGTGAAACAGGTTTCTGGAAAAAGAAAAAAATTAATTGTCGAGCAAAATAATCTCATCCATGGGGAATGATGAAAAGTTTCTCTATTCGGATGGGACTAGTTTCCATGGAGGACGTTAGGCGGTCTGGTGGAAGCTAGATATATTACTTCATAACTTGTTAAATTTGGATATTTTTCCTCACACTTCGCTCCAGAATGCCTTTCTTAACCCCCCGGAGCAGTGTGGAGTACATTTATTATGGATGGATGTGGATGGAGACACTTTCTTCAGCTCATACTCGTTTGGTAGCGCATTACTGCCATTATAAAGCTTGGATATTTATTAATATTGCGTTCATTTGAAAGAAGAAAGTCACATACATCTGGGATGGCTTGAGGGTGAGTAAAGCTTGGGCTAATTTTCATTTGAAAGTGAACTAATCCTTTAAGAAAGTAAAGATTGAACAGTAAATAGTCAGAGGGTGAATTCTTCATGACTTCATGTTGACTTTAATGACTGATGAGTTTCATTTCTCAGATGCAAACGCCGCCACAATCACAAGATGATCCTCCTCTGGTCTTATGGAAACTTGAGGTGTTCTCGATCCAGCCGAGCGCATCTCTAAAGTATCTTCAATGAAGCCAGCCGTCAAAGGTTAAAGTTTGATAAGAGATTAATTTGGAAAAATTCTGCAGGGAAGAATCCCTCTTTAATTATTCATTAACTGTCCTTCTTTTCATCACATGAATGAGTGATGACTGGAGTATTGTTCAACATTTACCATCAACAAAAATAGCAGGAAGTGCCAACAAACTGGAGGTTTGTGAATGTAACTCTACACAAATAAGTCTGAGATAAAGTTGGACTATTAAAACAGAACTGCTATTAACACCAACGCTGAAATAAACACGATCCACCAGGATGCTGCCGCAAATCTGTGTAAAGAGCGTAACAGAGCACACACCCGGAAAGAGAAAGAAACACACCATGCAAAACACACACCCATGTTTATCCACGACTTGCTTTGCGTGCGTGATGCAATGCCACAGGCACATTTTTAGCTATGAAAAGCTGAGGTCTGAGAGAAACAAACCTTCTAGGCTTCAAGTGGATGAGTCAGAGAATTTTATTAAGGTTTTCTTTAACAAGCCACATCTAACATTGGTTTCCGTTTGGCGTTGAGCTCCAAATGCATGGCTGATTCCTCCAAATAAATGGTTGTCAGATTTAACAAAACCCTCTTCGATAACCATTTGTGGTCATTTAGGGTTTGGGAGATGCCATGTGGAGTTTAAAAGGATCTTGATATCACATTATGTAGGTAATATCATATTGAAGGCAATGATTTTTCATGGGTTTAGTGTTGAGATTATCACA
The DNA here is from genome assembly GCA_037194245.1 of Opsariichthys bidens. Lineage (NCBI taxonomy): Eukaryota > Metazoa > Chordata > Actinopteri > Cypriniformes > Xenocyprididae > Opsariichthys > Opsariichthys bidens. The sequence goes on along the minus strand of CM074294.1, from coordinate 18,456,845 downwards.
ATCACCTGATAGTTGGGCCATGAAAGTTTGTAGCTGGCAACTTTATATGTAAAAAAATAAAAATAAAAACGCTGACAGAAAAAGTGTTAAAAACAGAGCCCAGCATATGACATGCAGGAAAAAAATCATGCGCACGATTCAGTATTGCGTTCCCTCGATTCATAAATCATGCACATGATTCACTATTTCATCCCCTCGATTCATAAATCATGTGCACGATTAAGTATTTCATCCCCCGATTCATAAATCATGCGCACGATTCGCTATTCCGTCCCCTCGATTCATAAATCATGCGCACGATTCACTATTCCGTCCCCTCGATTCATAAATCATGCGCACGATTCGCTATTCCGTCCCCTCGATTCATAAATCATGCGCACGATTCACTATTCCGTCCCCTCGATTCATAAATCATGCGCACGATTCACTATTCAGTCCCCTCGATTCATAAATCATGTACACGATTCACTATTCCGTCCCCTCGATTCATAAATCATTCGCACAATTCACTATTCCGTCCCCTCGATTCATAAATCATGCGTACGATTCACTATTCCGTCCCCTCAATTCATAAATCATGCGCACGATTCACTATTCCGTCCCCTCGATTCATAAATCATGCGCAAGATTCACTATTCCGTCCCCTCGATTCATAAATCATGCGCACGATTCACTATTCCGTCCCCTCGATACATAAATCATGCGCACGATTCACTATTCCGTCCCCTCGATTCATAAATCATGCGCACGATTCACTATTCCGTCCCCTCGATTCATAAATCATGCGCACGATTGACTATTCCATCCCCTCGATTCATAAATCATGCGCACGATTCACTATTCCGTCCCCTCGATTCATAAATCATGCGCACGATTCACTATTCCGTCCCCTCGATTCATAAATTAGGCGCACGATTCACTATTTCACTATTTCGTCCCCTCGATTCATAAATCATGCGCACGATTCACTATTCCGTCCCCTCGATTCATAAATCATGTACACGATTCACTATTCCGTCCCCTCGATTCATAAATCATGCGCACGATTCACTATTCCGTCCCCTCGATTCATAAATCATGCTCACGATTCACTATTCCGTCCCCTCGATTCATAAATCATGTACACGATTCACTATTCAGTCCCCTCGATTCATAAATCATGTACACGATTCACTATTCCGTCCCCTCGATTCATAAATCATGCGCACGATTCACTATTTCACTATTCCGTCCCCTCGATTCATAAATCATGCGCACGATTCACTATTCCGTCTCCTCGATTCATAAATCATGCGCACGATTCACTATTTCACTATTTCGTCCCCTCGATTCATAAATCATGCGCACGATTCACTATTCCGTCCCCTCGATTCATAAATCATGCGCACGATTCACTATTCCGTCCCCTCGATTCATAAATTAGGCGCACGATTCACTATTTCACTATTTCGTCCCCTCGATTCATAAATCATGCGCACGATTCACTATTCCGTCCCCTCGATTCATAAATCATGCGCACGATTCACTATTCCGTCCCCTCGATTCATAAATCATGTACACGATTCACTATTCCGTCCCCTCGATTCATAAATCATGCGCACGATTCACTATTCCGTCCCCTCGATTCATAAATCATGCTCACGATTCACTATTCCGTCCCCTCGATTCATAAATCATGTACACGATTCACTATTTCACTATTCCGTCCCCTCGATTCATAAATCATGCGCACGATTCACTATTCCGTCCCCTCGATTCATAAATCATGCGCACGATTCACTATTTCACTATTTCGTCCCCTCGATTCATAAATCATGCGCACGATTCACTATTCCGTCCCCTCGATTCATAAATCATGTACACGATTCACTATTCCGTCCCCTCGATTCATAAATCATGCGCACGATTCACTATTCCGTCCCCTCGATTCATAAATCATGCTCACGATTCACTATTCCGTCCCCTCGATTCATAAATCATGTACACGATTCACTATTCAGTCCCCTCGATTCATAAATCATGTACACGATTCACTATTCCGTCCCCTCGATTCATAAATCATGTACACGATTCACTATTCCGTCCCCTCGATTCATAAATCATGCGCACGATTCACTATTTCACTATTCCGTCCCCTCGATTCATAAATCATGCGCACGATTCACTATTCCGTCCCCTCGATTCATAAATCATGCGCACGATTCACTATTCCGTCCCCTCGATTCATAAATCATGCGCACGATTCACTATTCCGTCCCCTCGATTCATAAATCATGCGCACGATTCACTATTCCGTCCCCTCGATTCATAAATCAGGCGCACGATTCACTATTTCACTATTTCGTCCCCTCGATTCATAAATCATGCGCACGATTCACTATTCCGTCCCCTCGATTCATAAATCATGTACACGATTCACTATTCCGTCCCCTCGATTCATAAATCATGCTCACGATTCACTATTCCGTCCCCTCGATTCATAAATCATGTACACGATTCACTATTCAGTCCCCTCGATTCATAAATCATGTACACGATTCACTATTCAGTCCCCTTGATTCATAAATCATGTACACGATTCACTATTCCGTCCCCTCGATTCATAAATCATGCGCACGATTCACTATTCCGTCCCCTCGATTCATAAATCATGCGCACGGTTCACTATTTCACTATTCCGTCCCCTCGATTCATAAATCATGCGCACGATTCACTATTCCGTCCCTTCGATTCATAAATCATGCGCACGATTCACTATTTCACTATTTCGTCCCCTCGATTCATAAATCTTGAGCATGATTTAGTAAATTGAGGGAACCAATTAGTAAATCGTATCCACCATGTAGGCTATTATTTGTCATGTGCGAGGCTCCGCAGTTGAACTTTGGCTCAGACTTACAGATTTAAAGCTGACGTGTATAACCTTTAAAACTATTTCATGTAGACGAACTGAAAAGCTGCGGTACGCATATGGGTTAACATGCCTTCGGTCTGACATTACCTGAACAACACGTTCGGCGAGTGAGATGGCATCCACTTACACACAATCAAGCCCTTCAGTCGTCTGTCTGACTATTTATATCATTCACTTCAAAAATGTGTTTCTTTATCTGTCAACAACAGCCGATGACAGTTCTCAAAGCATGTCAAGTAGCTCTGGAATGTTTTAATAAGACACCTCTGGCTTTAAAGCCATGTTTTTTTTCAAACAGAAACCATCTATGAGATTGTTTTTTGAGGGTTTTGCATTTTGCAGCTTGAAAACATAAAAAAGAGAAGTCACCAAAGCCTTATCTTCACCCACAACTCTTCCCTGTTCCGTGAATGACACAAACGGACTCTCCTGATCTCCAGCGCGAATGATCACACGTCATCACATACTCACAATTCTATGATGACGAGAACAAAGATTCCCATTCAAGATACAAAACCGCCACCCACGCCCACAAAGACCTCCTGTAGGCCTGCAGTCACGTGAACATATGAGCGATCGGGCGTTCGGGGAAACGGTTTGGAAAGTCTCACCCAGGGCCGTGCTATGGTAACCCTTTCACGTGGGGGATGGGCTCGGGAAATAAAGGGAAGGAGAAAACACAGGGATCCCTTTGAGATCATGATCACCTGCTGTTGTGTAAC
>CM074294.1:18403209-18448209 GCA_037194245.1 Opsariichthys bidens | reverse complement strand
TAACTTGAAGCATCTGCTAGGAAAATCAGTCCACTACAAGCCAAAACAATCGATCCAGATGAACACACAATTAAGTTCAGAAATCATTATACAAACATATTTAAATCACAGAATGCCACGACAAGCCATCATGTAAACCATTTCTTTTAAGTTAACTAAAACTAAAACCATAAACACAGTCAGCAGTTGATATAGGCTGATATATGAACGTTAACTGAAATTAAATAATAAAAAAAACATTTTATTTCAGCTACATTTCCACTTCTCATTTTTATTTAACTTGATGTACTAAAATACCTAAAACTGAAATACAAATGAAAAAAAAATTACAAAAACTTTACAATTGAAATTGAAAATAATAGTATATCAATGATACAAAAATAACAGTTATTGAGCATCTTTTCTAACACAAATTAATGTTTTGATACTAGATTTTAATTGACGCATGTCAAATTAGATCAGAAATAGACCGTAAAAAGTTTATATATAGCATTTATATATTATAACACCACTAAAATTACACCTATATATTATATAACATGTTGTATTATATAATACAGTAAGCCCAATACATACTGTAATAATATCAGCATCATATTAGTCAATAGCCAATTTCCACATCAATGCATTTCTATTACAATCATCAACATACATGGAAAAAAAATCTGAATATATAGTTTGATGCTTGTGAAAACAGTTAAAATCTAAAAAGTTAAATGATCTGGAGTGTTTATCTGCTACAGTTCGCATGCAATAAATGTTGAGATTGTTATTGTAATTGAACAGAAACCACACCCACTCAATGTTTGCAGTCCTCCTGGACACAGAAGAAACCAGTTCTGTGAGTCAAACAGCTCTTTACAGCACGTAAATTTAACCCACATACGGCAGCAAAACAGACGTTTCAAAAGATCAGCAATCAAGTCAAAACACGTCCAGACATTCTCAAAGGAGATTCATTCATCGGAGAGAGAGAGAGAAACCCACCGCAACCCCCCAGTGACGCTCATTCACAAACTTACTGTTGGTTTCTCACCATTGAATTTCCTTGCCTTTCCCAAACTATTATAAAAAAATCTGGGAAAGCTGTATGAATTAAGATTGCATTCATCGACTGTGAATTTTCAAGGCCTGGAAATCACAATTTTAAAATGTTCAAGATGGTGAAAACCCTGATTATTACACAAAATGCTGGATTAAAAACAACCCAAGTTGGGTTGAAAAATGGACAAACCCAGCGACTGCGTTAAGCGTTTGCCTAACGCAACTATTGTTTTAGAAATTGACTAATATGATGCTGATATTATTACAGTATGTATTGGGCTTACTGTATTATATAATACAACATGTTATATAATATATAGGTGTAATTTTAGTTGTGTTCTAATATATAAATGCTATTTTCTAATTTAACTTCATTAAAATAGAGTTATTTTAATTGTTACATTAGCCCATATAATGGTTTACAACAAGTAGCTGCTATATATAAACTTTTTATGGTATATTTTTGATATAATTTTACTTGCGTCAAGTAAAATCTAGTATCAAAACATTAATTTATGTTAGAAAAGATGCTGAATAACAGGGTTATTTTTGTTTCATTGATATACTAGTAGTTTTTACTGATATTTTGAATGTTTTATATTTCCACATTTCAATTGTAATTTTTTTTTTTATTTGTATTTCAGTTTCAGTTATTTTAGTACGCCAAGTTAAATAAAAATGAGACGTGGAAATGTAGCTGAAATAATATATATATATATATAATATAATATATAATATATATATATTAAAAAAAAAAAAAAAAAAATATATATATATATATATATATATATATATATATAAAATATAGTTGCCGTTCATATATTAGCTTATATCAACAGTGTTTATGGTTTTAGTTTTAGCTAATGAAAATATCGCTGGCTTAAAATGAACCTGAAATTAAATTAAAAACCAAACACATAATTTCTATAGGCAATCAAAAGGTGAACGTTTATTCATAAGCAATTTATTATGTTTAAATGTTCATTATTATACAGTGAAGTTTTGCAAAAATGTATGTAGAGGCAGATTTTTATTAATAAACGTTCATTTCCAACATATTTTGGGTTCATTTAAAGCAAGCAATACAGTCATTTTTAAACAATTAAATAAAACAATCCAGCAGGTTGGGCAAACACTTAACCCAAACGCTGGGTTTGTCCAATTTCAACCCAACTTGGGTCGTTTTTAACCCAGCAAATTTTTAGAGTGTATAATAATCACCAACTACACTAAAAAACAGTTGTTGGTTTAACTCAAAATAGCAAGTTTCCTAAAAATTGAGTTCATTGAAATTAAAAAATGTGAGTTACTTCAACGCTTTAATCGACAGAAACTCAAAATATTATGTTGTCTGAACCACATTAGTTACTGGAAAAGATAACGAATCATGGAAGTATTTTTTACAGCACAGTTATGAGTCTCACATGCACCGATTTTTTTTTTTTTAATTTAAAGTAAATTTAGTCCGTGTTGGACCTTTTTAAGATGTGCACTACCTGCCCATCTGACTCCACAACATGACGGAAAGACAAAAACGCATGAGATTAAACCTTATATACCATGGAAAAACAGACCTTTCGAGAAAAACGAGAGATCTGATTTCTGACTGCGGGACAGTTTTTACTTTCCAGAGCCAAAAGTGAGGAGGTTCGAATCTGCACAACAGCTTATAATAAAAATGACTTGCTTTCACTCTCAAAGCAACGTTTGGGGAACTCGAGTACATAATCGACCGAACAATCGCACGACTGTGCATAAATGTCAAATTAACACTGATATTTGGTTCATAATCAGCTCTCATATGCATAAGACCAATATCATCAAGTGACACTTTCCAATTTTCAACCACTTAAGATGAAAAGCTTATGAGAAGCAATGCTGATCTCCAACATATAATGAACAAACTCTTCTTTATTAAAGCCAAGACTCGTTATGGGAGTTATAAATCTTTACAAACACGAATGTGCGGATGACTGTGGCGTTTAGAGGAACTCAGGTGAGACACACCTTCAGCAACACCGTCCACAAGAACACAAACCCCTTTAAAGAGCATTTAAAGAGTCAAACATGACTTACCGATCTCAAATCGACTTCTGTGGATCCTCTGACGGGGTTTCGAGTGTTTTATTGCTCCATGTTCGCTCCGTGTCAGTGTGGAAGAGCTGTGGCGTGTGTGTGTGTGTGTGTGTGTGTGTGTGTGTGTCCTCTATCAAACTGGAAAAACTGGTCGGACGAGGAGAAGCTTTACTGCTACAACCCCATTATACACACACTGGGATGGAGGCTCTCCTTTCTTTTCTTTTTTTCCTTTCCTTTTTGAAGCGACACACTCCAAGACTGCGACTCATTCCTCCGCGATCACGTGATCGCGCAGGTAAGAAAGGTGTGACTCATTTTACTGTCAAATTATGCGGGGATTTTTTTTTTTTTTCTCCTTTTGCTGTAGTTTTTATTTCTGTGTCCTGGTATCGATATATAGGGATATGACAAATCATAGAATGAGCCTTATATATATATATATATATATATATAATTATATTTAATAATATAATTTCTTAACTTGGTTCTCAACTTGGGGTGGCTGTAAAATCTGAATAAATAGAAATGAAATATAAAATTAGGCTTTTTCGATCTGAATGCTTTTGAATTTTAATATTGGTGAAGGACCGCCCTCTATTGAGAGAAAATGGTATTTGTTTCAGTCGGATTATTTTAGTGGGTATAAATAATTGTTTTGTTTCAACTTTTTACTGTTTTTCCAAATCAATTGCTATTAAATTTCCTCGGCCCTGGTTTCACAGACAGGGCTTGGATTAGGCCTTAGTTCAATTAAGACATTTAAGTAGCTAAACATGCCTTACTGGTGTGCATCCTGAGACAAAACAATGGCACTGACATATTTCTGTATATATATTTCAGTTAAAACAGCTCAAGCATACATTTTAGTCCTGTAGACCGCAGACTAGACTATCACGTGACACTTGTTACTTTTCTCAACGCAGGTCTGACTGATTCCACCAGGTGTGATTATAGGATAACAATACTTTAACTTATAACAATTTTTTTTTTTTTAGATATTTTAATATTTTTAATGAATATATCTGAACAATTGTACGTTTTAGTGAACAAATGTGTGTAATAAGATAGAGATACTTAGTGATTAATAGCAGTGATTAATTCGCGAGATCCAATGTTTTTTTTATTCTTACCTCACTTCAGCTGATTTTTGTTCCGGTGTTTAAAATATATATACAATTCCAATAATAAAAAATCAATTAGAAAACATTCCAAATTAGATGACTGTATAACAGTATTTCTAATATTTTGGGTATACATATGCTTGTTTCTGTACCCTAAAAGAAGATTTTGGAGCTTTTTGTAACATTAAATCATGTCTTTAGTGTTTATCAGGTAAAGCTTGGGCAGAACTGCAAATATGCTCTTTTTCTTAATGTTAAAGGGGACCTATTGTGCCCCTTTCACAAGATGTAATATCAGTCTCTGGTGTCTCCAGAATGTGTCTGAAGTTTCAGCTCAAAATCCCCCACAGATCCTTATAGCTTGTCAAATTTGCCTCTATTTGGGTGTGAACAAAAACACTCCGTTTTTGTGCTTTAAATGCAAATGAGCTGCTGCTCCCGCCCCCTTTCCAGAAGAGGGCGGAGCTTTAACGGCTCAACAACAACAAAGCTGGAGAATCTCACGCAGTTCATCCTTACATTGTTCAAACCGGAGTCTACACTTGATGGAGAGACTCAGGAAGAAGTTCCAACTTTTAGACGTTTCTGAACGGTTAGTGGATAAATTTGGAAGCTTGTAGTCCTTAAAAAGCGATTACTTTAAAAAGAAAATATCTCCCTTTGCACTGAACTTTGAGCGTCGTAACTTTGCAGATGTTGTTTATGCTCAAACAGCGACACTACACTCTTAACTAAAGTTTAAAAAGTGAAAAGGATCCCTTTAACAGAGCATAAACAATGATTTATGACTTAACGTACAAAACTTTACAAAAAAAAATGAAAATGTCTATTAACGTGTATTATAACCTCCCTAATCATTTAAATCAATACTATTACAGTTGTTTAAGATGAAAGATTTATGTATCATTTCATATTTGTGCAAGTCTTTAATAAAACTTATCAAACTCTGAACATGGACAATTTCATTGTTTCAGATTTACAAAAATGTTACCGCAGACATCCAAGAACTGCACTAGCCGTGCAACAGAAATGAAAAATAATCCATAATAAAAAATGTGAGAGACGGGTTATGTAGTTGTTTTTTTATTTTATTTTTGTGTTAATACAATAAATATACAAAACTCAAACTACTCAACATGCGACTAAAGGAGCGAGACAGGAGTGCATTTGTACAGTACAATGAAATTCAGGACGACAGGCCACCGTTCCTTTAGTTATACAAAATATACAAACATCCCTCGAGTCCGTTTTAAATAATGTCAAGAGTAGTAGTAGTACAACCAGTGACGGGTTTTCCGCAATTAATTTCTCACGTATCAGTGTTTCAACTAAGTTCGCTAACATCACTAATTTAAAAAAGACAGCTTAAAGCCACGATCCATTGCATCACACACAAGAGGTCACGTCAGTTAATCTGTCGTCTCGCGCTCCCAACAGATTCTTGTGTTTTTTTTTTCAGATTTCAAATTAAAACATTTCGAAAAACAAAGGAACATTCAGGTGCCATTTTGATGAAATTTATTTATAAAAGGAAGAACGACTTGCTGTAACTCACACACACACACTCATGAATGAAAAAACACTCAAAGATTTTAAACAAAAATAAGGTGTCAAAAAGCACCCCTCGCGATACTTAAGTCGATACCGAATTGTTAAACGGAATCGTGAACGCCTCTGATTGGCCTGCGCGTGTTAACGCGCTCATCAAGGATGTCTGTGATTGGCTACAATGATCAACGCACGGGAGCGTTTGAATTTGAAAGCGCAACCGTCCGTTGGGATGAGTCTGTGTTGATGTCTATTTAAATCTAATCATTGTAGCCAATCACAGACATGTATGATGAGAGCGTGAGCACAACGGCCAATCAGAGGCGTTTCCGAATCAACGGCAATCATATTTTTTTTTAAATTTTAGTATCGACTTGGTATCGTGGAGGGAACCGTTGAGAACACTAATGAGGACCATAATGAAATAAAAGGAATAATTCACCTAAGGATCATTTTTGTTGGACTATTCCTTTAAAGAAAACGTGTCGAACTTCAAACCAAGACTGATGCGAACTCAATACTGAAAACAGGTGAGGAACACGCAGTTTGTTCTCACACTCACGCACATAGAGTGTTGCTGAAAGGTTGAGATCAAGATCGAGTTGCATCTTGATACATATCCCATAATCGCAAAACTTGGCTGTCTCTTGGCGACAGTAACCAAGGCTACAAGGTTCTCTGCTCCAGTCAATAAAAAAAGAAGAAGAAGAGGAAAACAAACTACACAGACACATGATTCAGAACACGATTAAGGATCCAACCTCAGGACGGCCCAGCACGGCACAGTCTTACACGCATCTGCGGGATAAAAGCCACGTGTCGTTAGCGATATGCGGTTCGGGGGGGCGTGGCGCGAAGATTTTAATTGTGATTTTAAAAGTGTTTTCCAGTTTAGACTGGGAGAGATGATGATCCACGGCCCGGCAAGCTTCCCATGCATGTGCAGGAACGTATCCTGAGTGGTTCACGCTTTTAAGAATTAGTTTCCATTCCAAAACAACTCTATTAGAAAGACAAAAGAAAGCCTCAGAATCATTCATATGTTTAAAATCAGTCAATACTTTGTCATCATACAGGTTTATATATATATATATATATTTATATATTTACAGGTGAAGAGACCCTCTGAGTTGGGTGTGGAGCGTCACATCTGATGGGTGTCTTCGTCTACTGATGATGGCTCATTTGCAGGATAGTTGGGCGACTCTCGCCAAGAAAAGGTCATTTTATTCCCCAAAATTCAAAGAAAAGTGTTCAAACAATCGTGACAATTACGCGAATCGGATTTGAAATGGGTATTTAAGTGCTTAATTGTCACAAAAATATCTTAATTTTCTTTTGATTTTGAGATTAAACGGGACTTGCGTGACTGCTCATTTTACGCGTTTGTTTTAAGCGGAGATGATCGGTAAGACAGACCTGTGAGGGCGTAACCATTCTGTTTTCCTTGGATCCCATAAAAGGACATTTGATGACATCACTTCCTGTTGTTTAACAAGGACAAACACCCAACAGTGATGTGAACATAAAGTGACTCTTTAGGCTGTTTACACACACACACACACACACACACGCACGCTCCACACACACACACACACTCCAACTAAAGAACAGGTCAGCACACCTGCCGATTGACAGGAGGGGAGGGGCTGTGGGCGGGGTCTCAGTCAGTCACAGGAGTGCATTAAGTCAATGAGAGTGGGTGTGGTCTTGAACAGCCAGTCAGCGCTGACGAATGGCTGTAAGGACATGAGGAGGAATGAAGAGGGCGGGGTCAGAGTAGCGTGGATGGACTTGAAGTTCTCTGAACCAATCAGATCTGCTCTTTGAAGGCTCCCCGGGCAGCAGTGGAAGCGGCATTAGCGGCGGCGGTCTGAACCGTCTTGTTGGCCATGACGCCGGTGGCGAATTCTTGCTGCGCCTTCTCGAAACTGGCGCCGGTGGTTCGGTACAGCGCATGGACCTGCACATAAACACACAAACATTTGATTCCACTGGAAATAACTTCTATATGTACTTGAAAATGAAGAGAAATGAAGGACTAAACTGTAAAACTCCTACAATTTGACTGATTTTCACTTTGGTTATTTTAGTGTTATTAATATACTATTTATTTTACATTTTTATGTTGTTTTCATTTTATTTACGACATCTCGAATTAGATTTTATTTTTTACGTTTTGTTTTCATTTTATTTTAACATTTTCATTTTTAGATTTTTAGCTTTTGGTCATTTTATTATTTCCATTTAGTAAGTTTTAGTGATTTTAAATTTTCTTTGTTTCTTTGTTTTTTCAATTGAACTTATTTTTTATTCAATACCTCAACTTATTTTAGTTTAATTTAAGTTTTTGAGTATAAAATGAGTGAACAATAAAAACTGTTATGGTTCATGTCCAAGTAGGCGCATTTGAGGCGACGCAAATATTATATTTATACGACATGAATGTTGTTGTTTAAGGTGAAGCACCTTTTTAAACATGATGAGAGAGATGACAGCCGATGCAGTGAAGAGGGCAGCGATCAGGATCATGATGATTCCGACGGGAATGCTCTTATTCAGCCCGGTCAGCGCAGAGATCCAGCCACTACAAACAAACACACGAACAAATAATCAATCATTAGATCACATAGTTTATGTGCTGCAGAAAGGAACTGTTGTGTGAAATGGAAAGAAAGTGCAAGTATTTGAAATAGATGTTTTTAAAAATTAATTAAGTAAAGGTCAACAAGTGTCCATTTTCAAAGGCATTTTTCCCCATTTATGGAGGACATTTTTGTTTTTTACCCATATAAAAATCAGCTTGTCATCCATTTGTCACACACTTCATCGTTCATTGATCTTTAATATATATATATATATATAAAAAATATATATTTTCATTCTCTCTTTCTATACATGTGTGTGCGTGTTTTGTTACCTGGCTCCCCAACCTGTGATGCCAATGGCTTGCAGCACATGGACACCGAACTGACAGATATAGACGAAGAAGAACACAAAGAACCTAAAAGAGCTGTCACTCCTTCGGAGAGAGAAAGAGAAAACGGTTACAATCTGTATAAGGTTACAGTGTGTCTCCATAAAGGTACAGTGTGTGTGTGTGTGTACCTGAACGCTCCATACAGGGGTCTGTACCAGCAGACAAATGAACAGGGTGTAAACAGCATGAACCAGAGCATAGCCAGACCAAAATCCACTCCCCTCAACGCATCCACACAGAACCACGACAAACAGCCGAATATATTTGCAAACAGCGTCCCCGTGTGGACTGCAAGAGAGTAACATGAGAGAAGAGACCATATGTGGTTTAAGCATAATGTGGGGCGGGAATTCACTATAAAGCTTCGTTATTATACATTTTTGCACAAAACTTATTTACAAAAACGGATTAAAACCGACTAAAATATAAATTCTAAAATAGAAAGCGACTGTTTAGCAACAGTTTAAAATGAAAACAAAAATTAAGGGTTAGTTAAACTTTGTCATTGTTTACTCACCCTCGTGTCGTTCTAAACTTTCGTTCATCTTCGGAACACAATTCAAGATATTTTTGATGAAATCCAAGAGCTTTCTGTCCCTCCATAGACAGCCTTCACAACTGAGGGGATTAAAAGCCTCAATTCAATCTGTTAATCATATAAAGTTTTTGCAGAGTATTTGCACTAAACCGCTCGATTCACATGGGTTCGTTTTACGATCTCTTTATGAACTTTTTGAAGCGTCAGAGGGGTAGTCACATAGCTGTCTATGGAGGGACAGAAATCACCAAGATTTCATCAAAAATATCTTCATTTGTGTTGTGAAGACGAACGAAGGTCTTACGGGTGTAGGACGACACGAGGGAGAGGAATTAATGACTGAATGTTCATTTTTTCGGGGTGAACTATCCCTTTAAATGCCCAAGTCGTTTATCATTTTTATGAATGTTTTATCCAAGAACCTGTTAATAATTCAAGCGGTCTAAACACTCACCCTCTCTTATGTTAACAGAATCATTTCAAAACCTCTTCAGAGTCGCTCAGAAGTCGCTCCATTAATAGTCGAGCTCAAAACCAGACTGTTCAATTATTTATATAATGTAAAGCAGAGCCAAAGCACATTCACGGCCCCTCATTGACAGGGAATAAATCAACATCAAGGCATTTTCCACTAATACCATTTTTTTTTTGGTTTTTTTTGAACAACGGCTACAGAAAATGTTGATTGTAAACCTCAGGCGGTCAAACTAAACATTTACCCAAGCTATTTTTCGTGCGTTTCTTTTGCAAAGTGAGAAAATTGAATGGGATTACTGGAAACACTTTCGCTCATGTTAATGTTTTTCAGCAAAGACATGATTAAAAGTGACAGTAAGGACATTAATATGCTGCTTTTGAACTTTCTGTTCAACAAAGAATCCACAAAAACATCAAGCTTTGTTTTCAAGTTTTCAACATTAATAATAATACTAATAATAATAATCAGAAATGTTTCTTGAGTATCAAATCATCATATTAGAGTGAATTCTGAAGGATCATGTGACACTGAAGACTGGAGTAATGATGCTGAACATTCACAGGAATAAATAAGATTTTAATATATATTTAAATAGAAAAAGGTTATTTTCAATTGTAATAATATTGCACAGTTTATACTGTATTTTAGATCAAATAGCAGAAGAGACTCCTTTCAAAAACACAAATGGAAGTGCTCATTGATAGTTCATGTTCGCTAATACGGACAAATGAGACCTTGTTGTGAAGTGCCATCAGATTATTTCTTCCCAATGAAGTCACTTTATGGGTGTCAGAATAAAAAAAGAACATAATGGGAGGTCAAGTCGCACCCTATTCAGTTACAAAGTCGCTCTACAACTGCAGTTTTGGTGTGGAATTTGGCATTGTTATACCAGAGAGAGGAAAAAACCTCACCACATTCACTGCACAAATAACTCTGGTCCCTCTCTGGCTCTGCTAAATTCCCTCCCGAATTCCTACACAACAAGGTCAGATGAAATTTAAAGTCTAGTCTGATGATACTAGTCACATGATACCTCAAATCACATGATTCATGGTGGCTCCGCCCCTTCCCTTGCATGTCTAATTCCATTTGACTGATCTCCTGCGGTATGAAACTCATCAAACAGTAGTCAATGGCCAAACAGACTATAAAGTTCATTTCATTTCCCAGAAGTCTTTACACAATTATTACATATACACAAACAACCTTCCCAAACAGACAGGGACAAAACTCAACAAAACATGTGAGTCAACACTAATGGACACCTTGTGTTAACGTCCAGTTAAAATCATCTTTACACATTCTACACTTTTGTAGCACTTCAAAAGCTAAATCAAGGTTCCTAATTTTCCAGCTTTTGTCTGACCTGTATGATTAAACAGGCTTTTTTATGTTACTGTACCATTAAGGCTCCTACTGTATATGTAAATGGCTTCTGTTCTCTAGCATTTGAAAGGCAGCATGTTTGGGTTCAGTTTTGGCATTTTGGGATACTCACACATCCAGAGATAGTACATGATCTTGACGGTTTTCTGGTACTCCACGGGTATGTCCACTGATATGTCATGATAGAAACACGGACCCACCGGAAACTTCTCTGGAAGAGGCGGCCAGTTGTTTTTCCTGCCTTGGAAACAGGAAGCAAAGAGGAAAAAGCAATTAAAAATGGAAAGAAAGAGGTGGGTACAACTGACCCTTCCCCAGGAGTTTGATTGACAGGCGATCTAACCAATCATAACGCTGAATCCGAGTTAGTAGATTAACGTCGGTGAACTTGAACGTCTTTCCGCGCTTGAAACAACATTCCTTCTGATGTTCATTCATGTTTATTTGATGCTATAAATGAACTAGTATGAAGAGATGATCTGTCACCACACATTAAAAACGGTATTTATTATTTACAATTCTTTAAAAATTACAAAACATATCAAAAGTAACCTGCTCTGTCTTGTCCGTCGATGCGTTGCCAGTGTCCTCTTTGCTCCGGGATGTATTTTTCACTGCGTGAGAACATGGCTTGTCGGATATAGCAACAGTAACTAAAAGGGGCGGGTGCTTCTTTAGCTTAGCATTCACAATGCCAGTTTTAAGCCAAAAACAAAACTTAAAAAAGAAGAAAAAAAAAAATCCCCAGATATGCTTGAGCATTCTATCCTTGTTACTGGTTGCATCTTGTGACATCACATCCTGTTTTTGGTTCATTCTTTGGTTAGCGTGTTCATATTTCAGTCGAAGCGCACCAGAGTTCGTTTGCGGTTCATGGGTCTGTTTGTTTGGTGTGCACGAGGGTTCACACTTATTCGAATGAGCTGCACTAAAAGAGCAAACCCACTCAAGTTTGTTTGACCGAACCAAACATGAATCAGATTTTATGCTGAATAATTCTGGATATATAAATCCAACCTGCTCCATATGTCGTGTAAAAACAACTGAATTTTCAGCTGATTTGCTGTTCAAGAAACTTTTTTTCATTATCGTCAATGTTGCAAACAGCTGTAACCGCTTCATATTTTTGAGAAATTCATTTTTTTTTCAGGATTCTTTAAAGAATAGAAAGTTCAAACTTCAAACTTCAGCGTACTTCAGGCTCTGTGTCCACCAATGCTCCTCCGAAAATGCCTTGCTGTGGGCGCTTGATTTCAGTTCAGACACGATGTGCTATGATACGGGATATCCGTGGAACTGTTACTGCCAGTGTTGCCAAGTCCGCAGTTTTACCGCAGATTTGGGAACACTGTTAAAGCGACTCCACATAACATTATATTTAGCACCTGGAATGCAAATTTTACTAGGGAAACCCCACCAAAAATGCAATTTTAACCCAATGCTGGGTTGTTTTTTCTACCCAGAGCTTGTTGGGTCATTTTTTCCCATGGTTGAAACAATACACCCCTCACCACTCCCCCACCCACCCTCCGAACAGCAACCCAGCTGTTGGGTTAAACAGAGCGCAAGCTTTTGATTCCTCGTCAAGAGAGAGAGCAGATCTCAGATTTCGGCGACGCAACACTGCGAATACTGCTTACGACAGAAATACAGGTGGAAAATAGAAGGAAACTAAAAGTGGAGAGGAGAGAGATCTTTTAAAACTGGCTGCAGCGAGTTTAGGACACTGTGCTTTTAGTCTGTTTGTTGTCGTGAGAAATAATAACCGGAAATCGGCGTGGTATTTGTCCCGCCCCTCTCTCCACTGCGATTGGACGGCTGGGTAAAAAGTAATGAGAGCTGCATTTTAACACTCAGAGAGTGGTTAAAAAAACAAACAGATGCTCAGCGGCTTGGCGTTTTAAAAAAAATTGTGGCGCTCCCGTTGAAAACAATTGGAAAAATAGGCTAGACTTGGGAATAAAATGCTTTAGTGGACACACGGCCTGGACAAGTTTGTCAACACAAAATTAAAATATATATATATATATACACACACACATAAATGTGTATAATGTGGCAGGTTTCTAAGTCAGTCGCTTCCTGTCTGAGGGGTTTCCGAGCAGAATGAGCTGTACAGTATGGACTAGGCTTAGCGGGAGACTAAAAACTCACCTCCTGATGCGCTGAGAGACTGCATCTCTCTCTCCCTGCGGTCCAGCTCAGCGGCTTTTCTCTCCAGCTCCTCCTGTCTCCTCAATAACTCCGCCTGGGCTCGTGCCTGATCCTACATGCACACAGACAGAGGCGGATATGAACACAAATATTGCTCACAGGCGCAGTAGAACATAACTTCAGGACAGTTAACATCACAACACACAACCGATTCCAAAGGCTTTTTCTCAGGCTGTTTACGGGAGACACAGCTGTCAGAACCAATCACAAACCGCGAGGGCCCGTGTCTGTCTGACAAGTCTACAGTATATCTTATCTGACGAGTCGTTACACACTGTAAATTTAAATATGCCAACCCATATCATGACTGATTACGGCAGGACACCTGACCTCAAACAGAGTGTGTAAAGCTATAACACCGTTCAAAAGTTTGGTGTTGAGATCAAAGCTGAATTTATCATCATGATTTCTCCAGTCTTCAGTGTCACATGATCCTTCGGAAATCCTTCTGATATGATGATTTGCTGCTCAAGACACTTTTCTGTGTTGAAAACAGTTTTATATTTGCGTGGGAACTGCTATTTTTTTTAATGATCCTGTGATGAACAGAAAATGAAAAAAAAAAAAAAAAAGCATTTATTTGAAATAGAAATCTTTTGTAATATTATAATTGTCTTTACGGTCACTTTTGATAAAAAGAAAATCTTACTAACTTTAGAACAATATTGTACTTAAGCATACAGACGATAAGTTTCAGTAAAAAGTCAACACTAAATTTAAAAAAAAAAAAAAAATTAATAAATATTTTAATATAATAATAATATTAATAAAATATTATATATATTTATAAATATTTAAATATATTATATATTTATAGCCATATATATATATATATATATATATATATATATATATATATAAAATGGCTTCATGCCATTGTTTTAGTTAATTTTAATCTTTAAAAATATTAAATATTAATTACATTTAATATTAACAGGTATTTAATGCATATCTTGTCAGTACAGTAACAATACAACATGATAGTCACTATTATCATCAGAAACAGTACTTCAGATTACCAAATAAAACCAGCGGTCACAATATAAAACCATCCCAGACCGGCAATCGTTGAATCATCGAAATGTCATGATCAGCTACTCACCTTAACGATTACTTCAGAGTCGGATTAAGACAGGAAACGTCGCTGGTGAAATCTACTTGACTTTTAGTTGGTTATAAATGTGTACACTGAAGCCTGACTGAACATTTCAAGCTTCTATTTCCGTAAACGGAGCTGGTCGTGGCGAAGGCTAAATATTGTGTGGGGTGTGAGAGTTTTAGTTTGCACCATATTCTGTTTAGCAAATACACACTGTAGAGTTGGGAAGTTGTTATTAACAGACCATTTTCAAAATCCCAAAACCTTCGGCATGTAAACTGAAACAGTCAGATATGTTTTAAGCAAAAATAAAGTCCCAACCACACACGAGCCTGGTAGCGGAAACACACAGCGTCCCAGATTATAATTTTAAGAATCACTCTGAGCCAATCTGTTGACGCATACCGTCCTTGTTTCTGGGTCATTTTAAGGGCTCAGAAATCCCCAGCTTTCCCTGAAGGCAGCATCACGTGACACACATGGCTTAATCAAGCCGGTGGGCAACAAGTTCTTTAACAAGCCTTCTGTTGTCACCCCGAGGCTGAACTCCTCTTCGCCGCGTGCCGCTCACTGAAGACTACAGCGACAGAACCTGAGCGGGTTCTGATTCGCCCTGGATCACCTTGTTGTGTCCTAACTCGAAGCATCTGACATCACCACACAGCGCAGGAGCTAGTGAGTCATCTGATGCACACCCAAACTGTGTCTGCGCGTCCATATGTCTGGAGCGTGGCATTCCCTCTCCCTCAGGCGTGCTGAATTATACAGCATAACTGCGCTCGTGAGCAGACCAGCTCCGAGCTCTTGCCTGCTGGAAGCTTCCGTTGTCCTACTGAGCATATCTGTGAAATCAAGAGGGATTTTCAATGGCGAATACCCTCTCACAGCGATGTCTGCATCAGGGGTTCTGCTGCACATGGGCCCAAAACGGGGTTTGAGGTTTGAGAGGACTTCAGAGACCCTCTCTCAGACAATGCTGAAGGAATACTCAACTTTATGACGGTATGGAATCAGTTAGGCTCATCTCTCAGTGTGTATAAATGACCAGGAAACACATTTAAAGTACTTCAATGGAATCCTGCCATAACATAACCACCACAACTAGGTAGACACAAATTTCATGACTGGATTTCGTTTCACAAGCTTGCCATTCGATTTTTCAGTCTCTTTATTACAATACGAACAGAAAATAAAGGAAATGTGTACACAAAATGTAAAAAAAAACAACGACTCCAATTCATTTTTTGAAATATAAACATTTAAATGGTGGCTGTCATAAAAACGTATATTGAAGAAGATTAAACGTTATAATGAATATGTAATATGGTGCATATATTTAACAAAATGCTCCTCTCTAGAGTTTATTTTTCTAGCTGAATAAGTTTATTACTGAATAAGGTTTTTCTGAGGTAAGTGTGACGTTACGCGATATTGTTTACAAGCTGATTTATTGACGTCGGATGAAACTGAGCGATTACATGAGACATGATACGGATTTCTCTAAGTTGTCTCTTTTAACATACCTTCATTCATGTTTATTTCACGCTTTAACTGGTATTAAAAGCGGAGGAGATGATCAGTTCATGTGCGAGTCTTTTCAATTGCATAATAAAAGACATTATTTGAAAATCTGAGACTTTGTTCCATATCAAAAGTAACAAAAGCACAAAGATTACTGACATTTATTGGATGGGAGGCGAGCTAAATTGTTCTGTTCATTCATCAACTGAAAACAGGACAGATTAATTAATTCTTGGGATTTAAGAATCAATATCGGATGAGCGGCACAAATCACAAAGACGATTTAAGTAAAGAGGACCCATTATGTCCCTTTCACAAGATGTAGTATCAGTCTCTAGTGTCTCTAGAATGTGTCTGAAGTTTCAGCTCAAAATCCCCCACAGATCATTTACTATAGTTTGTTAAATTTGCCTCTATTTGGGTGTGAGGAGCAAAAACACGCCGTTTTTGTGTGTGTGTCACTTTAAATGCAAATGAGCTGCTGCTCCCGCCCCCTTTCCAGAAGAGGGCGGAGCTTTAACAGCTCAACAACAACAAAGCTGGAGAATCTCACGCAGACGGTGTTCATCCTTACATTGTTCAAACCGGAGTCGACACTGATGGAGAGACTCAGGAAGAAGTTCCAACTTTTAGACGTTTCTGAACGGTTAGTGGATAAATTGATGGAGTTGCTGTGGAGTTGATCAACTCATCACTAGCATGTGTCGTCATGTTCATCTTTTGTGTTGAATCGACCCTCGTTTGTGAAGCAGTAAAATGACGCCATCAACAACACTCGACTACAAAAACTCTTCCTCTTCTCTAAAGCAGCCCAACATGGCCCCGCCCCCTTTGTTGTGTGTTCTCGGGGGCGGGGTTTATGTAAATTTTGGGGTTTGTGATGTCACCAACCCAGGAAGAATCTCATTTGTAGTCCCTACCATCCCTTTACATTGAACTTTGAGTGTCGTAACTTTGCAGACGTTGTTCATACTCAAACAGCGACATCACACACTAACTAAAGTTAAAAAAGAGAAATCATAATCAAGGACGCCTATAGAGTGCGTTTAGAGAGAAGCTCATGATCCAGCAGTTTTTTTCAGTGTTCCACATTGGCCTGATTTGCAATATAACCTCTGCATTTGCTCTGTTTGAGTAAGCAAGCAGTGCAAACCATGAAAAAATACATTTAAAAATCACAATTAGATTTTCATACAGCCCTAACCAACACAGCAATAGCAGGAAGGGACATGATGCAACTCTCTATAAAGCACAGTTCATCCCCTGAGAACTTTAGTGCCATCTCAAACGGATGATTTAGACAACTTTTAGCTCCACATTTCTACTTTTAAACCCACTTGGCTGCTATACTTGCTTTACTTAAGTATATTAAGTTAATGAAATAGAAAACAGAATGAGGTGCATGTACCTGCGTCTGCTGAGGTTGAGTGTAAGCTGGCGGTTCTTCGGTGGGTTTCATGATGGCCGGCTGTGTGTTGGCTGTGGGCGGGACTGATTTAGGGGCGGAGCCTGGCGGGACCTATAATGAAACAAAATATAATGTGAGATACAAAGCACCACACAATTTCATCTCAATCACAACACACACATTAACAACTTATTTTTTCCTTTCATACATAAATTCAGACTGACTGAATGTGTGCCGGTGATTTGAATGTTCTGCATCATTCAGAAATTAAGCAAATTATGTGCACAATTAAGGAAAGAGAAAGAAAATGTAATATAAATGCCTTCAGTCAACTGACGGGTTTGTGTGAGTGTGGGCCGTTCTGGGCAGCGCGCCCTACGCTGGTACAGCTTCACAAGTTATACCACACTGTGAATGACGTTTTTTGTTGGTACTGTATGTATGCTTGTTTGTTTCCTTGTCTGCATCTCTCTCTCTCTGTTTCTGGCTATGTTCAGACAAAATATACTACACGTACCCTAAATTCTGTACAGTGTAAAACCAAGCACATTGCATGGAATACTATATCCCACGATGCAAAGTGCTCGACTTGACCTTCCATTACCAGCATTATGAGAGAAATGAGCATCAGCCGCATTCTCTGTATTGATTACACAAAAAAAAATTCAGACACCTTCGCAAAAAAATTGGATGATAAATGCAAAGCAACTGCAACTTGCTAGTAAATTTCACATATAATTACAAAGAAACAGCAAGTAACACACCGAGGTAAACGTGACGTTTTGAAATAGAAATACGGAAGCAATACTTTCTTGTAAAATGTGCTCCAATACTCTTATTTACGAAATCCTTTTTTACAGTGTGCATTTACTTCTGACATGGATATGTGAAAACAATGAGTTGACAACATTGTAGCATTATTTTTATCGTTGTATAATGCAGATTTTCACACACTGTTTTCAAAAAAAATAAAAATAAAGCAGTGCTAAACACAGATGCAGATGGTCAGCCAGAGTGGATTGGCAGATGGGATTTTCGACCTATTCAAATTATTACTGTCCTTAGAAAACTTGCACACAATAAGTTGTACATCTGAAGGCAAAATTTATACAAATCTCATAAGTGTCAGTGCATAACTGGGCGTCTCACCGGCTTTGAGTCTGTGAAAGGGTTATACTCCTCCAAGCCAGGTGGGGCAGTCCGTGTTACTTGTGTCACTGATGGATCCTGCAGAAAACAAAGAGGAAACAGTCTTTAAGTATTTGTCTGTTCAAAAAGAAGGAATTTTTACTAGGTGATATATATATATATATATATATATATATATATATATATTAAACAACCAGTGTTGGGGGTAACGTATTACAAGTAACGCGAGTTAAGTAATCGGATTACTTTTAAACTGATTAATTCTGACAGTCTGACTTCATGCATCTTCCATTTTCTAAACAGAAATCTGACCAGGTCTGTTGATTGTTCCTTCCTCAGGAGCGCTTATCAACCTGACTATGTTTCCAAACGAGCTGATAAAATGAACCCGAGTAAATTGGGCCAATCAGATCAGCGCTTACTAGATTGAGAAAGCACTCTCCTGTTCTGCGTGCAAAATACATCAGACGTTTAGTGCACGGACTGTGGGCGGCGGCCCATGGGTTTGCCGTCTGAGGCTCAGACGAGGCTTTGTGAGACTACTTGTCATGCATCTTCCAGCATATTTAGTGCTCAGAGCTCTTATAAACCAAAACAAATTCCTTGTGTGTGTGTGAGATGGCATTTAGCAAATAAAGCGCTTTTTGATGCTTGGTTTGGCTATGTGAATTTGAACAGTGTGTACAGTTACAGTAGATAAAATTCCATGGTAACTGTACGGTTGTTTGGCTCATCTCATTTACAGCTGCAGGGTAGAAGAACTTCACAGCGAGACCAAATCTTCCAGAAACCATTATGATTATGACCTCACAACATATGATCATCTACATAAACACTATTCAACTTCGCAACAAGGTTCTACAACGGCTGTAAAACAACAACCATAAAACCTAGATCTAAATAACCGACACTAAACAAACTCAAACGGTCACGTGCCGCTAAGGGCACGATTATCTTGACTAATGTCACACAGATGTTGGAGAACTCCAAAGCGAGCCAAACTAATCCTGACGCCCAGTGCTGAGTCTGCATCAGATTAAAGCACAGAACAACAGCGAGAAGGCAAACACATGAGCTGAGCAACTCATTATGTCACGCTTCACAGAGGAAATACTACACATTCTGTCCTCCGTTTCCACAGCCCAGAACATCAGGAATATCAGACGGAACCTGTAATTTTCTCCTGCCTGATTCCAGTAATTTACACAGAGCAAAAAGCTATAAATAGATGAGTGGGAGAGATCAACCCTGGTTCAGAGCAAAGATTACATGAGATCGACCAATATTGCCTCTCTATGACCGTTACCAATTATTTTTAACTATCTGACAACAAAGGGGTCCCGCAATATCAAAATGTGACGAGTTTTCTTGTCAAATGAATAGCTGTCTCGCGATATCACCATGACGGAGCGTGAGGGTGAAATTAGCATAGAATTTGCCACCGCTATGTTTACATAACTCCACTGTCATTTTGCCTTTTTTTTTATAGAAAAAAAATTCATTTGGATAAAGGTCGGTTCAATTGTAAACTATTATAAATGTTTGTCCTGCTCATCCAGCAGAAATCACAGTTCACAGATCACGTGATGCGAGTGAGGCGAGATGACTGACAAGACCATGGCGGAGGATTCGCCTAAGCATATGATGAATGTCTTTATCTTGTAGAATGCATGCTCGGCACCGGCGCTCCCTACTCACACAGTCTATGAGATCGCGAATTTGAAAGCGGAAGTAAAACGCGAGCTCCCTGATACACGTTTCATTCGTTATTGGCCAGCTCCTGTGTCAGCACCACATGTATGCGTTGTGTTGCTCACGTGTACATTGCTGGCCAATACCGAGGTGGCGTTCTGACGTAGAACACGGAAGTCCTGCACTGTTTACTACGTCAACAGCATAGGAGACTAAGGCCCTGTCCATTCAAACATGGGTGGACAAAAAAACTGCAGCTTTTTCTATGCAATTAGTCCGTTCGTCCACAAACAAATGCAGGTCACTGAAACCAAACTTTTTTTGAAAGTTATGGCAGAAACTCCGGTTTGCAGTGGAGATTTTGGCTTGCGACATCGGAACCAGAAATAACCTTGGCGTTACGGTTAGGGTTATTTCGCAACCTCTTGGTTTTGCATGCTATTGACAGCACTTCATAGCATGTTTTTTGTGTTTTCGTTTTTTTTTTTTTTTTTTTAAACAGAGGGAAAATATCCATGTACGTGTGGACTGGGCATAACAGGGAAGAGAAGAAATTGTTATTTTTGTTTTGCTTTTGCGCACAAAAAGTATTATTGTCGCTTCATAACGTCAAGGTTGAAACACTGTAGTCACATGGACTATTTTAACGATGTCTTAACTACCTTTCTGGGCTTTAAAAGGTGTAATGATGCTGCTGCTTATGTGTGGTTCAGAAACCCTCCGATTTCATCAAAAATATCTTAATTTGTGTTCCGAAGATGAACAAAGATCTTACGGATTTGAGACAGCAAGAGGGTGAGTAATTAAATGACAGAAACTTCATTTTTCCCTTTAATCCCAAACACAGCAGAGAAGAAATCTTATTGAACGCCTTTGTTTCTCTATAAAGAGAGTTCCCCATTTCCCCACTAACTAAACCAGCGATTCATTTAAAGCACAAGGTCCAAAGAACATTAACAACTACAATACCACACACACACACACACACACACCAAAACCGCCCCTTGTTTCCATAGCAGCCCCAGTATGCAGCGCTCAGGTCCTGAGGCGGATCCGTTTCATACGGCTGGTGAACTGTCAGGACTCCAGAGCCATGAATATTTCAGTCTGTTTAATGATAAATGTTTAATGGGATAGTCATGCACACAAATACACATTTGTAGTAGCAGGGCAACACTATTTCTGTAGTCTATTATCATATACACACATATTGTGAGACAGTGACGTCTGATGTCAGACTCTATGATCATGTGACATGAACCAGCCATGTTCCCCCTCTGTGGCCGTCTCTCAAAACCAAGTAAGCTGCCTACCTAGAAAGCATTTTAAGTGTGTCTAAACATTCAGAGGTCATCTAGGTAAGCAACACACAAGCGCATTGCATACTCAAGATGTAGTATATAATCTTAAAATAAAATAACACAAAATTATAAATAGTAGGCTACAAAATAAAAAAAATATATGGGCGTAAAATAAATATATGCACCAAACAGAAAAGAAATATTGAATTTGGTAATCAATTAAGCTTGTGCTGACATCAAAGGGGTTTGTGGGATCATTTTGCAAATGTTATGATATATGCATGACCTAGTAAAATGTGTCTAACGTATGCACCATCACCATCCCAAACGTATGCAAATTGGGACGGAGCCAAAGTTTGTGCCACTTGTTTTGTTTACCTGATTGTATGACATTAATCTGTTGAAAACGAACGTTTACGTCGCATCACTCTATATGCGACGCGACTCTAAAGCGGGAAGCCCAACCGCAGCTAAGCTCGGGTTTGACCTCCTTCAGTGCCGCGTTCCTTCAGGACTACAGATGATTTCAGGATGTATGCGGGGGCTCGACATGCAAAGCAATCAAGTATTCGCACAAACGAAAGCTTATTTTAGACAGAAACAAGATTAGCGTTGAATATAGCTGAGATTAAAATGATGCAAATCAGATTAACACAAACATAACTGCTGCAAACTTTTCCGAGCACATGCAGAACTAAAGGTGTTAGGCTGGTTTGACGCAACTGTGGTTTATGTGGAGAGGAGCGTCTAAACAAGGGTTTATTTGTGTTGTAAAGGCCATCTGAACACTGACTGTATTAAGGATGTTCCCTTTTAAGCTGAAATGTTGTTTTGAAAAGGCCAGACAAAAGAAAGCAGGTTTGCGTGGGCTATAAGACACCTGAAACTTAAAATGTCACCTTACGGATATGCAGATGTGAAAGCTACAAGACCACAAGTATGTGAAAATAAGTAAAGCCTCTTTTTAAACGGTTTAAAAAGTGCTTTACAAAAACACACACACACACATATATATATATGTGCGTGTGTATGTATATATGTATGTATGTATATATATATATATATATATATTAAAGTTGGCAAAAGTACCGACTTCCGTACTGAAATGTTAAAAGTATGGCACTTTAGTCAGTGCTGATAGCCTTGTGGGCAGCATGCCAACATACAGCACCATTGTGCATAGGGCGACCTGAGTTGAGTCCCGGCTTGAGGACCTTTCCCAATCCTGCCCCACCCCCCCTCTCTCCCACTTCGCTTCCTGTCTGTTTACTATCCAATCATAAAAGGCAAAAAAAGACACTTTGAGCACTGTTGAGCACCTCTGATTGTGTTCACCCATGTCTGTGATTGGCTACAATGATCAACGCTTCAAAAACATGTAAACGGACATCAATGACGCTCTTCACTGAGCGCTTTCAAACGCTCCAGCTTCCTCTTTCAAAACACTTCCTTGCGTTGATCAGTGTAGCCAATCACAAGTACATCTGTTGAGCGCATGAACACAATGGCCAATCAGAGGCGTTTATGAATCATCAACAAGTGTCACATTTTTAAAAATTCCGCACCTACCTGTCCTGAAAACCATAACGCACGGACCCGTTTCTATTATATAAATATAGGCTGTGAAACTGTCATTCAGTGAAACCTTCTCGGAGTCCCGTGACAATATCGTTCCACCACTGACAACGGGAGTGACTAAGAGAGAAACTAAAATAAAATGACTTCTTAGTCACCACTCCCTCAACAAACACTGTGAACGAAGGCAAACACACACACACTGTGACAGCCGCTCACTGTAATAGGTTCCCCTGCATCCGCAGAGCGGCCCAGATCTCCAGAAACATCCATCTAATCAGATCATTAGAGTTTTCTCTCTCTCTTCTCGTGTTCTCATTACGACCACTGAGTGACGGACAGAATCCGACGGACCTCATTTGGTTAGTCTACATCCTCACCACAGAGACGCTGAACACACACACAGCTGACTAGTTTAATGAGCTTGACGGTTGCTGCATTATGAAACCGCTGTAAAATGGTCAAATCTGCTCAGTCAGAGCCACATGCATGCATTCAGTTTGTCTGACGCACACAGCCTGTGCACCAGTTCTGCAAGATCCTGCAGCACGCCTACTTGTTGATGAGATCATTTCAGACTGTTTCAGACTCGTTTCTACAAGGATCTCGTCCAGGATGAAGACTATTTACTCTGTGGTTTAATTTAAACCGCCTTTACAGTCACAAATGTTTACCTACAACAAACTCTGGTGAAGAATGCTTCATCCGCCAAACTCGAAGAGTTCGACTTTCTGAAAGAACAAGCGAAAACTGGCATAATTTAAGGAGAGCTGTTGTATGATTTCATTATGAAATCATAATGTGGGTTTTTGGAGAGTTACCATCAAGTGGTGTGGCTTGGTTTGAGAGCAAATTTGTTAAACGCTTTATATTGCTGTACTCATTCAGCAAGTGCTGTACCATGCTATAGTCATTCATTCCTCTCCCTCATGTGGTTCTACACCCGTAAGACCTTCTTCATTCATCTTCAGAACACAAATGAAGATATTTTTGATGAGATCTGATGGTTCAGTGAGTCTCTATTGATAATTTACACTTTCAGATGAACAGAAAGACACTAAAACATATTTAAAACTGAGTACAGTGGTTCAACATTAATATTATAAAGAGACGGAGAAAACAAAATAACGACTTTATTCAACAATATCTAGTGATGGTGATTTCAAAACACTGATTCATGAAGCTTCACGAATCTTTTGAGTCGAATCAGTTGTTTGGAGCGTGAATCAAACTGCCGAAGCCAAGTGAACCAATTTCAAAACGTTTTAAAACACTTATAACGAAACGAAGCCTTGAAATCACGTGACTTTGGCAGTTTGATGCACGCTCCGAACTACTGATTCAAAACAAAAGATTCATAAAGTTTAGAAGCTTCATGAATCAGTGTTTTGAAATCGTCCATCACTAGATATTGTTGAATAAAGTCGTTATTTTGTTTTTCTCGTTGCTTTATAATATTAATGTTGAACCACTGTACTCAGTTTTAAATATGTTTTAGTGTCTTTCTGTTCATCTGAAAGTGTAAATTATCAATAGAGACTCACTGAACCGTCGGATCTCATCAGAAATATCTTCATTTGTGTTCTGAAGATGAACGAAGAAGGTGTAGAACCACATGAGGGAGAGGAATTAATGACTGAAATTAATTTTTTGCGTGAACTAACCCTTTAACATGTTTCTGAATTAGCTTGTTATAGCTAGCCAAGTTTACACTAACAAATATGTTCACATTGAGGTTACATGAAAATTTTAAGTTAAATGTATGAATGTGTACTCAAACTTTTCAAGTTGAGAACAATTACAATGTATGAGTACAAAATAAAAATTAAACTGAACTTCTTTACTTACATTTTTTCTCTTTACTTACAATTTTTTGAGTTTTTAAACAATAGTTGGGTTAAATAAAACAGCCATTTTCAACCCAACTTGGGTTGTTTTTAATCCAGCATTTTTTTAGAGCATATTTGATCCAAAACGTTATTGTCCATCGGCACAACCCTATTGCGCATCCATTTTAAAGCTTGTAACTGAAAGCCCGGCATTTTGTGGAGGCATTGGAAAAGGTCCACGAGCCGGGACTCAAACTCGGGTCGCCTGTAGCGCAACGGCGCCATACGTGGAGGTTTTCAGCTCTGACATCAGTTACTACATTAAAAACATAAATAAAAAATCTGGAAAAATAAGACACATTCAAAGCCTTTTTAAATGACCCAATACACCCACAAATCAATAATAATGCAGCGACTTCATATAATGTTCACAAAGTAAAGGCTATAAGAAATCAAACCAATGTTTTTTAATGTTCTGAACTCATTCCACCCACATCACAGCAGGATTCAACCGAGCTTCAAAACTTAAATGAAGGAGCCACTATCTGCATGATGATTGGCTAACATCTAACAGGTTTCCTGTCAATCAAACATGAGTTCCCGAAGCAAAAACCAGCAAATTAATCAAGCTCATCTCTAGCAAGTCGGTCTACATGCACTGAAGACGTGAGTCAGAAACACAATGCAATCAGGAAGACGCATGAATTATTGAGACATGTGCCGCTACAGTCGGTCGACTACTGGTGTCGAGTTACCACGGCAACCCCGTGACAGACTGCATACCATTACTGCTGATCACTTAACGAAATACCACAGTTGAGTTTAAAGACGACTGAAGGGGTATGCTTTAATAGAAACGCTTCTGAGGAGGCAAAACTGCTGCCACTGATGTGTGTGTGTGTGTGTGTGGTTTGGTATCGGAAATAAGGAAGAGAGACCTGGGTGACCAAAAGAGGTCTAAATCATCATGTCCTATCCGACCCGAACAAAAGCCACAATCTGCTGTGCATGAATTTGCATTTGTCCCCCTGCACCTCCAGGACAGGTCC
This sequence comes from Opsariichthys bidens, assembly GCA_037194245.1. Taxonomy (NCBI): domain Eukaryota; kingdom Metazoa; phylum Chordata; class Actinopteri; order Cypriniformes; family Xenocyprididae; genus Opsariichthys; species Opsariichthys bidens. Next base: position 18,422,195 of record CM074294.1, on the reverse strand, counting down.
GATCCCACCTGTGAGTCGACAACACTTTTGTAATGTCAAGCATACGGATTCTCCCCGGAGACTACAAGAGAGAGGAAAACAACAAAGGAAAAACTCCAGACAGATGGCCGTTGTGTATTAAAGCCTGACATATGAAATAATAATCAGACAAATCTCTTGGGTTTGTTTTAAATAGCATAATATATTGAACCTTTAGACAAAACGTAAAAGAAAACCTTAAAGTTTATTTGTGTTTTTTCCTCAAATTGATTAATATTTGATAAATGTTATGGCTCATATAATGAGGATGGAGATCATACTCATAGTACCAAGGCCCAAACTGAGCAAATAATGTAATTTGGAGCAGATGCTATGATATTTTATATAGCCAAAAAGTAAGATAAAATTCTATAATGTAATCTTTATAACTGTATAATATATACTGACGTAAAACGCTTATAAATATCAGTTGTCTCTCTATAGAATGTGACCATATTGGATACTCTCATTTGGACATGAAACCCAAGTTGCTTCAGTCCAGTGAGTGTTCATCTTGAAATATACTAACAATATAAAAGTTATTCTAACTTTTACTTCCTAAAAATCACTGAAGATTTCACAGCAAAAAAACCTGAGGGTGGACGTTTTTACAATTATACTAAAAGGTTTTTGCTTGCTAAACAAGTCTAAACTATCAATCAGACGACTGAAGGAATGTCATAGAATGTGTGCAACAGGTTTTTCAGAAAAGTTTTGTAATGATTGGTCATGTTGCTATGCAGTCATGTTAGTATGTAGTATGCAGTATTGTCATGTTAGTCATGTTAGAATGTAGTAATACCGGTATGTTAGTATGCAGTCATGTCATGTTAGTATGTAGTATGCCGTAATGTCATGTTAGAATGCAGTAATATGTTAGTATGTAGTATGCAGTATTGTCATGTTAGAATGCAGTAATATGTTAGTATGCAGTAATATGTTAGTATGCAGTAATGTCATGTTAGTATGTAGTATGCAGTATTGTCATGTTAGAATGCAGTAATATGTTAGTATGCAGTGATGTCATGTTAGTATGTAGTATGCCGTAATGTCATGTTAGTATGCAGTAATGTCGTGTTAGAATACAGTATTGTCATGTTAGTATGCCGTAATGTCATGTTAGTATGCAGTAATGTCATTAGTTTGCAGTCATGTTAGTATGTTGTATGCTGTAGTGCCATGTTAGTATGTCATGCAGTAATGTCATGTTAGTATGCCGTAATGTCATGTTAGTATGATGTCATGTTAGTATGCAGTAATGTCATGTTAGTATGATGTCATGTTAGTATGCAGTAATGTCATTAGTTTGCAATCATGTTAGTATGTAGTATGCTGTAATGCCATGTTAGTATGTCATGCAGTATTGTCATGTTAGTATGCCGTAATGTCATGTTAGTATGCCGTAATGTCATGTTAGAATACAGTATTGTCATGTTAGTATGCAGTAATGTCATTAGTTTGCAGTCATGTTAGTATGTAGTATGCTATAGTGCCATGTTAGTATGTCATGCAATAATGTCATGTTAGTATGCCGTAATGTCAGGTTAGTATGCAGTCATATTAGTATGTAGTATGCTGAAATACCATGTTAGTATGTCATGCAGTATTGTCATGTTAGTATGCCGTAATGTCATGTTAGTATGCCGTAATGTCATGTTAGAATACAGTATTGTCATGTTAGTATGCAGTAATGTCATTAGTTTGCAGTCATGTTAGTATGTAGTATGCTATAGTGCCATGTTAGTATGTCATGCAATAATGTCATGTTAGTATGCCGTAATGTCATATTAGTATGTAGTATGCTGAAATACCATGTTAGTATGTCATGCAGTATTGTCATGTTAGTATGCAGTAATGCCATGTTAGTATGTAGTATGCTGTAATTTCATGTTAGAATGCAGTATTGTCATGTTAGTATATAGTAATGTAGATGATCGTGTCAAATATGTCACAGCAGGCTTGATGGGGTTAACTCATTTAGGAAGTGGCGTTATTCTACAAATTCACTAGCTTTGATGCATTAAGGTGCAGAGATGACAAATGCTTCCATGTTTGGATCAGTGTAGCTGCACAAAATAAAAAATAAAACAGGCTGCAGGGATCTAATTCCCTCAGCTGACCAGAGCCGCAAACACACACACACACACTCATATCACTGATCAAAACAGGAGCGGCCTACATCCATCCATCTCTCCAGCAGCCCAAACACACACACACACACATCATCCTTTATTGACCCTAAACATCAGTATTCAGAACCATTTAAATGTACGCAGACTTTAAAGGGACCACATTCATTTCAGACACTGACAGCTACAATAACAACACATAATTCACAAGTTAACAGTCACAAAATATAAAATAAAGCCCAGGTTAGAAACTAAACCTAGAATCAAAGCCTCCGCTTATATTAATAATAACAATGCTAAAGCAGCCAGCAACGAAATGTTGATGTAGTGACTGTAACGTAAATGTATAGTTGATTAAAGGCTTGTTTCGGACTGACTAAACACAGAATTGAGTTTATAATCCGAATCAGAAACCCAATAATAATAATAAAAGGTACTTTGAGAAGAATAAAAGCTAACAAACAAAAGCAAAGGCATATTTTTTTTACTCAACCGACTGCTGAACAACAGGTTCGGTCTTTCCACTGAAGATATGAGGATTAAATTACTTTTTTTACATTAAGGTAATCGAAATGTCTAGAAAATGTATTGACTTAAATGTAAAAACCTGGACACCGAATCTCAATAATAAAAAGAGCACTGTCGTGACGTTACCTGAAACGGGTTGCTGAAGTCCGGGTCCGCGAAGGGGTTGCTGTCAAAATCTGACATTTTGCCGGTTGAATTGGGCTGAAATGTTTGACTAAATTAACGGTATTCGGTAAGAGTCGCACCAGCAGCTCAAGACTGATCCGCAACCGCAAAATGGCAGAACCGGAAATGACGTCACGCGTCAGCTGCACGCCTTACGATTCAGCGTGATCAAATACATGTAATTAAAATGTGTTCCTAATTATTATCAATATTATTTATGATTGTTTGAAGCTTTTATCATTGTTTTAGTACCTTATACTTTATTACATAATTTACCGTTCATTTAACTTGTTTCCGTATTATTAATATTATTATTATTATTAATCATATTTGTTTCATCATGTTGTACACATTTATCTCTCTAAATTTGTCTTTTTCAAGTCATTGGATGGTCAAAAATGCAGAAGATAAAACAAAACAATATATATTGACATTTCTGCCACCTAGATTTCGTACATCATCATTACATCTCAGTGGATTATTTATCCAGCCATTCTGAAACATGTCCCGTGCTTCATATTATAACGGGTTAAATATGAACATCTGGAACAGCTTTTCATTTATTCATACATTAAAATGAAGAGGTCATGATTTGGTTCCTTATGATTTATGAGCAATACAATAAAAATATTCTCCTGGACTTTGCTGTCAGTTAAATTGTGAATAAAGGATATTAATATTTTTGCACTTCATGTCATGTTAGAATGCAGTAATGTCATGTTAGCATGTAGTATGCAGTAATGTCATGTTAGAATGCAGTAATGTCATGTTAGCATGTAGTATGCAGTAATGTCATGTTAGAACGCAGTAATGTCATGTTAGCATGTAGTATGCAGTAATGTCATGTTAGAATGCAGTAATGTCATGTTAGTATGTAGTATGCAGTAATGTCATGTTAGAATGCAGTAATGTCACGTTAGCATGTAGTATGCAGTAATGTCATGTTAGAATGCAGTAATGTCACGTTAGAATGCAGTAATGTCATGTTAGAATGCAGTAATGTCATGTTAGCATGTAGTATGCAGTATTGTCATGTTAGAATGCAGTAATGTCATGTTAGCATGTAGTATGCAGTAATGTCATGTTAGAATGCAGTAATGTCACGTTAGCATGTAGTATGCAGTAATGTCATGTTAGACTGCAGTAATGTCATGTTAGCATGTAGTATGCAGTAATGTCATGTTAGCATGTAGTATGCAGTAATGTCATGTTAGAATGCAGTAATGTCATGTTAGAATGCAGTAATGTCATGTTAGAATGCAGTAATGTCATGTTAGCATGTAGTATGCAGTATTGTCATGTTAGAATGCAGTAATGTCATGTTAGCATGTAGTATGCAGTAATGTCATGTTAGAATGCAGTAATGTCACGTTAGCATGTAGTATGCAGTAATGTCATGTTAGCATGTAGTATGCAGTAATGTCATGTTAGAATGCAGTAATGTCATGTTAGAATGCAGTAATGTCATGTTAGCATGTAGTATGCAGTATTGTCATGTTAGAATGCAGTAATGTCATGTTAGCATGTAGTATGCAGTATTGTCATGTTAGAATGCAGTAATGTCATGTTAGAATGCAGTAATGTCATGTTAGCATGTAGTATGCAGTATTGTCATGTTAGAATGCAGTAATGTCATGTTAGCATGTAGTATGCAGTATTGTCATGTTAGAATGCAGTAATGTCATGTTAGCATGTAGTATGCAGTAATGTCATGTTAGAATGCAGTAATGTCATGTTAGCATGTAGTATGCAGTAATGTCATGTTAGCATGTAGTATGCAGTAATGTCATGTTAGAATGCAGTAATGTCATGTTAGAATGCAGTAATGTCATGTTAGCATGTAGTATGCAGTATTGTCATGTTAGAATGCAGTAATGTCATGTTAGCATGTAGTATGCAGTATTGTCATGTTAGAATGCAGTAATGTCATGTTAGCATGTAGTATGCAGTAATGTCATGTTAGAATGCAGTAATGTCATGTTAGCATGTAGTATGCAGTAATGTCATGTTAGAATGCAGTAATGTCATGTTAGAATGCAGTAATGTCATGTTAGAATGCAGTAATGTCATGTTAGCATGTAGTATGCAGTATTGTCATGTTAGAATGCAGTAATGTCATGTTAGCATGTAGTATGCAGTAATGTCATGTTAGAATGCAGTAATGTCATGTTAGCATGTAGTATGCAGTAATGTCATGTTAGCATGTAGTATGCAGTAATGTCATGTTAGAATACAGTCATGTTAGTATGTAGTATGCAGTAATGTCATGTTAGAATGCAGTAATGTCATGTTAGTATGCAGTCATGTTAGTATGTAGTATGCAGTAATGTCATGTTAGAATGCAGTAATGTCATGTTAGAATGCAGTAATGTCATGTTAGCATGTAGTATGCAGTATTGTCATGTTAGAATGCAGTAATGTCATGTTAGCATGTAGTATGCAGTATTGTCATGTTAGAATGCAGTAATGTCATGTTAGAATGCAGTAATGTCATGTTAGCATGTAGTATGCAGTATTGTCATGTTAGAATGCAGTAATGTCATGTTAGCATGTAGTATGCAGTAATGTCATGTTAGCATGTAGTATGCAGTAATGTCATGTTAGAATGCAGTAATGTCATGTTAGAATGCAGTAATGTCATGTTAGAATGCAGTAATGTCATGTTAGCATGTAGTATGCAGTATTGTCATGTTAGAATGCAGTAATGTCATGTTAGCATGTAGTATGCAGTAATGTCATGTTAGAATGCAGTAATGTCATGTTAGCATGTAGTATGCAGTAATGTCATGTTAGCATGTAGTATGCAGTAATGTCATGTTAGAATACAGTCATGTTAGTATGTAGTATGCAGTAATGTCATGTTAGAATGCAGTAATGTCATGTTAGTATGCAGTAATGTCATGTTAGCATGTAGTATGCAGTATTGTCATGTTAGAATGCAGTAATGTCATGTTAGCATGTAGTATGCAGTAATGTCATGTTAGAATGCAGTAATGTCATGTTAGTATGCAGTAATGTCATGTTAGCATGTAGTATGCAGTATTGTCATGTTAGAATGCAGTAATGTCATGTTAGCATGTAGTATGCAGTAATGTCATGTTAGAATGCAGTAATGTCATGTTAGCATGTAGTATGCAGTAATGTCATGTTAGTATGCAGTCATGTTAGTATGAAGTATGCAGTAATGTCATGTTAGAATGCAGTAATGTCATGTTAGCATGTAGTATGCAGTAATGTCATGTTAGTATGCGGTCAAGTTAGTATGAAGTATACAGTAATTTCATGTTAGAATGCAGTAATGTCGTTTTAGAATACAGTATTGTCATGTTAGTATGCCGTAATGTCATGTTAGTATGCAGTAATGTCATTAGTTTGCAGTCATGTTAGTATGCAGTCATGGTAGTATGAAGTATGCAGTAATCTCATGTTAGTATGCAATAATGTCATGTTAGTATGCAGTAATGTCATGTTAGTATGCAGCCATGGTAGTATGAAGTATACAGTAATCTCATGTTAGTATGCAATAATGTCATGTTAGTATGCAGTAATGTAATGTTAGAATGCAGTCATGTCATGTTAGTATGCAGTCATGTATCAGTCAGTAATGTATCAGTCAGAGTAGCAGGCGTTTGAGTGACAGATGTCAACAATATTAACCATCAGAAATATCCAGTCCCAGAGATGAAATCCAGTGGATGCAGATTATATTTTCAGTATAGATTTGAATTTAAAGTCTCCCTACTGGCATTAAAGAAAGGATCGCACAATTAATGGTGATTATACATGCCGAACATGCCTTCGAATAAATGATTTCAATTTTCATTATGAGGACACGTGTCAGAAGGTCCAAAATATTTTCAATCCTACCAGTTTTTGACAAACATTGCGGGTATTTTGGAGACCTTTGGTGTTTCTGTGATGCAGAATATGTATAATATAATAATCTTAATTTGAAAATGAATTAATAAAATATTTTTCATAAATAATCAAAATAAAATTGTGCTTCTTATGCACCAAACATGAAATTAACTTCCCCCCTATAGGTCTCATGATGACATTTTAATTATTTTAATAGCAGTGGAAATGATACAAACATTTATTTGATATGATATTTATTTCAGTTCCAATTGTTCAAGAGTAGAGGATTTGAGCATAAAAATGATGAATTAATAATTTACAATAATGAGATTTACAACATATTTCAGTGACATATCAGTGTTATCATAATAAACTATTTCTTTGAGAATGAGGACTGGATATTTTCTACTATAAACATGCAGTCCATATTAATTAACTAAAATATTAATTAATTACTTAATTAATTAATTATAATAGTAGTTGTAAAGATTCAATAATATATTTTAAAAAGTTATATAAAAACTAATATTTTTAAAAAATAAACGTATAATCAAAATAAAAAAAAACAATTTTATTTAACTGAAATAAATGTTTACAAATATTAACACTTTTTTTGTTTAGTAATTTGTTTTTTTTATTAATCCTTAAATAACAATAACATAACACCATTGCCAATACAAATACACACCAAAACAAAGAAATAAATACATTCTACATAAATAACACCCACACACATCTTACAACAAATTGAAAATAATTAGCTTACAATTTAATAAAAAATAAAAATCTAAAAGTTGTAAAGAGTATAAAACATAAAAAATAACTATTTTATTATCATTATATATATATATATATATATACATATTTATTTATGTATGTGTATGTGTGTGTGTGTATATATATAAATCTTTCGAACTGAAAGAGTGTATATAGGAAACTTAAATGTAGATGCGCAAATACAAATATTAGCTCTCTTATATTTCAAACGTGATATTATTGTATCATAATTAGCCGGAATTCAATGACGTCATAGTGTGGAACTCCTCGCAGCTCGTGCTCGATCTCGTCGGAATCCTTTGCCTCTTGTCACGGAAGTCGCTGATCATTATTTACTAAACGGGTTCAGGAGAAAATTGATTTCGACCAGCTGTTCCTCTTCGGCAGAATGCGGTTGCCGTGTTGGCTGGTGTTCGCCGGCTGTCTGTCGGTCTCTGCGGCGATAGAGCCGATCAGCACCAGCATCGCGGTCGGGATGGCCGCGGCTCTCACCGGGTTTCTGGCCAGTTATCAGAACGTGCTCTATTACTTTCACGAGTGCTGCAGACCGGAGTGGATCTCATACAACAAAACAGGTGTGTGCGAGATGTTTAGTCTTCTCTGGTAGTTCAATATGGATGTGCGGATGTTAACCTATAAATCCACATTTTTTCCCCCTTACATCAAAATCCACATTTATTTTTATTTCATCAACTCCCTGCATTTGAAAGCCAAACAAACTGGCAACCAGAACACATGCAGAGTTTATTAACTGCTTTAAACAGCCTTTTGTATTGATATTTGCTTCCTGGTTTTTTCCAATTAATGCACAACAACATAAGAACATTGTCATACAAATGCATAAAAATGAACAAGAATGACACAAGGATACACTACATTATTGGTACAAAAACATACAGACATTAACATATAGGGAAAGGGATATACATTTACATTTAGTCATTTAGCAGACGCTTTTATCCAAGTGAGGAGATATATATATATATATATACAGTGGGTACGGAAAGTATTCAGACCCCCTTAAATTTTTCACTCTTTGTTATATTACAGCCATTTTCAAAAATCATTTAAGTTATTGTTTTCCTCATTAATGTACACACAGCACCCCATAGTGACAGAAAAACACAGAATTGTTGACATTTTTGCAGATTTATTAAAATAGAAAAACTGAAATATCACATGGTCCTAAGTATTCAGACCCTTTGCTGTGACACTCAGGCGCTGTCCATTTCTTCTGATCTTCCTTGAGATGGTTCTACACCTTCATTTGAGTCCAGCTGTGTTTGATTATACTGATTGGACTTGATTGACACACCTGTCTATGAAAGACCTTACAGCTCACAGTGCATGTCAGAGCAAAGGAGAATCATGAGGTCAAAGGAACTGCCTGAAGAGCTCAGAGACAGAATTGTGGCAAGGCACAGATCTGGCCAAGGTTACAAAAAAATTCTGCTACACTTAAGGTTCCTAAGAGGACAGTGTTCTCCATAATCCTTAAATGGAAGACGTTTGTGACAACCAAAACCCTTTCTAGAGCTGGACGTCCGGCCAAACTGAGTTATCGGGGGAGAAGAGCCCAAAGATCACTGTGACTGAGCTCCAGAGATGCAGTCGTGAGATGGGAGAAAGTTGTAGAAAGTCAACCATCACTGGAGCCCTCCACCAGTCGAGGCTTTATGGCAGAGTGGCTCGACGGAAGCCTCTCCTCAGTGCAAGACGCATGAAATCCCGCACGGAGTTTGCTAAAAAAAACACCTGCAGGACTCCAAGATGGTGAGAAATAAGATTCTCTGGTCCGATGAGACCAAGATAGAACTTTTTGGCCTTAATTCTTAGTGTTTTGTGTGGAGAAAACCAGGCACTGCTCATCACCTGTCCAATACAGTCCCAACAGTGAAGCATGGTGGTGGCAGCATTATGCTGTGGGGGTGTTTTTCAGCTGCAGGGACAGGACGACTGGTTGCAATCGTAGGAAAGATGAATCCAGCCAAGTACAGGGATATCCTGGACGAAAACCTTCTCCAGAGTGCTCAGGACCTCAGACTGGGCCGAAGGTTTACCTTCCAATAAGACAATGACCCTAAGCACACAGCTAAAATAACGAAGGAGTGGCTTCACAACAACTCCGTGACTGTTCTTGAATGGCCCAGCCAGAGCCCTGACTTAAACCCAATTGAGCATCTCTGGAGAGACCTAAAAATGGCTGTCCACCAACATTTACCATCCAACCTGACAGAACTGGAGAGGATCTCCAAATCCAGGTGTGAAAAACTTGTTGCATCTTTCCCAAAAAGACTCATGGTTGTATTAGATCAAAACTGTGCTTCTACTAAATTCTGAGCAAAGGGTCTGAATACTTAGGACCATGTGATATTTCAGTTTTTCTTTTTTAATAAATCTGCAAAAATGTCAAGAATTCTGTGTTTTTCTGTCAATATGGGGTGCTGTGTGTACATTTAATGAGGAAAAAAAATGAATTTAAATGATTTTAGCAAATGGCTGCAATTAAGGGGGTCTGAATACTTTCCGTATCCACTGTATGTATATGTATTATATATATATATTATAGGGCAATCATCAAACAGATGTGCAAATGTCTAAAAAGAACACGAATGGTCAATATCCAGATATTTAGAAATATGAGAATTGACAGGATGTATTTTATGTAAAATTCTGAAATGCATTTCTTTAGCTTTGTTGGATATGCAATACGCTCCTGGTAAAAGCCATGCCCCTTTCCAATCCAAGATCTCCAAATAGATTTTCCCTCTTGGAGAAATTGAATTGGAAAAATCTGCCGTAAATGTACATTTCTTGTCCAAAGGATCAATTCCTTCCAAGAGCCAAGTAGATGGTATTGTAACTATTCTCCATGGATTATAACAAGATGAATTAACCCAGGTGAGATTGCATTAACTATTTGCTTCCTGATAGTGTTTTAAATCGGCGCCGTCACATATGATCATAAATAATCATGCATCATCTGGTAATATGCAATCATGCATTATGATGGATTTGTATTCATTCACCCAATCAATTTGAACGCAATTCATGTTAATTAATTAATTGCTAAATGATTAAATATAATAATAAAAAGATGTATTTATAGCGCAATGACTGATTTTTTTTTTTTTTTAAAAAAATTATAATTCATCTGTATATATTATTTTAAAATGTGTTTTATATACTGTATACACCAAACAATCAATGCAACATAGAACCGGACGCTGCGCGCATGCGCCGTTCGTCGCACGTTAATCGACGTCACTTTTCCCAAGTAGGAAGTGCGGGCTGTGAGGGAGTTGGAGCCTTCGTTTTGTTTTTTCCCCGTTTCCTATTCTAAGCATCGATGATTTATGTAGTAAAATGAAAGCTCGGCCGCCTCGCGCATGGACAACCTTATTGCACTGCATCCTGGTGTCAGGGCTGATCGTGGAGGCCATCGAGCCCGTGTCCACTTCACTGCTGGTCGGCACCGGAGCTGCTTATCTGGGCAGAAAACTCTATCGCTATGTGTATGAAACGTGTCATGAGAAATGGGTCAGCTTTAATGCAACAGGTGAAAAAAAAAATGTGACCAACATGTGTATTTGGGTTTGTTTTGATCATGCTTTTGTTCATTATGTACCCTAAAAGCAACAACAAAAACACTTCTTGTACGCATTTGCTTCTTTCTCCCGTTTATTATGATTTTATAATTTAATATTTTTTTAAATGTTGCTGCTAAATTGTTTATTTTCAAGTTTAGAATTGTAAACAAACTTGTTTTGTCGTCTCGTGCATGTATATATTTATTTGATGTGCCCGTTCACACAAAAATGAATATTCTGTCATTGATTTCTGCACCTGTAAGATATTTTTGATGAGATCTGACGGTTCAGTGAGTCTCTATTGATAATTTACACTTTCAGATGAACAGAAAGACACTAAAACATATTTAAAACTGAGTACAGTGGTTCAACGTTAATATTATAAAGCGACGAGAATACTTTTTGTGCTCCAAAAAAACTAAATAACAACTTTGTTCAACAATATCTAGTGATGGTGATTTCAAAACACTGATTCATGAAGCTTCATGAATCTTTTGAGTCGAATCAGTAGTTCGGAGCGTGCATCAAACTGCCAAAGTCACGTGATTTCAAGGCTTCGTTACGTTATAAGTGTTTTAAAACGTTTTGAAATTGGTTCACTTGGCTTCGGCAGTTTGATTCACGCTTTAAACAACTGATTCGACTCAAAAGATTCGTAAAGCTTCATGAATCAGTGTTTTGAAATCACCATCACTAGGTATTGTTGAAAAAGTCGTTATTTTAAACGACAATTTTAAAACACTGATTCATGAAGCTTTATGAATCTTTTGTGTCGAATCAGTGGTTTGGAGCGTCAAAGTCACGTGATTTCAGCAAACGAGGCTTCGTTACGTCATAACTGATTCGAAATTTCAATAGTTCACGTGATTTTGGCAATTTGATTCACACTCTGAACCACTGATTCGACACAAAAGATTCATGAAGCTTCATGAATCAGTGTTTTGAAATCGTCCATCACTAGATATTGTTAAATAAAGTCATTATTTTGTTTTTTCTCGTGGCTTTATAATATTAATGTTGAACCACTGTACTCAGTTTTAAATATGTTTTAGTGTCTTTCTGTTCATCTGAAAGTGTAAATTATCAATAGAGACTCACTGAACCATCGGATCTCATCAAAAATATCTTCATTTGTGTTCTGAAGATGAACGAAGAAGGTCTTACGGGTGAAGAACGACACGAGGGAGAGGAATTAATGAGTGAATTTTCTCTGTCCTCTCGTCCTCAGGACTGAAGTACGACCTCGACACCAAGCTGTACGGGCAGCACGTTGCTGCTCAGGTCATCCTGAAAGCCGTCACAGGCTTCATGAACAATGAAAACCCAAAGAAACCGCTGGTTCTGTCCCTCCACGGCTGGACCGGGACCGGGAAGAACTTCGTGAGCCAGCTCATAGCCGAAAATATATATGCGAAAGGAATGTCGAGCAGTTTTGTTCATCTGTTTACAGCGACGGCACACTTTCCTCACGAGATGCACATCGACACGTACAAGGTAATGTTCGTTTATATAAGCAAATGCATGGAAATGACATCGTTTCACTGCACCAACAAGATGCAACCAGAATGTTGAATCAAATGTTTTATAGTCACATCTGTATGTTTGTGATTTAGTCCCAGTTACAGGAGTGGGTAAAGGGGAATGTTTCCATCTGCCCACGCTCCATGTTCATCTTTGATGAAATGGATAAAATGCATCCGGGGCTCATCGACAGTATAAAACCATACCTGGACTTCTACGACAATCTGAACGGAGTGTCGTACAGACAGGCCATCTTCGTTTTCCTCAGGTCAGTGTTAGTTCATTTTCAAATGAAAATTAGCCCAAGCTTCACTCTCCCTCAAGTCTATATGACTTTCTTCTTTCTGATGAACACAACATGTTGAGCTTTATAATGGCAGTAATGCGCTACCAAACGAGTATGAGCCGAAGAAAGTGTCTCCATCCACATCCAGCCATAATAAATGTACTCCACACTACTCCGGGGGGTTAAGAAAGGCCTTCTGGGGCGAAGCGACGCATTTGTGTAACAAAATCCATATTTCAGTCCCTCCAGAAAAACGCGGGATTTTTTTGTGATTGTTGCGGGCAAAAATCCTTGATTATGCGGCATGTTTTCTTAAACAATGCGATGGAATATGCGGGATATTTTTGCAATTTTATGCGATGAAATTGCGGGAACTTGCAAAAACTGCGGCTTTTGATGCAAAAGAGGAAAAAAAGGTGATTTTCCCCCCCCCCAACACCCTGTTCTCACTAGATACTACCTTCATGTGAAGAGGCAGGCTTACTAAATCACAGGATATTGAAGTTCTCATTCTGTTTTATTTCAGACCTTCATCAACACATGGCTCAAAATTACAAAACATTGAGTCAAATAAGTTCTGTAGCTTTATTATACTATATAATAATTTGCCCCCACTATCATGTAAAAGAGCGGGAAACTGCTTCGCGCGGTCTTTTGAGCTTATTTTTGTTGGCAAATGAGAATTATTGTCGTGCTTCATCATGGTTTCACCGCGGGGTTTACAGATGACGTTCACGTCGCGTCATTACGTCACGTCATGAGGTTCCCATGGCAATAGGGGGAAATAATGGTGCTTTTCTTGTGAAGTCAACGCAACATTTTTCAACTTTCTGCTGAGATATATGAGACTTTGTTTTTGCAACGAAAATACAGGGAAATCATGCTAGCCCCGCATATTTTTCTTGCTGAAATCGGCAATTTATGCAACGAAAGTGCGGCATATTTGAAAAAATGCGACCCCCGCATAAATATGCGGACTTTTGCTGATTATGCATGAAATCAAGCGATCGCATAATCGCGTTTTTCTGGAGGGACTGATATTTAACAAGTTATGAAGTAACTTCCGTCTGACCGCTTTCCGTATTCACCGTACAAAGAATGTGTAACACTCTCGCAGTTCATAAAGCTTACGGAAAAAACTTAACTGACGTGACGGCAGTTTACACTTTCTTCCTAACTTGAATATGGAAGGCGGTCTGGTGGAAGCTGGATATTTTACTTCATAACTAGTTAAATTTGGATATTTTTCTCACACTAAAGGCCTTTCTTAACCCCCCGGAGTAGTGTGGAGTACATTTATTATGGATGGATGTGGATGGAGACACTTTCTTCAGCTCATACTCGTTTGGTAGCGCATTACTGCCATTATAAAGCTCGGATATTTATTAATATTGTGTTCATCAGAAAGAAGAAAGTCACATGGCTTTACGATGAGCAAAGCTTTAAGTAAACACAGAAAATTTATGTTTAATGCAGTTGGTCACTAGTCATCATACTAAACAGACAATTCTAATGTATTTATTTGATCAAAAATACATCATAAAGACAATATTGTAAAATGTAATTAGTTATAAAAACTGTTCTTTATCAGTTTTAAGCAGAAAAATAGTTTTCAACATTGATAAGAAGCATTATTAATAATGGGCACTAATAATAATTGATCAAATCATCATATCAGAGTGATTTCTGAAGGATCATGTGACTCTGAAGACTGGAGGAATGATGCTGAACATTCAGCTTTGAGCACAGGAATAAATTACAGTTTATGCTATATGTTAAATTGTAATAATATTTTAATGTAATAAAAAATGTCATTATTCCAATCTTTTGACCGGTGTGTATGTGCTCTGAAATGGCATACAAGGCCTTTTTTTTTTTTTAACCAGAGGACTCTTTCATACCCAGTTGTGTTTGTTTTTATAGTAATGCCGGTGGTGAGAACATCGTTCAGGTGGCTCTGGATTTCTGGAAGAACGGGAGAGAACGAGAGGAGATCCAGCTGAAGGATCTAGAGACGGCATTGTCACTGTCCGTCTTCAACAACAGAAACAGTAGGTCACATGCCTCTTATCATTTGAGCATCTGAAATATGGAGCAGAAAGACAATGAACCCTTCGCAGACGTGAATGAACATCAGAAGGAACGTTGTTTCAAGCGCGGCAAGACGTTCAAGTTCACCGACGTTAATCTACTAACTCCCCTGACCGCTTTGATGGAAAAAATGGCGGATTCGGGGTTACGATTGGTCAGATCGCCTGTCAATCAAACTGTTTGCAAAGGGTCAATTGGATCGTTATTCATTAAACGGTCCATTTGAAGTCATTTTGTTAATTAGTTTCACGGTTTCCGATCTCATGCTTTTTGGAATACTGTTTTATGAATGTAAGAGTTTTTTTAAAGTAGTACTGCTGAAACGAGTCATCAATTCCAGCTACTTCTGTTTCAAATCTACGTAACAAATTAGCATAATGCCCGCCTGTGGTTTTCATTGGCTGCCAGCGAATAGTCTGCTTTGCCCCGCCCACAAAACGGTAGCTGAGACTGGAAGGGTTTGTCACATGTTATTGATGTCGAAAAGTCTTGTAAATCCACTTCACTAAAGGATGCGATTGATACGGAAAAAAAAACGACACCGACAGGCTGAATCACCTGACCAATCACAGCAGAGCAGGCTCTCAGAAAGGCTCTCAGTTTAGAGAGACCGAATCTTTGAATGAATCATTTTCAGACTCTTTGAGGAAAAGAGCTGATGCTGCAAAGTGTATTATGAGACAATTCAGGTGTTTTTTGACCTTGGATGCATAAAATAATACAAATAATAAGGTACTTTAAACATTTACTCGTTTGTTTTGTATTTCTTCTCTCCATCCGCAGGTGGTTTCTGGCACACTAGTTTGATCGATAAGAACCTGGTGGATTTCTTCGTGCCGTTCCTTCCTCTGGAGTACAAGCACATCATTCAATGCGGTCTGGCTGAGATGGTCACCAAGGGTCACGCCCCCGATAAAGAAGTGGTTGAAACGATGGCCCACGACCTGAACTACTTCCCTAAAGAGGAGCGTGTCTTCTCCATGCAGGGCTGCAAGGTCATCCCCAGCAGGCTGGACTTCTATGTTTGAACGAGAGGGAACAAAGAAAGACTCAAACAGCAAACCGGTTCTCGTCTGTGTGCTTTTTTTCCACAGAAATCCCTTCTGTGCTTCTGCAATAGAAAGAACTGGAGCAGAATTGCTCCTCAGACATGACAGGATGTCATTCTCTCTCTAAAAACTCTAAAGCGGGATGTTTTTTTTTATTCAGTCACAAGTGATTTATGCACTAATGGACTGTTTTATTGATCGAAGTCCTTGTTTTCGAGGACGTTTGCGTCGAAATGAAGTAGCAGAGGGACTTTTTTTTTAAATAACTTTGCACATTGTGGAGCTCCAAAAACGAAAACACTGGCTGTCTGTGATTTTGTGTTGATCTGTATTAATTGTTATCATGAGCAAAAAAAAAATTGCCTTTATCTTGAAATATCACACACGTTTATTACTGCTTTTTTTAAATAAAAACAATGGGTTGGAATGTTTGGGACAACGACGATCATTAGCTTGAAGATGTTTGTGGTTTAGCCTGAATCTGATTTTGTCCGTTTTTCCAGTTTTCCGCTGTCAGGATTCATATTTGTGTTGTCGATTTGTAACTTGCAATGTCACAGTCTCTAATGCCAATGGTTTTGTTGAGTAAATCGCAGTGCCTGTTTATTTTACAAGAATACAGTTAAACTTTTTTTTTTTTAATCATTATTCGATGATCTGGTTTGAACATAATTTCACATCTGGAAGGTTTATGAAACTTATTTTTGAGATGCTCTGATACAAAATGGAGAAAATACTTGAAAGATTCAATCTACATATTGATAAAGCTTTATGACCCAACCTCACTCTAATGGCCCTGAGAATTTTATTTTTCGACATGTTGGCAAGTTCATTTCTATTGCTTTTTAAAAAAGAATCTCCCTGTGGTCATAATAACTGGATAATAAGTTTTAAAGGGTTTGTTCACCAAAAAATGAAAATTGTCATTAATTAGGCCTGCATTGAAGACACATTTAAATCAGGTCATGTGAGTACAGTCGTTCAATCGCAATGTAATGAAGAGACGAGAATACTTTAATCACCCCAAATGAACAACTTTATTCAACAATATCTAGTGATGGACAACACTGATTCCTGAATCTTTTGAGTCGAATCAGTGGTTCGGAGCGCCAAAGTCACGTGATTTCAGTAAACGAGTGTCCGTTACGTCATAAGTGATTCGAAATTTCAATAGTTCGCATGATGAATCGCCGCTCTGAATCACTGATTCGAAACAAAAGATTCGTAAAGCTTCAGCGTTTTAAAGTTGTCCATCACTAGATAGTGTTGAAAAGTTGTTTTGTATTCACTTTATAATATTAAGGTTGAACCACTGTACTCACATGATCTGTTGTAAACATGTTTTTAGTATCTTTCTCGATCTTGGAAGTCCATGTAGGCCTCACTGAGCCATCAAAAAGATCTCGATTTGTGTTCAGAAGACGAACCCTATAAAAGAAAAATAGTGTTGCTTGTATGAGTTTCTTCTGTTAATCACAAAAGAAAATATTTTAAAGATTGTCGACTACACCCACTGACTTCGTATTTTTTTTCCCTATGGAAGTTGAGGGTACCGTCTTCTGTTTACCCATCATTTTTAAAATATCTGTGTGTTCAATATAAAGAAACTCATACATTCTTGGGTGAAGTGTCCCTTTAAGAGCCCATTTCTGTCCCTCCTCTCTCTTAAATGCCACACGTCTGTAAATGATTCCTTTGCTTCTCAATGTTTATGGCATCTGAATGATCTAAATGCCAGGTGAGAAGTGCCCCGGGACACCACCGATTACATCACAGTATCATAAAGTATCAGCTCTCTGACCAGAATGAAGAAAATAATAAATGCAAATAGAAACAGCTGAAAATTTTATTTGGAAATAAACAGCACTTCTGATCCAAGTGTTCTTGTGAGCATTGGGTCCCTGTGAGAAGACAAAACTCCAACCGTCTGCAATTCATCCCATCCTGTGTTTTCAAGATTCCCAGTACGCTGACAACAGAATCCACGCGAGAGCCGTTCCCGGCAGAACTCAAGAGTCACGGTTCCATGTTAAACGCTTCAGGTATCCATTACACAAGCAGCACGGCATTGATGCAGCCGTCGTTTTCTGGGTTATTCGTCACCTGGGCGTATTTACCTGAAACACAACATCACATTTCAGCTTTCATTCTGTGAAACACATTAAGTATTGCATAGCCAAAAAGTGAAGAGCCAATCAGACTGACCCCAGATGACCTTCCCGCCCTGCGTGACCAAACCGAGCTCACTGACGTTGACCTCGATGACTGTTCCCTTGGTGATGACACCCAGCGTGGTGTACAGGGTGGAGGAAGGGTTCTTCTTCACCCCCAGGATGGGCAAACAGAACGTGGCCTTCAGTTCGGGATGAGTGACATGTGCCTTCTTAAACCTCAGACCCTGCGGACATGTACAATTCCCTTTATTAATATTGACATCAAAATATTCGGTAACACTTTACAACAAAGGTTCCATTTGTGCTGATGCGTTTAATCATTTTAAATAAATGACTAAAATTAAAAGTTCCATCTTAATATTATTAGATAGATGAACAGATTATTAGTATTTTAATAACTAATGTTAACAAAGATTAATAAATACTATATTGATCATTGCTAGTAAAATATACACACACACATACATACATACATATATATATATATATATATATATATATATACATACATACATACACACATATTTGTATGGATATTTTACTAGAAATGATCAATACATTTGTTATAGTTATAGCATATATAAATGTGTAATAAATATACATTAATGTGTGTACATATGTATTTTATATATATATAGCAACGATCAATACATTTGTTATAGTTATAGCATATATATATATAAATGTGTAATAAATATACATTATGTGTGTACATATGTATTATATATATATATATATATAGCAACGATCAATACATTTGTTATAGTTATAGCATATATATATATATATATATGTGAGTG
>CM074294.1:18388209-18395709 GCA_037194245.1 Opsariichthys bidens | reverse complement strand
AAAAAAAGATTATTGCGGCTTTTAATCTCAGAATTCTGACATTATAACTCACTATGAGATATAAAGTCGCAATAATCTTTTTTTTTTCAGCAGCAGAAACAGGCTTCCATGATCATATTTGATGCTCATGATTTAACGGTCGCGATCATATTGAAGTGTGTGTGCTAAATTCGTAGCTGCTATCTGTGTTTTCATCCCCAGAGAAGGAGGAGAAGAAACGAAGGAAAGAGAGCAAAATCATTCAGCAGCTGGAGAAGCAGAAACAGAAGCAGAGGGAAGAGGAGGAAAACAAGCAGCAGGTTCAGCAGGAAGAGAAGGAAAGTAAAGGTGAGCAGCTCTGCAGAGCTTCGTCTTCATAACACTTGCAAGTTATTCAGTTTATTTTCTATTAACTATAGTACTATATAACGCACTGTTAATTTCGTTTTTTATTAACTTTTTATTAATTAATTTTTAGCTCGCGATTCGGACATTATAGCTCGCGATTCAGACTTTATGGCTCGCGATTCGGACTTTATGGCTCGCGATTCGGACTTTATGGCTCGCGATTCGGACTTTATAGCTCGCGATTCGGACTTTATGGCTCGCGATTCGCGATTCGGACTTTATAGCTCGCGATTCGGACTTTATGGCTCGCGATTCGGACTTTATGGCTCGCGATTCGGACTTTATGGCTCGCGATTCGGACTTTATGGCTCGCGATTCGGACATTATGGCTCGCGATTCGGACTTTATAGGTCGCGATTCGGACATTATGGCTCGCGATTCGGACTTTATAGGTCGCGATTCGGACTTTATGGCTCGCGATTCGGACTTTATAGGTCGCGATTCGGACATTATGGCTCGCGATTCGGACATTATGGCTCGCGATTCGGACTTTATGGCTCGCGATTCGGACTTTATGGCTCGCGATTCGGACTTTATGGCTCGCGATTCGGACTTTATGGCTCGCGATTCGGACTTTATGGCTCGCGATTCGGACTTTATGGCTCGCGACTCGGACTTTATGGCTCGCGATTCGGACTTTATGGCTCGCGATTCGGACTTTATGGCTCGCGATTCGGACATTATGGCTCGCGATTCGGACTTTATAGGTCGCGATTCGGACTTTATAGGTCGCGATTCGGACTTTATAGGTCGCGATTCGGACATTATGGCTCGCGATTCGGACTTTATAGGTCGCGATTCGGACTTTATAGGTCGCGATTTGGACATTATGGCTCGCGATTCGGACTTTATAGGTCGCGATTCGGACATTATGGCTCGCGATTCGGACTTTATGGCTCGCGATTCGGACTTTATGGCTCGCGATTCGGACATTATGGTTCGCGATTCGCGATTCGGACTTTACGGCTCGCGATTCGGACTTTATGGCTTGCGATTCGCGATTCGGACTTTATAGCTCGCGATTCGGACATTATGGCTCGCGATTCGGACTTTATGGCTCGCGATTCGGACTTTATGGTTCGCGATTCGCGATTCGGACTTTATGGTTCGCGATTCGCGATTCGGACTTTATGGCTCGCGATTCGCGATTCGGACTTTATGGCTCGCGATTCGGACTTTATGGCTCGCGATTCGGACTTTATGGCTCGCGATTCGGACTTTATGGCTCGCGATTCGGACTTTATGGCTCGCGATTCGGACATTATGGCTCGCGATTCGGACTTTATAGGTCGCGATTCGGACTTTATAGGTCGCGATTCGGACATTATGGCTCGCGATTCGGACTTTATAGGTCGCGATTCGGACTTTATAGGTCGCGATTCGGACATTATGGCTCGCGATTCGGACTTTATGGCTCGCGATTCGGACTTTATGGCTCGCGATTCGGACTTTATGGCTCGCGATT
The DNA here is from genome assembly GCA_037194245.1 of Opsariichthys bidens. Lineage (NCBI taxonomy): Eukaryota > Metazoa > Chordata > Actinopteri > Cypriniformes > Xenocyprididae > Opsariichthys > Opsariichthys bidens. The sequence continues at coordinate 18,393,857 of CM074294.1, read as the reverse complement.
CGGACTTTATGGCTCGCGATTCGGACTTTATGGCTCGCGATTCGGACTTTATGGCTCGCGATTCGCGATTCGGACTTTATGGCTCGCGATTCGGACTTTATGGCTTGCGATTCGCGATTCGGACTTTATAGCTCGCGATTCGGACATTATGGCTAGCGATTCGGACTTTATGGCTCGCGATTCGGACTTTATGGTTCGCGATTCGCGATTCGGACTTTATGGTTCGCGATTCGCGATTCGGACTTTATGGCTCGCGATTCGGACTTTATGGCTCGCGATTCGGACTTTATGGTTCGCGATTCGCGATTCGGACTTTATGGTTCGCGATTCGCGATTCGGACTTTATGGCTCGCGATTCGGACTTTATGGCTCGCGATTCGGACTTTATGGCTCGCGATTCGGACTTTATGGCTCGCGATTCGGACTTTATGGCTCGCGATTCGGACATTATGGCTCGCGACTCGGACTTCATAGCTCGCGATTCGGACTTCATAGGTCGCGATTCGGACATTATGGCTCGCGATTCGGACTTTATGGCTCGCGATTCGGACTTTATGGCTCGCGATTCGGACTTTATGGCTCGCGATTCGGACTTTATGGCTCGCGATTCGGACTTTATGGCTCGCGATTCGGACTTTATGGCTCGCGATTCGGACTTTATGGCTCGCGATTCGGACTTTATGGCTCGCGATTCGCGATTCGGACTTTATAGCTCGCGATTCGGACATTATGGCTCGCGATTCGGACATTATGGCTCGCGATTCGGACATTATGGCTCGCGGTTCGGACTTTATGGCTCGCGATTCGCGATTCGGACTTTATGGCTCGCGGTTCGGACTTTATGGCTCGCGATTCGGACATTATGGCTCGCGATTCGGACATTATGGCTCGCGATTCGGACATTATGGCTCGCGATTCGGACTTTATGGCTCGCGATTCGGACTTAATGGCTCGCGATTCGGACTTTATGGCTCGCGATTCGGACTTTATGGCTCGCGATTCGGACTTTATGGCTCGCGATTAGGACTTTATGGCTCGCGATTCGGACTTTATGGCTCGCGATTCGGACTTTATGGCTCGCGATTCGGACATTATGGCTCGCGATTCGGACATTATGGCTCGCGATTCGGACATTATGGCTCGCGGTTCGGACTTTATGGCTCGCGATTCGCGATTCGGACTTTATGGCTCGCGGTTCGGACTTTATGGCTCGCGATTCGGACATTATGGCTCGCGATTCGGACATTATGGCTCGCGATTCGGACATTATGGCTCGCGATTCGGACATTATGGCTCGCGATTCGGACTTTATGGCTCGCGATTCGGACTTTATGGCTCGCGATTCGGACTTTATGGCTCGCGATTCGGACTTTATGGCTCGCGATTCGGACTTTATGGCTCGCGATTCGGACTTTATGGCTCGCGATTCGCGATTAGGACTTTATGGCTCGCGATTCGGACTTTATGGCTCGCGATTCGGACATTATGGCTCGCGATTCGGACTTTATAGGTCGCGATTCGGACATTATGGCTCGCGATTCGGACTTTATAGGTCGCGATTCGGACTTTATAGGTCGCGACTCGGACATTATGGCTCGCGATTCGGACTTTATAGGTCGCGATTCGGACTTTATGGCTCGCGATTCGGACTTTATGGCTCGCGATTCGGACTTTATGGCTCGCGATTCGGACTTTATGGCTCGCGATTCGGACATTATGGTTCGCGATTCGCGATTCGGACTTTATGGCTCGCGATTCGGACTTTATGGCTTGCGATTCGCGATTCGGACTTTATAGCTCGCGATTCGGACATTATGGCTCGCGATTCGGACTTTATGGCTCGCGATTCGGACTTTATGGTTCGCGATTCGCGATTCGGACTTTATGGTTCGCGATTCGCGATTCGGACTTTATGGCTCGCGATTCGGACTTTATGGCTCGCGATTCGGACTTTATGGCTCGCGATTCGGACTTTATGGCTCGCGATTCGGACTTTATGGCTCGCGATTCGGACTTTATGGCTCGCGATTCGGACTTCATAGCTCGCGATTCGGACTTCATAGGTCGCGATTCGGACATTATGGTTCGCGATTCGGACATTATGGCTCGCGATTCGGACTTTATGGCTCGCGATTCGGACTTTATGGCTCGCGATTCGGACTTTATGGCTCGCGATTCGGACTTTATGGCTCGCGATTCGGACTTTATGGCTCGCGATTCGGACTTTATGGCTCGCGATTCGCGATTCGGACTTTATAGCTCGCGATTCGGACTTTATGGCTCGCGATTCGGACTTTATGGCTCGCGATTCGGACTTAATGGCTCGCGATTCGGACTTTATGGCTCGCGATTCGGACTTTATGGCTCGCGATTAGGACTTTATGGCTCGCGATTCGGACTTTATGGCTCGCGATTCGGACTTTATGGCTCGCGATTCGGACATTATGGCTCGCGATTCGGACATTATGGCTCGCGATTCGGACATTATGGCTCGCGATTCGGACATTATGGCTCGCGGTTCGGACTTTATGGCTCGCGATTCGGACATTATGGCTCGCGATTCGGACATTATGGCTCGCGATTCGGACTTTATGGCTCGCGATTCGGACTTTATGGCTCGCGATTCGGACTTTATGGCTCGCGATTCGGACTTTATGGCTCGCGATTCGGACTTTATGGCTCGCGATTCGGACATTATGGCTCGCGATTCGGACTTTCCCATCAAACACATTTACGTTGTGGCAACGTCGCTGCCACGTTCCATTTTTACTGTGGCAACGTTGACTGTCTACGTGCTCGCGACATTGTAGCAACGTTGAATTGAAAGACGCTGAAGGGCTGCAGCAACTGCAAGACGGCGTTCCGACCACATTTGTGATTTAAAAAACTTTAAAGGAACTTTAAAAAGATCGATAGCATGTTAAACAACTTTGTTTGGAAAAATAAAACCCATTTTATCAGAAAATCAGTACTGATGAATCCATTAAAACAGGGGGGAATGGATTTTTTAGATTTTACTACCTTAAACAGCACTTTTAAAATTAATTGGCTTAAGAATTTTCTTAATAATCCCTCTTCACTTTGGAATATTATCCCTAACTATATTTTCTCTAAAGTTGGTGGCCTGAATTTTCTTTTACTTTGTAACTATAATGTTACAAAGATCCCAATCAAACTTTCTAATTTCCATAAGCAGATGCTCTTGGCTTGGTCCTTAATTTACAAACACAACTTTTCTCCACACCGATATTACTTATGGAACAATAAGGATATTCTCTACAAAAATAAATCACTTTTCTTTGACAACTGGTTCAAAAATGGCATTTTCTTAGTTGGACAGCTTTTTAATTCACAGGGCAGCCTTTATAACTATTTAGAGTTTTTACAGAATTATAAAATCCCTATAACTGCTAATGAATATGCCATTGTTTCCAATGCTATTCCTTCTGGAGTGTCTCTTCTGTTGCGTGGTTCCACATTCTCTTGGCCGTTTACTCTCTCTCTGAACCTAACGGACACAATGATCGGGAATGTGTGCTTTTCTCCAGATCAACATAAAAACAATTAGAAAATCAGAGCTCTGTTCCAGAGAGAGATGGTGACAATTCCTTATGTCATTCCATACTGGAATAACATTGTGGAGGGTTTACCGTGGGAGAAAGTGTGGGCTTTGCCCAATAAGTATCTGCTGAATAATAAAGTAAAAGAAATAACTTTTAAATTAATCCACAAGTGTTATCCGACCAAGGCCTTTCTGAGGAGATTTAAATCAGACATTGAAGTGAATTGTTCATTTTGTCACTCGGTTGAGGAAGATGAGCGACACTTAATCTGGCATTGCACCCACTCAGAAAAATTTTGGTCTATTGTTCATACAATCACATCTTATTAGTGACTTTTCTTTCTGTTTTAAAGATGTTTTCTTTGGTTTATTTGACTATTCAAAAGAGAATACAGGGAAATGTTACTTAATTAATTTGTGTTTTCTATTAGCTAAATTTCACATCCACAGACAAAAATTTGCTGGCTCTAAACCTTTTTTCGCTTTATTTAAGGATACTCTATCAATTTATTGCATTTTTGTTGTTTTGTTACCCTGGTGACTTTTACAGAATTTTTTTTTATTTTTTAAATTTAGTATTTTTGATCAGGACTGAGGTTGATCAATAGATTTAAGCAAAAAAATTTGAAAAAAATATTTATCTGATACATTTTTAAAGCAGTTAAAATAACGAAAGGGTCGTGAATTTGCCCACAGAGTACGGTTGAGTTTTTGAACATTTTCAAAGCATTTTCCCAAAATATGTGTCAAAATAAGATTTGTCACCAAAAATCATTCCATTTGCTGAAACACGGAGAAAGTTATGGCCAAATTAAGACTCTAAAATTCCCCATAGTGGATGAAAACATCCCGAATGGCACATAAGGGTTAATCTTATTTTTGATGATTTATTTGCAGTATTTTTCACCGTTTTGCTCTAAAATTTTCTGCTTTACTACTATATGGTACCATACCGGAGTAAAACCGTCCTTGTGTTGTAGGCCGTGTGTATACGTTGAGCGTGGCTCTGCCAGGCTCAGTGATGGATAACGCTCAGTCACCAGAGCTGCGGACGTACCTGGCGGGTCAGATCGCCCGGGCGTGCGCTGTGTTCAGTGTGGATGAGGTGGTCATATTTGACGAGTTGGGCGAGGACGCAAAGTGAGTCCCTACTTTGATGGTTTTTGTCGTTGATACGAATATGCTGACAAAACATGATCTTAATATTTCAGGAGCGTTGAGGGAGTGTTTAAAGGCGTTGGTAAGAAAGGCCAGGCCTGCGTCCAGCTCGCACGCATCTTGCAATACCTCGAGTGTCCACAGTGAGTGCTGTTGCAGTCAGATTTATATCATATGAATGTGCATGTAGATGTTTAGGCATCATATCCGTGTTGTGCGCAGATATCTGCGGAAATCTTTCTTCCCGAAGCATCCGGACCTGCAGTTTGCTGGTGAGTGTCGTGTAATCTAACACTCCTGTTTTAGATCTGAATGTTTGCATAAGCAGTTTAAACGTCTATTAATATGGGGTAGTCGTGGCCTAATGGTGAGGGAGTCGGGCTTGTAACCTGAAGGTTGCTGGTTCGATTCCCACGCCGACAGGAATTGAAAGTGGGGATTGTGAATGAACAGCACTCTCTCCACCTTCGATACCATGACTAAAGTGCCCTTGAGCGAGACACCTGACCCCTAATTGCTCCCCTTGTAAGTCGCTTTGGATAAAAGTGAATAAATGTAATGTGTTGCAGGTCTGTTGAATCCTCTGGACAGCCCGCATCACATGCGCATGGATGAGGAGGTGGAGTTTCGGGAGGGGGTGGTGGTCGACCGGCCCAGCAGACCGGGGAAAGGCTCCTTCGTCAACTGCGGGATGAGGAAGGTGTGTTTCAAGAACCGCAGACTGATTTTTTTCAGCGAACAGGAAATGACCTCAGTCTGTTTGTTCCGTCCACAGGAAGTTCAGATTGATAAACAGCTGAAAGCTGGACTGAGAGTGACTGTGCAGCTCAACAAGAGCCAAAACAAAGGTACACACACTCTTACTTGTGTTATTTTAGTGTTTTATTAATATGCTTTTATTCATATTTTGAAATGGCTCATATTTGTA
>CM074294.1:18363209-18383209 GCA_037194245.1 Opsariichthys bidens | reverse complement strand
ACTGTTTTCGATAATAATGGCAGAGTAAAAGTAAATTATTAATTTGCAACAATATTACTCATTGTCTGTCATGTCAAGTTTAGACCTTTATTTTGAAATAGCGATGTATATATGAATTCATAAAAGATTGGTTGGGTTTTACGGAGCCCCGCACATTAGGGCCACGAATTGACTCTTCGCCGGCAGTTTGATTGACAGGCGATCTGACCAATCATGATCCCAAATCTGCCATTTTGTCCGACAAAGCGGTCAGGGGAGTTAGTAGATTAAGGTTGGTGAACTTGAACTTGAAACAACATTCCTTCTGATGTTCATTCATGTTTATTTGATGCTATAAATGAACTAGTATGAAGAGATGATCGAGGAGCTCCAGCGATCTGTCACCACACACTAAAGACACACTAGACGCTATTTATTCATTAAACTTCTACAAAATTTAAATATGAAACTGTTTCATATCAAAAGTAACCTGCTCTGTCTTGTCTGTCGATGTATTTTTCACTGCGTGAGAACGTGTCAGACGTAGTAACAGAAACTAATGGGGGCGGATCTTTGCAAACGGTCAATTTAGAATGAATTCCCTTGTTTTATTAATTAATTTCAAGTGAATTAATTCTCAATTCATGGCCATGATTTAATTCAAACAAGGAAATGAATTAGGAAATGGTGGCCATGAATCAGTTGTTCCCTCATTTGTTCCCTTTGTTTTAGTTATATCAAAATAAGGGAATGAAGTAGTACAACACAATTAATAAGTCATGGGAATGAATTATTAATACGTGGCCTCGATTTTACTAAAAATAGGGAACAAATTAGTAAATCATGATCTTTATGTTTGTGTCTGCATGTCATGTGCAGGGCTCAAAGTTTTCATGCCAAGTGTTGAAAAGATTTAAAACCGAACTCATGAGCATGACCTATAATAATGCATAATTTCCTTTTTACATGTTTGGTAAAGGTTGAATTCAAATCAAATGCTGCCATACAGCCCATGCTACTTCTCAATACGATGTCTACTTCTTAAACGGTGTGAATTCATTGTATAGAAATACGTGGTTAATTTCACTACGATCATATGAGACGTGTGTGCGTCTTTAAATGGATCATCAATGGTTCAGCTAGTGGGAAAGTGTGGTACTGCGCCCAAACAATCTTACTGAAAGTTCATTTTTTCAGATATCAACCTCAAATGTATTTTGAACACAGCTTCAGCACATTTTCTAACACGTTTATACTGTATATGTTACTAATCGTCTCTTATTTAAGGCTGCGTTCACACTTGTAGTTCGGTTGGTTTGGTTCGTTTGGTCCGGACCAAAAACAAAACGCATAGTCCTGGTCCGCTTAGCGTTCACACTGGCATTTTTAACGGCGAACCTTAAGTTACCGAACCAAAGGCGTAGGGATACGGTCACGACCTGATTGGTCGGCTTTTATGACGTATATTTCACGACGGAGCTCGCTTACCGAACATTCAAAACAACGCTGTGTTCTGGATTAAACGCCATCGTTTTATGCTTTATTTTTACCAGCTGAGAATCACGAAGAGCTCATAAAATGTTCAAAACATTCAAAACCGCAGCAGGATTTCCTCCGTTGTTTGCAGAAACAGAAACTTCACCTCCTCGTCGCTCCACGTTTGCCCTCGACTCATTTTGGATACTCCGGTCTTTCCGCGTCGTCGAATCAGCTGACTTGTAGCGTCGCGTCTCGTGACATCACGTCCTGTTTTTGGTTCGTTTACACGTCTTTGGTCCGTGTCGCGTTCATATATCAATCGAACCGCACCAGAGTTCGTCTGGAAGCGGACCGAGACCCATCTTTTTAGCAGTCTCGGTGCGCACCGGGGTTCGGATTGCAGCGTTCACACATGTTCAAACGAACCGCACTAACTGAGCGATCGCACCAGGGTTCGTTCTAATCGAACCCAACATGACAAGTGTGAACGCACCCGAAGTTGAAAATGTGATTTTTTTTTTGGGTTAAAGTCGGACTGACAGTTCACAGGTTTTAAATGTGCTGAGAAATAAAACTGGACTCTGTTCTGTCAGGCACATGCTGGTGGTGTTTGGTGGACTTCAGGGGTTAGAGGCCAGCGTCGACGCTGACGAAAATCTGAACATCGCCGAACCCAGCGTGCTCTTTGACCTTTACCTCAACACCTGCCCCGGGCAGGGCAGTCGCACCATCCGCACAGAGGTCAGAGAAAATGCATTTTTGTTTAAAAGTTGTTTCATTTGAACACAACCTTGTTATTGTGGGGCTGCAGTTCATTAAAGGTTTCCTCTTCCATGCAGGAGGCCATACTGATCAGTTTATCAGGACTCAGGCAGAAAATCGCAGCCGTTTTTCCTGACCTGTCCAAAGGATGACCACAGGAAGTACGACTATAACAAGAAGTGCATTCTTACGGATTTAAAGTGTAAAAAAACTCTCGGTGTACATTTTTGTGAATTATTATTTTGTATCGACTCTCTATATCGAACCATAAACCAACAAATCATAAAACTGTTTTCAAACGTATACATTTATTTTTTTCCAAGACATTCATAATGAGCAAAACAATCAATCAGCTCATATAGAGTCATAATACTGCAAAAATCATCACAATACTTACTGATTTCAGTCTGAAACGCCGTCCGGATCAATTCATCTCAATATGATGCCGCTTTACCCACAATCCCAGACGGTTGTTTTTAACCCTTATGTGCTGTTTGGGATGTTTTCATCCACTATGGGGAATTTTTGAGTCTTAATTTGGCCATAACTTTCTCCGTGTTTCAGCAAATGGAATGATTTTTGGTGACAAATCTTATTTTGACACACATTTTGGGAAAATGCTTTGAAAAACTCAACAGGACTCTGTGGGCAAATTCACGACCCTTTCGTTATGATTTAACTGCTTTAAAAATGTATCAGATAAATATTTTTTCACATTTTTTTTGCTTAAATCTATTAATCAACCTCAGTCCTGATCAAAACTACTAAATTTAAAAAAAAAAAAAAAAAAAAATCAGAAAAAATTTTAACTCTTCAATTGCCAAATTCATAAATGATGTCACTGATTTGGGAAAAAACGTGTCAAAGATTAGAAACAACATTGTTAGTTTTTGTGCAGCATCAGATTTTAACGTTTTAAAGAGTTAAAATCCTGATTTTTGATCAGGACTGAGGTTGATTAATAGATTTAAGCAAAAAAATTTGAAAAAAAATATTTATCTGATACATTTTTAAAGCAGTTAAAACATAACGAAAGGGTGGTGAATTTGAACAATGCACAAGGGTTAAAGAACAAAATGAGTGGAAACAAGGCTTCAACTTTATCTGCGATCATTTCGACTTAAATTAAATTTGAGAATGTAATGTTTGAGATGCTTACAATGAAATTGGTCATGCTTGATCAACTCAATGCAAGTGAATTCTGTATGAACCCGAGCGGTTGTGTTGTGTATGGGTCACATTTAAAGCAGCGCGTGAGTGACCCGGACTACCGCTACCTGTTACCAACGGCAACTTGAGTTCTCCAATGAGAGCAGAGCGTTGACAACAGTCATATGAAAATCCTCGTTTAGAAATGGAAGCGTCACGGCGTGAAATTTCAGTGCGTTTTTACACTAACAGCTGTGGTCAGAAATATTCAAACTGTACAGCTGATCAATAACATCAGAGCTACTCGGTAAAAAGGTCGTCACGAAGCGAAAGGCCTCTACGCACCGCTGGCGTCACTTTAAACGCCACACAGTGTGTTTGTGATTGTTGATGAATATAGTTCTTGTTGGTTGAACATGTCCAGGTCATATTTCACGTGAAGTCGATTTTAGGTTTTGCATTGTGACGCTTAAAATTAAACTGACAATTATGTCATTTGCATTCTGGAAAAATCCCAACGTTGTTTAAGCTTAAGTTTGTTGTATTAATGTTATGTGGTTTTAGTTTCAATTTTAAAATGGTCATTAAAATTCTGTCATAATGCAAAACACAAATGCTTCTGGATACTGTAGGTTCGTAGGTATTTTTTTCTTTGATTTTGAGGCGAAAAATGACTCGGGACATGCTCTCGTAGAGGATGTTTTAATAGTTATCGTTACTATATTCGTCGTTTAGATATAAAGGCATACACTACTATCCATTCCAACAGCTTAGGGCGTTTTAAAACCATATAAACTTGTAAAAATATTTTTTGTTTTGGAATAATTTACATAGTTCTTATTTACAAAATAAAACAATCTTGTAAAGTCGTTTCAATTCTCATTCCAATACTCATGACTAACATTCAGATGTGTTGATTGTACCACAAGATGTAACTGAATCTTCCATTTTGGCAACTGACACAAAGCATTTCTCATTGCAAAAGGCCTCCGTTATCTGAGAAACGATGGATTATGGGTGGAACTGTGCGAGAGAAGGCCTACTTCATGGCAGGAATAGGTACATTTCATGCTCAAGACAATTAAAGGTCCATCTGTTCATTTTCCATGGAAAACAAAGATTGTCCGCCCTTGGCTTCTTCCCAGATCCCTGAATGGCCCCCATTTTGGCTCAGTTTCTAATCCAGATTAAAGAGAAACCAGCAGCCGTACTGGATAAGTTTCTGAGCAGGCAATGCATTTGAAATGGTAGCCATTTTGGATCAGAAGGTCACCGAGTTGAATCCAACTCTCCAAGCTGGACGTGTTGGATTGTTTTCTCACCATGTTGGGTGGGCGTAGCTGATGTTGTACTGCTTGGCCCAGTGTGCAAACACCTGTTTCTCAGTGATGAAGCGATGGTGTGATCCATGGCGCCCCCTCTCGTTCTGCAGGTACGTTACACACTCGTCTGGACCTCTGGGTTTGTAGTAGTGATAGGGCATTCGTTTGGGCTGAGGGCGTCTCCTACGGGAAAGACAATTCAGGAAAATCTCTCTTGATTTATTGGATTCAAATTTATTGTTTGTCTTTATAGAGAGCAACAGTGCCCGCCCACTTTTACATTTCAAGCCAATCAGCGACGAGGTGAAACATTTAAATTATTTGAAGTGGGGAAAAAAAAGAGACAAAAATACATAGGTACAAGGCTTTAGCTAGGGAAAGAACTACAATCCCATGAAGCTTTGCAAATGGCATTTTCAAAAGCGATGGAGAAATATGAAATAACTCATAAAAATGTTGATTTTTATATATATATATATATATTATATATATATATATATATATAAGTGTGTACTGTGTGTGTGTATATACATATATATGCGCATGTATATTTAAAAAAAAATGTTTATTTCTAAAATATGTGTGTATATATATAAAAACACACATATATAGTACATGCACATTATGTAAACAATTTATTTTTGGATGTGATTAATCACAATCGTTATATATAAAATTATATATAATATATATATAATATATATATATATATATAAATATTTATATATATATATATAATATTTTATATATATATATATATATATAAAATATTATTTTATATATATATATATAAAATATTATTTTATATATATATATATGTGTACTGTGTGTGTGTGTATATATATATATGCGCATGTATATTTAATAAAAATGTTTATTTCTAAAATATGTGTGTGTATATATATATATATATATATATATATATATATATATATATATATATATATAAAAACACACATATATAGTACATGCACATTATGTAAACTATTTATTTTTGGATGTGATTAATCACAATCGTTTGACCATATATATATATATATATATATATATAATAATATTTATATATATATATAAATATTATATTAGTTTTTTATATATATATATATATATATATATATATATATAAAAAAAATATTAGTTTTTTTAAGTATATTCCAAAATATTTATATATACATAATTATTTAAGTCCAAGATCAACACGATTATATGAAACTGGGTTCTTCATGGGAGTGGGCGGAGCTACAGAGATATTTTGGTTGTTAGGACCGATAGAATTTTCTGTACAGCATCATGGGTAATGTAGTATTTCACCACGGATTCTGCTGTTAAACACTTATTTTAAAAATAAACGAGCTCAGACGGTAATTAATGGAGGTTTTTACTTCCAAAAGGACAGTATAGTGTCCTGACAAGAAGTGAAGAGGGGGACAGGATTGAGTGAGGTCCCCGAGCCGGACTCAAACTTGGGTCATTTGAAGTGCCACTGCGCTACATAACCCCTCTTTTTTTTTTTTTTTTTATAAATATTTCACACAAAGATATGGTGAAATTGACTGTTGCCCAACTCAACACTGGAGTGAAACTTTCATCTTACCCACAGTGGTTTGGCGGCACCATCCCATAAACCTTAATGTTGTCACACATCTCTATGGCAATCACCATGGTAAACCAGCCTGTGCTTAACCAGGACTGAGATTTTTTTCTGTAAAAACAGGAAACGATAACAAACGCTGAAAAATATAGCGATGAAAACAATGTTCAACCAATACAACAGAACAAATCGGGTGAAATTATAATCAAAATGTAAAAATAAGATCCAATTCAAAATGTTGCTTTATAGGCGCGAGCTCTTTAAATCAGGATGGATTCTGATTGGCCGTCACTGTTTTAATCGTTCATCTGATGGCAAAACGATACGGTTTCACTGTGCCCTTATTTATCATTATCGTCCTCGGTGTAACAAGACTTTAGACAATTTGATAAATTTGTATCAAATAATAACAGAATTAAACAATAAAAAAATTGTTTACATTCATTCTTAAGGTCTAATAAACAATATGGAATTAAGTTCCTTCCCATTTAATGATATGAAATGATACATTTCGAAATCAATATGGAAAAAAAAAATTCTATTTTACATAATATGTAACAGTTACATTAAAATAAAACACTAAAAAAAATGAATGAGCATGTTAAAAGTGCGGCACACATCTGGAAGAGAAGGTGTTCACCTGTCTCGGCCGGTCTCTTTCTGAAAGAGCGCGTCGAACTTCTGCATTTTGTTGGGCGAGATGACGAAGAAGGACAGGTTACTGTAGGTCATACTGACCCTCTGGATCAGCCGGTACAGAGTTCCCTTCGAGTCGCGTCCGATCTTTGACGACGGGCCCCAGAATATGATGGCGGAGATCTCTGAGCGATTGAGGAACTCCGCAGGTTTGCGGACGACCCGGAACACGCTGGAATGAGCCACGACTCGCACACTGGTCCGGTTGCCCACGTCTGAGGCGTACCCAGAGGTCGGAGCGTCGTTCATGCGGATGACGCACTCCGTGCGGTCGATCTCGTCTCCGGCGTGAGTCCCCAACACGTGACTGGAGCTGGTCACTAATGCGCAGTGATGGCAGTGCAGGTTCAAGCTCTGAAACAACAGTTCACCAGCTGAGCAACTCTTATTTCTTCAAGAATTCTAGTGCGTCGTTTTCTTCAACCAGCAAAAAAAAAAAAAAAAAAAAAAAACTTATTTCAAAATATATTAAATGCTGATATAGAGGTTAAAATATATTTTAGTGTTATGATAAGTTTACTTCATATGTTTTGGCCATTTTTTATATACATTTTCAATATAAATCTATTGATATTGTCATATATATTGTCCAAAATATAGAGAAAAAACCCATATTTTTCATGCACCCAAAATGTATTTTAAGATGCATACAAAAATTCCATCCAGATAAAAATATACATTTCAAAAAATACAAAATGCTAATAGAGATGTTATATATATATATATATATATATATAATTAATATATATATTAATTAGTTTACTTGCTTATATTTACTCTTTAAATATGTTTTCAATGCAAATATTTATGTTGTTCAAACTATTTTTAAGAAATATATTTTGCACTCACTCAAATGTATTTTAAGATTAGAAAATATATTATAGATTTAAACTTAGATTTAAGGTTTTTTTTAAAAAAAAACTTCATAAATACAATGTAACTTGCGATTTCTTTGCAATGGTCAAAATTTTCTAGCAATTTCTTAGTGAAATTTTCAGTGTACATATATTTTAGCCAGAAAAACATATAAACAGAAATTTTGTTACTTGTAAAAGCTGATCACCTTGTTGCCGTAAACCGGAAGGTATCCGTCCTTCCCAGCCCATTTCTTGAGGTTGGTGTTTTTGACCTTGTGATGAAACTCACTGACTTTAAAGGAGCTGTAAATATCAGGTGAGCTGTTTGAGCTGTAGAGGATGAGGAGGGTCATGATGAGGAAGACCGTCCCATAAATCACCATCCGCTGCCCCTGCTGCCATTGCTGAGTAAAACAGACACATAGAACCACATTATTATTATTATTATAGAATTACCCATGTTTATACAGGCATGTAAAATTCCATGAACTACAACGATCAGGGTTTCATAACCATTACTGAAAACTACACGCATATGCCCTTCCACTCACCGAAAGACAGACACTTAAGGATTTTTCTACTCCCTTTATCTACGGTTCAACTTGCACTAAATACAAAAATAAACTTATATAATCATAAGAGCATGGTAACTTTCTTTCAGCTTTACAGAAAATCCTCAAAAACAAAGAGAGAAACACTCTTGGGTAAGGTTGTGATCGTGGAAAATAAAAGTGAAAATGACTTGCAGACAGTATTTATGCACACAGATATGAACACTGAATACTATGAATACATTTCTACTCACTTTATCTACAAGCCGCATTCTCCTGCTTCCCTTCTATTAGGTTTCACTTGTCATGCCTGGAGAAAGACAAATGTGATTAGTTTCCCGCACTCTAAAAAAACAAAATTGTGACTATTAATTTGACGGAATTTTTTCGGCCAAGTGCAAATATCGTCCTTTGATGGCAAACATCAAAACTAGCCCCGCCCACCAAATTTAGCGTCTTCAGTGGCGCAGCAGCGAGTGAGGCTCGAAATGACGCACGTTCGAATCCGGCTTTTATCCGATCATTCATTTTCAATAATTTAAATAACGTTCTAAAAGTGGAAATAAACTGCGAAGGAGTGTTAAATGACATTAAAAGTGTTTACTGGGTAGAGTTAGAGGTGTTACGTGTGGTAAGAAAGGAATAAAGCAGACTTTCATAACGACATACTCAAGTTGAAGATCACATTACACTCACACGCAAACGACAACAACTGAGGGAAAACACGAGGTATATATACCAGGCAAACAAATGGGATAACAAGGTAATTGACGATGCACATCTGAATTGAAACAAATCAAATCGGTGACCATCGTGACAAACGAGTGGCGGGAAAAACGGAATAAAGGAGAGCGTGACATATAAGTCCAAAACATACAGACATGTGACAAGGGGAATGTGTAGAGAGGGTTTTTATCCTCCCAAGAAGGCAGCGTCCATTCAATAACTTTAATAAATATAATCATTTACACTCTATATTGTCACTTAAGTTCGCATTTACGTTAGTCGTGTTTGTGACGTCAGGCGAGTTCAGCTCACTTTATTAACGGTAAAGACTAGATGGGGATACAACTACGGCCACTGGGCATGCGCACATCAATATTGCGTCATTTAATATTTATTTAATTTAATAACTGTTTTTGCAGTATTGTAAGGGCAGGTTTAGGGTTGGAGTAGGTGTAGATGTTAATAAAACACAATGTTTTTAATTTACAATTATTTATCCTGAGGTTTTGCCTCATTTTCGGTCATAGCTGTATCCCTTCTAGACACAATCGCAAGATGTAGCTGTATTAACTAACGTTACACAAAAATACAGCAAGTTTTTTTTTTAATGTTTTTAATTAAATTAAGACTGTAAACTTTATCGTCAGGCCTACATTGTTATTACAACGCTATTATATTTTGTGCAGGGAATTCACTTATTTTGTTGTAAATCACGGCTAAATATTCTGCCATGTTTCTCACTAACTTGTAAAGAAAATCCCGAGCTTCCCACTGGTATTTACGACATTGTGCCGGCGTTCAACTCGTAAATACATGTTTTTCGACGTGAATTGAACGCACCATTAGTGTAACTAGCATCTATCGCTAATAAAATAGGCTATTTACACTAAGTGTAAATAGCCGCTGCCGTTATTATTATTATTTTTTTACCTGTATTTTGAACCGTTGTATTGTAGGGTTAACGGAAATGTCCTAATATTACTAATGTAATCTACTGCCAGTACAATATACGTTTTTTTTTTTTTTTTTTTTTACAGTGTGTAAGACCAAGTCTGTGTGTAAACAATATACCAATTCAATTCAAAATGATGTACAGAAATAACATGCACTCATTTCCCTTAATACAAACCACATGGCCCGATATTGACACAAGCCATGGAAATATGAACCAAATGCAAATAAAAAGAACCAAACAAAAAGATAACACAGCTTATTCTTTAATATTACATAATCCTTTAGGAACCCGACACCTTTAAAACCTGACCTGCTCATTTAAATTATGTATAATGGGATAAGATTAGAGCAAATATCTAATGTTTTATTCAGCACTATGAAAAAACGTTTTAAAATCTGTCATACCTCCAAGGGCCTCTGTAAACCCGCAGAAATAAACACTTATGTACAGAATTACAGTATTATTATCAAGGAGATGCTGATCCATTGATGAAAGCCGTGGTGCGCGCGAGCCCATGTAAGCTGGATCGTTCATCAGGATAAAGCGTCTGATCTGCACAATAAACCGATTCGCGGCTTGTGCGCTTATAGAGAATCAACGATGACTGTTGACCGCGATTCTTACCGATGCGTCAGGGTTTTATTATGGATGTTGTTGTATTCGCGCATCATCATCATCATCATCATCAGTCCATCCACTGGCTTATTTCCGCCGAAGGAGTGTTTGCGCATGCGCCGCAGACCCCGAAGGCTCTACGAGCCAGAACGCTCATGACGCAATCAGCACATCAACCAATCAAAACGCGTCCACAAGCTCGCTCGCTGTGTGGGAGGGGACGACAAACAGACGCGTGATTTATGTACGACCCTTACTGTAAATCCGTGTATTCAGATATAATGTGAAAAATATTCTATTTATATTTTTGTAAGTAGAATTAATATATTACAGATTAAATTAGAAAAGCATGTAAAAGTTCTGTCATTTAATTCTAACAGTAAAACTTACATATATTCTACATTTATTAGACATAGTAAAATATTCACGTTAACTTTTTTTTGCTTTCATTTTGATGATTACAGCTTGCAGCTCATCAAAATCAAAAAATTAGTATTTCAAATTAGTAGAATATTTCCTGAGACAAATCAAGAAAGGATTTATGATACAAAAATTAATTCAATTTCTGAACTGTTTGCTCATTCTTGCTCTTGGTACTTGGTTGGGGCTCCTTTGGCATGAATTACTGCATCAATGTGGCGTGGCATTGACGCAACCAACCTGTGGCACTGCTGTGGCGTTATTGAAGCCCATGGCAGCCTTGGTTCCTCTGGACAATATCCCATAGATTCTCTATGGCGTTCAGGTCAGGTGAGTTGTCTGGCCAGTCAACCACAGTAATAGTGTGACAGGAAAACCTGTTAGTAGTACTTTTGGCACTGTGGGCAGGTGCTAAGTCCTGCTGGAAAAGGAAGTCAGCATTTCCATAAAGCTTGTCAGCAAATGGAAGCATGAAGTACTCTAAAATATCCTGGTAGACAACTGCATGGACTCTGGACTTGATGAAACACAGTGGACCAACACCGGCAGAAGACATCGCACCCCAAATCATCACAGACTAAGGAAATTTCACACTGGTCTTCAACCTCTCCACTCTTCCTCCAGACTCTGGAACCTTGATTTCCAAATGAAATGCATAATTTACTTTTATCTGAAAAGAGAACTTTGTACCACTGAGACACAGTCCAGTTCTTTTTCTCCTTAGCCCAGGTAAGACGCTTCTGACATTGTCTTTGGTTCAGAAGTGCCTTGGTACTTGGAATACGACAGTTGTTGCAAAGTTTCTTGAAGACGTCTGTGTGTGGTGGCTCTTGATGCACTGACTCCAGCTTCGGTCCACTCCTTTTGAAGCTCTCCTAGGTTCTTAAAATCGTCTTCGCTTGACAATCTTCTCAAGCCTGCGGTCATCCCTTTTACTAGTACACCTATCACATTTTTTCCTTCCAGTCATCTTGCCATGAATATGCTTTGACACAGCACTCAGCAATGACCATCTGTGGCTTACCCTCATTGTAGAGGGTCTTGATGACCATCTTCTGGACAACTGTCAAGTCTGAAGACTTCCCTATGACTGCTGTTGAGATTACTAACTTAGACCCAGTACCCTGAGAATGGTAATTTAATGGCACTTGAAATGAAATATTATAATATTTTGAGATGTGATTTTTTTTTTGAGCAGTAGGCCATAAATAGCAAAAAAAGCATTTTTCCACAATATTCAAATTTTTTGAGATGCACCTGTATGTATATATTCATATTTTTTGATATATTTTTATACTATTACTATATTGAACATAATAAATAACAAACAAAATATGTAAGGCAATACAAACTACATACACATTAGATCGTAATACTGCTTAGTTTAATAACTACAAATGTAAATGTCAGACATATATCGACAATCCTAAACTTAGCCTGATTCATCACAGAATGACTTCAGCTGAATCGTATAAATAGCTGAAACTACTGTGTGTAAGAATATGTTCAATTTAAAAACATTTTCTAAAATTTTCATTTTCACTGGAAGCACAACTCATATTAGGCTATGCATTAAATGCAGGGTACGGTACCATAAAAAAACTGACACAATGTAAAAAAAAATACACGGTACACTGAATATCATCTTATGATATTAATTCATAATATGACCTTGTTATATATTAATTTACAAATCATACAGTTCCATTCTCAGTGGTTAATACATGAAATAGATGAACAGTGATAAGACCAGCACTAAGGACAGTCTTCAGAGAACATATGCATGCTTTACTGGAATATTGACAGTAGTATGTTGCACATTTTAACTTGCACTGAATACAAAAATAAACTTATATAATCATAAAAGCATGGTAACATTTTTCTTTCAGCTTTACAGTAAACCCTCAAATAAAAATAGCGATAAGCACTCTCGAGTTAGGTTGTGATGATGGCCAAAAATAAAAAAAAGTGAAAATGACTCGCAAACAGTATTTATGCACAGATATGCACACATTCAGTATGAATACACACACACACAGACACGTAAAAAAAATGTGGTTTACGGGGACATTCCATATGCATAATGGTTTTAATACTGTATAAACTATATATTCTATCCCCTAAGGCTAACTGTAAACCTATGGAAGGTTGTTTCTGCCTTAAAATTAAAAAAAAAAAAAAAAATTCTCACAATTTTAACTTTTTTCTCGCAATTTCAGTCTAAACAATTGCGAGTTAGGTTGTGATCGTGGCAAAAAATAAAAAAAGTGAAAATGACTCGCAGACAGTATTTATGCACAGAGATATGAACACATTCAGTATGAATACACACACACACACACACACAGACACATATGTGGTTTACGGGGACATTCCATATGGATAATGGTTTTAATACTGTATAAACTATATATTCTATCCCCTAAGGCTAACTGTAAACCTATGGAAGCTTGTTTCTGCCATAAAAAAACAAAAAAATTCTCACAATTCTGACTTTTTTCTCGCAATTTCAGTATAAACAATTGCAAGTTATGAAGTCAGAATTGCGTGTTATAATGTGCTATTGTGAGAAGAAAAAGACTGACTTTTTTTCTCAGAATTGCAACTATAATAATTATATTCTGATTATTCTGACTTTATATCGTGCAATTCTGACTTTATAACTCGCAATTGTGAGTTTATATGTCGCAATTTCGAGAAAAAAAGTCCGAATTGACCCTTGGCCTGCAGTTTGATTGACAGGCGATCTGACCAATCAGAACCGCAAATCCGCCATTTAGTCCGTCAAAGCGGTCAGGGAGTTAGTAGATTAACGTCGGTGAACTTGAACGTCTTTCCGCGCTTGAAACAGCATTCCTTCAGATGTTCATTCATGTTTATTTGATGCTATAAATGAACTAGTATGAAGAGATGATCTGTCACGACACATTAAAGACACACTAGACGCTATTTATTGATTCAACTTCTTTATAAAATATTTGAAATACAAAACCGTTTCACATCAAAAGTAACCTACTCTGTCTTGTTCGTCGAAGTGATGCCAGTGTCCTCTTTGCTCCGCGATGTATTTTTCTCTTCGTGAGAACATCATGTGTGGCGTGTCATGGCTTGTCAGACATGGCAACAGTAACTAAAGGGGGCGGGGCTTTGCGAGGGGTCAATTGTAAGATAAAAAGGCACAATTACCTTTTTAATTTTGTTATTTAAGTGGTGAAAACTTCACAGAAAACTTTTGGCATTTTTTGAATTTCAGAAAACACCACTTATCATGTCATTAAACACATTTGCTCAGTTATTTCCCGTATTGAGAATTGAACCAGCAACCTTCAGATATGATCATCGCTATGAATACATAATTCGATTATTTGTTCGATAGAAGAGGTATTATGTGAACAGTGAATGATATATGACTGATATTTCACACTATGAATTCAGATCCTCTCACACAGATGCGTTCAGCGGGTTCAGTCCACCACAGATCAGACTAACATACACAAGACACTCTCAGTCTCGATAAAATGATGAAACATTATAGAAATGCAAAAGGATAATTATGAATACTATGCATAATCGTACCATATAAAACAAAAGCAGCACGATTTAAAATCCAAACTGATATTCACACTAAAAGGACCACAGTGGTTTTTCATACGAGGACAAATGTTTGCTGAAGACCGACCTACACCTTCACACTAAAGCAGACGTGGTTGCTGGCGTTACTACGGTGACCGGGGTGGGTAAACAAACCGTAGTTTCCCCTGAGACGCCCAGCGGCTGTAAATGAGTTTCTCCGTGATGAAGCGATGGCCGCCCCTCTTCGCGTGTTCGTGAACGCGATACATCCGGCACTCATCCAGACGGGACGGCTCGTAGTAGTGGTACGGCACGAACGAGTGGTTGGCGAAACTTTAATCAAGCCAAAGCAGAGAATTTAGTGGACTGCAGTGCATTATGATGAGAAACATAATAAAAAAGAGACAAGACCTATTCAAGCCCGACACAAAATATAGAGAGTCCACACAACAACTGTAACGACAACGACACAGAGGAACGATATCGTTGGAATCTCTTCAGGACTTTTTTTTTTTTTTTTCTGGCTGATTAACAATAAAAACATTGACAGCCAATCAGAATCCATCCAAGAGTTCGAGCATTTAAAGAGACACAAAAAAACGGCAGCGCTTATAGTAAACAGAACGATGTGTGTGAATGTTGATATAGTTATCATTCATGGTGTGAACGGGCCTTTATGCTCACCAAGGCTGCATTTATTTGATTAAAAATACAGTAAAATCAGTAAGATTGTGAAATATTATTGCAATTTAAAAGATCGATTTTCTATGTGAACATATTTACCATGTAATTTATTCCTGATGCAAAACGGATCCTTATTAACGTGACTCATTATATTAATTACATTTTTTATTGTTTATTATATTAATTTAATATAATTGCGCCAACTTCTAGAATATTGCGATTGTGGCGATGGCCTTGTATATATACAGTACTGTGCAAAAGTTTTAGGCAGGTGTGAAAAAATGCTGTAAAGTAAGAATGCTTTCAAAAATAGACATGTTAATAGTTTATATTTATCAATTAACAAAATGCAAAGTGAGTGAACAGAAGAAAAATCTACATCAAATCAATATTTGGTGTGACCACCCTTTGCCTTCAAAACAGCATCAATTCTTCTAGGTACACTTGCACACAGTTTTTGAAGGAACTCGGCAGGTAGGTTGGCCCAAACATCTTGGAGAACTAACCACAGTTCCTCTGTGGATTTAGGCAGCCTCAGTTGCTTCTCTCTCTTCATGTAATCCCAGACAGACTCGATGATGTTGAGATCAGGGCTCTGTGGGGGCCATACCATCACTTCCAGGACTCCTTGTTCTTCTTTACACTGAAGATAGTTCTTAATGACTTTCGCTGTATGTTTGGGGTCGTTGTCATGCTGCAGAATAAATTTGGGGCCAATCAGATGCCTCCCTGATGGTATTGCATGATGGATAAGTATCTGCCTGTACTTCTCAGCATTGAGGATACCATTAATTCTGACCAAATCCCCAACTCCATTTGCAGAAATGCAGCCTCAAACTTGCAAGGAACCTCCACCATGCTTCACTGTTGCCTGCAGACACTCATTCGTGTACCGCTCTCCAGCCCTTCGGCGAACAAACTGCCTTCTGCTACAGCCAAATATTTCAAATTTTGACTCATCAGTCCAGAGCACCTGCTGCCATTTTTCTGCACCCCAGTTCCTGTGTTTTCGTGCATAGTTGAGTCGCTTGGCCTTGTTTCCACGTCGGAGGTATGGCTTTTTGGCCGCAAGTCTTCCATGAAGGCCACTTCTGACCAGACTTCTCCGGACAGTAGATGGGTGTACCAGGGTCCCACTGTTTTCTGCCAATTGTGAGCTAATGGCACTGCTCGACATCTTCCGATTGCGAAGGGAAGTAAGCATGATGTGTCTTTCATCTGCTGCAGTAAGTTTCCTTGGCCGACCACTGCGTCTACGGTCCTCAACGTTGCCTGTTTCTTTGTGCTTCTTCAAAAGAGCTTGGACAGCACATCTGGAAACCCCTGTCTGCCTTGAAATTTCTGCCTGGGAGAGACCTTGCTGATGCAGTATAACTACCTTGTGTCTTGTTGCTGTGCTCAGTCTTGCCATGGTGTATGACTTTTGACAGTAAACTGTCTTCAGCAACCTCACCTTGTTAGCTGAGTTTGGCTGTTCCTCACCCAGTTTTATTCCTCCTACACAGCTGTTTCTGTTTCAGTTAATGATTGTGTTTCAACCTACATATTGAATTGATGATCATTAGCACCTGTTTGGTATAATTGTTTAATCATACACCTAACTATATGCCTACAAAATCCCTGACTTTGTGCAAGTGTACCTTGAAGAATTGATGCTGTTTTGAAGGTAAAGGGTGGTCACACCAAATATGGATTTGATTTAGATTTTTCTTCTGTTCACTCACTTTGCATTTTGTTAATTGATAAATATAATCTATTACCAAGTTTATTTTTGAAAGCATTCTTACTTTACAGCATTTTTTCACACCTGCCTAAAACTTTTGCACAGTACTGTATATATATATATATACATACATACAATACTTGATTAAATTAATAATCACGTCAAAATATGAACCCGTCACATAATATATTGGTCTTTAAAAACTTATACAAATACAGAAGTGTACATTTAAAAAAAAACTACAGTATATTAATTCTGTAAATTGTTTATAATTATAAACATATATATATATATATATATATATATATATATATATATATACACACACTTCATAATTAATTTAATATTCTTTATTAATCTATTAATTATATAGTATATTGAGCTATATCTAATTATTACTATTACACTAATTTTAAAAATGTGCCCGTATATATACAGTATATATATAATACTTCATAATTAATTTATATTCACTACGAACCTATCTATTACATAATATATTGAGCTTTAAATCCACAAGTATAAAAAAAGAGTAAACAAGTTACAAAAATTCTACAGTGCAGCAATTCTATTAATTATACTTTATAATTATATATATATACATTATTAATCTATTAATTACATAGTATGTTGGGCAATACATAATTACTGCTATTACAATAATTTTTTTACAATAATTTATCGATTACATATGTAATGTCAGATCTAGAATGAAATGATTTTTTATTTGAATGACATTGAAACTCATGAGAACTCACCTGCAGTAAGAGCCGTCAATCATTCCGTAAACCAGAACACTGTCACACACCTCCAGAGCCAAGATCATCGCAAAAAACCCTGTACTGAGAAAAGCCCCGGATTTCATCCTGAGAGAGACAAACAAATCACATCATTTAATAAGTCCAATTTATTTATTTATTTTTACATGATACACCAGAGGAAAAAAATGACCTGTTTTTGCCGGTTTCGTTTTGAAACACACTGTCACAGTACTGAACCTTTTCTCTGGTGACAGTGTAGATGTGTGTGTGTGGATACTTCTTGGCCAGCATCACCAGTGCATTGAAGATTTTCCCCTTTCCATCCTGCCTCATGTTTTTTTCAGGACCCCAAACAACGTATCTAGTTCCCGCCTCTTGCCCAAAGAAGTATCCCTGCTGGCGCAGCAGGTGCGGCACGCTGGTGTGGGAGACGACGCGCAGGCTGGTCCTGTTCCCCACGTCAGCCCCGAATCCCGCAGTGGGAGCGGCGTTCATCCTGACCACACAGTCCTGCTGGTCGATCTCGTGACCCCGTCCACCGCCCAGCATCTGCCCGGAACTGGACACCACGGCACAGCGGCTGCAGCGGAAGTCCAGCAACTGAAGTGTAAAAAAATACATGAATACACAGAAGTATGTGTGTACGGTTTTACACTGAATTATACATCGGTTCAAAGGCGGAATGGAACTTACATACGAACTTGAGCGAGTCTTGGGATGAACCCTCACGTAACCACGGAGACCTGTTTTCATGGCAAGTCCGGACCTCATCACGTGATTGTACCATAGCAACAGACACACGGAGAAGAGGAGGAGGCAGATCCAATGAAAACTCTTGAGGGATGAAGCACATGAGAGACTTTCAGAGTCAATAATAAACTGTTTTGTGACATTTATCAGTCATACTACTGGAGATGAGAGCAATACCAGGGATTTCATGTCCTATTGAGGCAGAAGCTCCAACCCAGGCGCTCAACTGGGAAGGAAACACTCATTTTCCTGTGAAAATGTGGGAGAAAAATGACTAATTCAATCATTCAATGACATTATGCAAATAAAAAACTAGCACGCACACACACACACACACACACACACACATATATATATATATATATATATATATATATATAGTTTTTATATGCTCAGTACTGTAATAACAAAACATTTTACTAATATCTACTGTAAGAAACCTGCTGACACCATGATAAAATTATATCACAGCGGAACGACAATAAACACATCAATAATCACTTACAGACGTTTATATAATAATTTCATGTACGTTAAATGTAATCGGTAATCAAAGTATGGAGAGTTTGAAAACAAAAGATAACCACATAATTAGCTTTAAGATTAGCCTTCTCACATTTTTCCTTGGCACGCTGATGTTTACGTTCCGACAGGGAAACGCGGTTTGTAACTTTAGTTCCTCTTCTGAGTGTGACGCTGGAATAATCATAATCATAATGATAATAATAATAATAATAATAATAATAATAATAATAATAAAAGCGTAGACTAATTAAAGGTATTATACTTGTAAAAAAAATGTGAATAAAATATAAACTTTTTTTTTTAAATGGGGCATTAATACGATCAAACGTATCTCAAATTTTAGAAAAAAAAATCACAATTATCAATTTATCATCATCATTCCAATTTTTTCATGATAACTGCAAAAATACTATTTTACTACTTGTATTGGTACTGCTGCAAAATTAATAAAATATCGCTTTGTTATTTTGTGTTGGTGTAATGACTGTGGACCTACGAATGTTACATATTTTATCATAAAATGTACATTAAACTAAATCAAAAACGAAATTAAGTTTTGTTATCATTATTATTATTATTATTATTATTATGATATGCTCGATGCAGTCAGACGTCAGTTCACGGAGAGGCAACAGTCGCATCGCGACTGTTGATGTCATTGGATAATCAATCATTGCGTTTCTCCCTCCTCTTTCCCGATTGGTTCCCGCTGAACCACCTAAAGCCCTTATACGTTTTTCCAGCTGTCGCTCAAATTTATGCCCCGCCCACCAGGAAATCATAGGTTAGTGTGTGATGCGGAATGAAAATGTCCTTCCAAACCAGGAGAAAGTGAGTGTGGGCTGCTTTTCACTTTTTCACTTTTAATTTTACAATAGAATC
>CM074294.1:18338209-18353209 GCA_037194245.1 Opsariichthys bidens | reverse complement strand
ACTATATGTATGATTCAAAAGCACTGTAGTATTTACAATGAATTACTATAGTATTTTTTCATGTGAGAAGGTTCCAAAACAAAATCACCTAGCAACCATACCTTAAACTCCCTGTTAATAACGGCTAATTTGGCGCACACACACCTCATCAAAAACAAAAATATATCGGAAGATGTGTATATCTCATTGGTTCAGACTCACGCCATCAAAACTCGCCATGAATATTCACAAAGTTGTGCTTTACAATGATTCCAAACTTGGACTAACGAGGAGAAGCGAGCAGTTGTAACGGACCTGGAAAGGTACTGCTCTCTGAAAACACACAAATAAAGATACTTTTAGATGTTTAATTAATATTTGAAGCATTTGGATCGAAGCATCCGGGCTTTCATAATTCTTATGAAAACTTCAAAATTGACCAAAATTGAACTTGTTTTGCCTGTAGCTCGTAATTGACCCTTCGCAAACCGTTTGATTGACAGGCGATCTGACCAATCATGACCCCGAATCTGCCATTTTGTCCGTCAAAGCGGTCAGGGGAGTTAGTAGATTAACGTTGGTGAACTTGAACTTGAAACAACATTCCTTCTGATGTTCATTCACGTTTATTTGATGCTATAAATGAACTAGAATGAAGAGATGATCGAGGAGCGACAGCAATCTGTCACGACACATTAAAGACACACTAGACGCTATTTATTCATTAAACTTCTTTAAAAAGTTACAATATTTTAAATGTGAAACTGTTTCATATATTATCTTTGCTCCACGATGTATTTTTCACCTCGTGAGTACATGATGTGTGGCGTGAGAGCGCATGACGTGTTGGACTTAGCAACAGGGTGCGGGTTTCGCGAAGGGTCAATTGCCTCGCGTAAATTACAATAGAAAACAGTTATTTTAAATTGTAATAATATTTTTGATCAAATAAATGCAGCCTTGGTGAGCAAAAGTGACTTCCATAAGTGCAGAGAAATGTGCAGCTGATGGTGGTCTTCTTTTGTCTTTTCCTCCTGCAGGTATGGAGCTCTTTGAGGAAGCCCTTCGGAAGTGGGAGCTGGCTTTAAACATCAGACACCGAGCTCACTCTGGTGCATCCGGCTCCAGCAGTCTCGCCCTGCCAGAACCAGAACTCGTTGAGCGCCATTCGGTAAATATCTCTCCTTCAAAAACTCGACTGCAGAAAAATACCAACGGTCATGTTCAAGAGGGTCCTTCTTTCTATGTGTGATTGCAATTTGATTTTCAGCCTGAACTTCGGAATCATCAGTTTGCGGAGAAGCTGGAATCTCTGCTGCACCGAGCCTACCATCTACAGGAAGACTTCGGCAGCACCATCCCACCGGACAGCCTGCTCGCTGATCTGGGTCAGACGCGCACAAACGCATGCTTGTACAGGGTTGCCAAATGTCTTTTGAGGCTCTCTCCTGCTCTTACACCAAA
This sequence comes from Opsariichthys bidens, assembly GCA_037194245.1. Lineage (NCBI taxonomy): Eukaryota > Metazoa > Chordata > Actinopteri > Cypriniformes > Xenocyprididae > Opsariichthys > Opsariichthys bidens. The sequence continues at coordinate 18,351,766 of CM074294.1, read as the reverse complement.
TAAATAGACAGTTTAAAATAGAATTGGCACCAATTTTTTAATCGATCGAATTCGTATGAAGCGCCATACTAGCCGTCCAGAAACGTCCAGTTTGGAACTTCTTCCTGAGTCTCTCCATCAGCGTCGACTCCGGTTTGAACAATGTAAGGCTGAACACTTTTGTCATTTTGTCTGCGTGAGATTCTCCATTTGTTGTTGAGCTGTTAAAGCTCCGCCCTCTTCTGGAAAGGGGGCCGGAGCAGCAGCTCATTTGCATTTAAAGGGACACACACTCAAAAACACCGTGTTTTTGCTCCTCACACCCAAATAGAGGCAAATTTAACAAACTATAGTAAATGATCTGTGGGGGATTTTGATGTCAGTCAATAATTAACTCAATAATTAGTGGTGGTTTGGTTTAAAAATTAGCATAGTGATTTAAAATTGCATTTCTGATTTCCAGCTGTGGACAAACAAGCCGAATGTAGTTTATATTGCAGCGTCGGTTAGGTAATGCTTTACATTAGAGCTGAATGATTAAAGGGTTCTGTGACGAGCAGGGCAGGTGCGAGCCGTGAGGGAACGGCGCGAGGCCGGTGACGCGAGAGGTAATGAGCTTCAGCTGCGCGCTACACCGGTCTCGTATCTCTCACGGAGGAGCTCCGGAAGCATAAAAGAGGAGCGACGACAGTGAAGGACGAGAGAGGACCAGGCCTGGACCGAGGAGTGAGTGAGCAACAGGTGGGACGGAGAGCTCGGGGTCGACTCCTCCTGGACGGCAGTCACCCCACCTCATCCCAGGGGCACGCAGGAAGCTTTCCGTCCCACCTGTTGCTCACTCGCTCCAGCACCACCGCCTCGGGCAGCCACTTGCGGTCTTCTCTCCACGCTACCCGACCTCCTCAGCACCGCGATCCCTCCTTCTTCCCGGGTTTCGGTACCAATGTAACAGTTCTTTAGTACGGGAAGAAGGAGCTCCTCTTTTATGCCTCCGGAGCTCCTCCGTGAGGGATACGAGACCGGTGTAGCGAGCAGCTGACGCTCATTACCTCTCGTGCCACCGGCCTCACGCCGTTCCCTCACAGCTCTCGCCCGCCCTGCTCGTCACAGGTTTGTTCACATAAAAATGAAAATCCTGTCATTAATTCCTCACCCTCATGTGGTTCTACACCCGTAAGACCTTCGTTCATCTTCAGAACACAAATGAAGATATTTTGATGAAATCCACGCCCAATTAAAAATTTAATTATTGGATCATAATGGGTATGCAATCGATTCAATCATCAAAATCTCACTCCAGCCAGGCAACCAAAGATGGCAACCCTGGGTTATGTCACCGTGTGCTGTTTGTAACCTCCTTAACGAAGTAGTTTGTGTGCAGAGAGTGAAGGAACGCTGATTCTACCCACAGTGGGAAGCTCCCATCCGATCCAAGACGACGATGCCACGACAGTCACGTCGGACGACTCCTTTTTCTCTGCCGCTGAGGTCAGGACACACACACACACAGGTGTCAACACACATGTGCAAGATCTCCTGCATGTATATGATGCCGCTTCCCACTTTGTCTCTATAGCTGTTTGAGACGTTCTCACTAGAGGACACGTATCATCCGCTGAAGCCGGCAGCTCTGTATGAAGAAGCCCTGAGTTTAGTGAGAGATGGAGACGTGGCCTGCAGATCACTGAGGTAGTGCATACTACACCCTAAATGCTTTTTTTTCATTTTATTTACAGTGTGCCTTTCTTAAACCCAAAGTGACAATTCAACAACTAGTTAAAAAACAGCCTAAAACAAATGCGTCTTGATCAACTTTTTAAAATGTCCCAACGTTGGTGCGTTTCTGATGGTAAAAAAGGAAGCACATTCAATAATTTGGGGGATTTGAATGAAAAGCTCAAGGTGTTGAGTTTACATGAAGACTGATGAACGGAGAGTGTGATGAAGTATAAGTATGTACATCCAGACGTTTGTTATCGCACTGTACCAATCCGCATCAATTCAGTTCTAGAGCCGTTTAGCTTCAGGAAGTTATTCTGCATCCAAATGCTGATCTTTTCTTGACAACTACACGAAGTTATTAATGAGGAATGAATATATTACATAAATATGACATACTGGTACCTTTAACCCTAAAATATATAAACTTGGATATACTTTATACTTTATACTATCCCACTTTATCCGCATACATACTGTACATTCATGTAAAGCAATATATACTATATAACAAATATCAACTGCTTGACTTTTATGGCAGAATGTATAAATTATATGTACATTATTTATATATATATATATTTGTAACTTCAAATATATGAAGTTTAATTTGTATGTTCAACTTTATCCGCATACATACAGTATACTATGGAAGCTTATTTCCGCCACTAAATAAAAAAATTAAAAAAGGTAATTGCGACTTTTTATCTCACAATTCTGACTTGTTCCTAATCTTATTCCTAAATGACGACAATTTGGATCTGTCTGTTAAACTCACAATTCTGAGAATAACGTTTGTCCCGCACTATTGGGCATTATTCACTCAATTCTGACTTTATCCCTCAATTCTGACTTTATAACTCTCAATTCTGACTTTATAACTCTCAATTCTGACTTTATTTCTCACAATTCTGACTTTATTTCTCACAATTCTGACTTTATAACTCTCAATTCTGACTTTATAACTCTCAATTCTGACTTTATTTCTCACAATTCTGACTTTATAACTCTCAATTCTGACTTTATAACTCTCAATTCTGACTTTATTTCTCACAATTCTGACTTTATTTCTCACAATTCTGACTTTATATCTCACAATTCTGACTTGATCACTCAATTCTGACTTTATAACTCGCTATTCTGACTTTATATCTCTCAATTCTGACTTTATAACTCTCAATTCTGACTTTATATCTCATAATTCTGACTTTATATCTCTCAATTCTGACTTGATCACTCAATTCTGACTTTATAACTCACAATTCTGACTTTATATCTCTCAATTCTGACTTTATATCTCTCAATTCTGACTTTATATCTCACAATTCTGACTTTATCACTCAATTCTGACTTTATATCTCTCAATTCTGACTTTATCTCACAATTCTGACTTTATCACTGAATTCTGACTTTATATCTCACAATTCTGACTTTATAACTCGCAATTCTGACTTTATATCTCTCAATTCTGACTTTATATCTCACAATTCTGACTTTATCACTCAATTCTGACTTTATATCTCTCAATTCTGACTTTATCTCACAATTCTGACTTTATCACTGAATTCTGACTTTATATCCCACAATTCTGACTTTATAACTCGCAATTCTGACTTTATATCTCTCAATTCTGACTTTATATCTCACAATTCTGACTTGATCACTCAATTCTGACTTTATATCTCTCAATTCTGACTTTATATCTCACAATTCTGACTTGATCACTCAATTCTGACATTATATCTCTCAATTCTGACTTTATCTCACAATTCTGACTTTATATCTCTCAATTCTGACTTTATATCTCACAATTCTGACTTTATCACTCAATTCTGACTTTATATCTCACAATTCTGACTTTATAACTCGCAATTCTGACTTTATATCTCTCAATTCTGACTTTATCACTCAATTCTGACTTTATATCTCGCAATTCTGACTTTATATCTCTCAATTCTGACTTTATCACTCAATTCTGACTTTATATCTCTCAATTCTGTCTTTATATCTCTCAATTCTGACTTTATATCTCTCAATTCTGACTTTATATCTCTCAATTCTGACTTTATATCTCACAATTCTGACTTTATAACACGCAATTCTGACTTTATATCTCTCAATTCTGACTTTATCACTCAATTCTGACTTTATATCTCTCAATTCTGACTTTATCACTCAATTCTGACTTTATATCTCTCAATTCTGACTTTATATCTCACAATTCTGACTTTATAACTCTCAATTCTGACTTTATCACTCAATTCTGACTTTATATCTCTCAATTCTGACTTTATATCTCTCAATTCTGACTTTATATCTCTCAATTCTGACTTTATATCTCTCAATTCTGACTTTATATCTCTCAATTCTGACTTTATATCTCACAATTCTGACTTTATCACTCAATTCTGACTTTATATCTCACAATTCTGACTTTATAACACGCAATTCTGACTTTATATCTCTCAATTCTGACTTTATCACTCAATTCTGACTTTATATCTCTCAATTCTGACTTTATATCTCTCAATTCTGACTTTATCACTCAATTCTGACTTTATATCTCTCAATTCTGACTTTATATCTCTCAATTCTGACTTTATATCTCACAATTCTGACTTTATAACTCTCAATTCTGACTTTATCACTCAATTCTGACTTTATATCTCTCAATTCTGACTTTATATCTCACAATTCTGACTTTATATCTCTCAATTCTGACTTTATATCTCTCAATTCTGACTTTATATCTCACAATTCTGACTTTATATCTCTCAATTCTGACTTGATCACTCAATTCTGACTTGATCACTCAATTCTGACTTTATATCTCTCAATTCTGACTTTATATCTCACAATTGTGACTTGATACTCGCTCTAAATAAAATCGTGATTGTATCGTCGCAAAATGTAACTATATTATCGACCAATTTTAATCTGCTAAAGGTGTGAAATGATTAAGATACAATAAACACTAACATCATGATTTTCTGTGAAGCTGCTTTGAAGCTGTGTAATGTAAAAAGCGCATTTGTAAAAAATGCTTTATAAGGCTATATATGTAAATTTGACATATGTATTTTTCCTCCCTCAATAACTGTTGAAAATTTTGAATCTTCTAAAGTCACAAAATGTGTTGCGTATTAATAATTTAATATATCAGCACTCCCAGAAACAGCCTGTAACAGTCGGCCTTTGAGTCAAAAAGGTTGAGAACTGCTGTCCTACACAATACATGCTAATGAATGAATGAATGAATAAAACAACGAATGCTAATATCCTAAACTCTATTCTCCTTTAGCATCGATTCTAAAATGAGATGAGACCAAGTGTCCGACCGCACATACTGCACAGATGATCCCGTCACGTATTCTCCTCTGGGATTTGAGGATTTCCGTGTTAGCTCAGGGAGCAAGGGCCGATGGGAACACACACACACACACACACAGAGTGTCATTTTTGTGTGTCTGTTTTTTCCAGAACCGAACTCCTGGAGTGTTACGGCGATCAGGACTTCCTTGCCAAACTGCACTGCGTTCGACAGGCCTTCCAGGTCAGCACACTCTCACACATGACTACACAAACACACACACGGGAACGGTTGGTGAAATCTGCGTTGTGTTTTTGTATCTGTAGGTGCTGCTGCTGGATGAGAGACACAGAATATTCTTCATGGAAACAGGGAAGCGGATGATATCTGGACTCCTGGCCAAAGCCAACAAGGTGCCAACAAGGACCTATTCTGCTTTTGTTAAAGGGCGTCTTTAAGTGACAATTCTGAATGAAACTGAATATGCAGTGGTTAAAAATGTATTCTGGGATATATTATTCATGGGAAGTGTGGTGTGATATTATTGATTAATAGTATTATATTATTAGCCGTTTAACAGGAAGGAATGTTGTTTCAGAGGTGGAGAAAGTACATTTTGAAGAGAAGTTATATGCAATATTTCATTTATTCATTCATAAAATAACATGCATTAAAGCTGCAATATGTAAGATTTTTGCAGCCAGTGTTTTATATTTTGTTCAGTTGAGTACTTACAATATCCCAAATGTTTACAACCATTTACAAATCGTGATAAAATTGCTATTTTAATCAAGGATCCGGGACGTGTGAGAGAGTCGCCGGTCAATGGCGTCATATTTTAGTTTCCGGTTTTATTTTGTATAAACCATGGATACACTAAAGACGATTTAATATATTACATGTTTTATTAGACAAGGGAACAACTGTTTTGATACACATATAGGCAGAAAACTAAAAACACGCTTAGTCTTATTGTTTATAAATCTAATTTTCTTGATTTTTCTGCCAGTACCATGCTTTACTGTGCCATTTATCAACACAAGCCATCCATCATTTAATGATATTCATGCTCTGCTTCAGACTACAGTAACGTTAATAATCGCATCCATGAACGTGATTTCTGCCCGAGTCTCATCCCGATCGCAGACCGCATGTCCCAAGATTCCTCGCTCAAACTCGGCGTCATCAAGCTACGCCTTTGTTTTGAATAGGCGACCTCTAGTGGACGAAAAACTACATAGTGCAGCTTTAAAGAACAATAAAACTGGGATTATAAATAATAAAGGGAAAACATGTCTGGATTTGTTGATTGAAATCAACTGCTTTTGACTGTGTGTGAATGTTTAGAGTCCAAAGGCGTTTCTGGAGAGTTATGACGACATGTTGCAGTACACGAAGAGAGAAGAGACGTGGCCCGTCACCAAGATGGAGCTGGAAGGACGAGGGGTGTGTCCTATTTTGTCCTATTTTTATGTTGTTATTGTTAACTGAAACCAAAATATCAAAAAGCATTTTCATTATTTAAGTAAAGATGACATGAAATGAATACTAATCAAAATTACAAAAACAAACTATGATATAAAAATGACTGCTAATTCTAGATATTAATGAGCACCACAATAATATATAAATAGTACAAAAAAAATATTGGTTATAATTTTGACTTTTGATTGTGCTGTAGGTGGTCTGTATGAACTTCTTTGACATTGTGCTGGACTTTATCCTGATGGATGCATTTGAAGATCTGGAAAGTCCTCCGTCTTCAGTGGTCGCGGTTCTGAGGAACCGATGGCTCTCGGATAGTTTCAAGGAGACGGTAAGAGAACGTACTCGAGTTCCAACGTATTGGATCGTTTCAAGGTTTCGTTTAGAAGCAAAAAGGAGTTTTGGATAAATTCGTAAGTGCCATAGAGAAGGTTTTCTTCTCTAGTTCTTCAGGAACCATCTATGTTCTGGTGTGTTACAGAACCCAGAAAACGAAACCCTGATCTGAATAACCTAAAAAGAACCATATAGCAACCCAAGAATCCTAAAAACACTGATTCTTGATAAGAAAGGTTTCTGAAACTAAGAAGCAAAGAGAAGCGTTTATTTTGAAGATTCTAAATTCTATACTTTTTGTTTTTTTGTGAGTTGCTTTTTTATGGTCTCTAATTTCTCTGTATTTGTTTTATCTTCCTGTCTCTCTCTGTTTAAATAAGGCATTGGCGACAGCCTGTTGGTCTGTCTTAAAAGCCAAAAGGAGACTGCTAATGGTGAGTGTGAAAAATGAAACGTCCAGTCAGTGTTCACATCTGGAAGAGCATCTAATCTACATTGCTTGATTTGAGGAATCATATCTGTACCACGAACGATGAGTTATGGTTTGTAATAATACCTCTTGGTTTGTGTTTTTTGCTCAGGTTCCTGACGGCTTCATTGCCCATTTCTATGCCATCTCCGAACATGTGAGTCCAGTTTTGGCTTTCGGGTTTCTGGGCCCCCGACAGCATCTCAGCGAGGTGTGCACCATATTCAAGGTAAGACGTCCTAAGTATTCTCCACACTCCTCCATTACACCTGAGACAAACCTCCTAGTAATCCAGAAAGAAGTGTAATCCAGATCAGCACATAATCTGATGCTAATCTGATCTCTGGGACACACTGATGTCTGAGATCAGATCATAAATCCTGTGTGTGTGTCTGTGTCTGACATACATGGAGACATTCTCATATATTAATACATTAATATCTGACGTATACATTTATTAATGTGTGTGTATATATATATATATATAATTTATACACACAGACATTAATTGTTAATTATTTTAACAGAATTAACAGAATTTTAACAGAATATTTACTCCTGTCCTGAATAAGCTATTACACATAACAGATGTTTACATATACTCCACAAGACATAAAAAAAATAGCTGAATTTCTATAAAAAGGATCCAGTTCAAAAGTTTACAATCCCTTGATTCTTAATACTGTGTCATTACACGGATGATCCACGACTGGTTGTTTGTTTTGTGATGGATGTTCATGAGTCCCTTGTTTGTCCTGAGCAGTTAAACTGAGCTCTGTTCTTCAGAAACATCCTTCAGGTCCTGCAGATTCTTTGATTTTCCAGCATCTTTTGCATAGTTGAACCCTTTCCAGCAGTGACTGTATGATTTTGAGATCCATCTTTTCACACTGAGGGCAACAGAGGGACTCAACTATTAAAAAAGGTTCAAACATGCTGTAGAAGGAAACACGATGCATTAAGAATCAGGGATGTAAACGTTTTGAATGGGATGAACCGGATATCTTCTGGGAAACATGTAAGCATCTTCTATAGCTTTCTGAAGGGCAGTACTAAAAGTACTAAGCTCCAAACATCCCATAATAATCACCGATATCCCATGATAGTTGTGTCCACCTGACGTGCGTAAATATTTTTAATTGGAAACATCTTATTTAACTCCCTAAACCTCTTCCCAGCTGACTGACCTTGACTGCAAAAGGAGTCATTATTCCCAAATTGCTTTTCACAGAAACCGTAGATTAGCTTTTCACCAAATGTTTGTCAGAAAAGTGACCCAAAGCTTAGACATAAAAATAAAAAGGTAACAATTTATAAGACAGTTGTTGTTGTTATAGAGATAGGAGATGCATTTGCAAGCCCGAGAGGTGTTTCAAAGATGGCCGCCGAGTGAAATGACTTGTCTTAAAGGGACTTTGTTGACACACAGAACCGTTGGGTAAAATACTCTGTGGACTGACGAGACAAAATTTGATCTTTTTGGAAGGTGTGCGTCCCATTACATCTGGCGTAAAAACTAACACCGCATTTCGGAAAAAGAACATCATGCCAACAGTAAAATATGGTGGTGGTAGTGTGACGGTCTGGGGATGTTTTGCTGCTTCAGGACCTGGAAGACTTTCTGTGATTAAATGCAACCATGAATTCTGCTCTCTTCCAAAAAATCCTGACAGAGACTGCCCGGCCATCTGTTCGTGACCTCAAGCTGAAGCGAACTTGGCTTCTGCAGCAGGACAATGATTCAAAACATGCCAGCAAGTCCACCTATGAATGGCCGAAGAAAAACAAAATGAAGACTTTGGAGTGGCCCAGTCAAAGTCCTGACCTGAATCCAGTTGAGATGGTGTGGCATGACCTTAAAAAGGCAGTTCATGCTCGAAAACCCTCCAATATGGCTGAATTACATCAATTGTGCAAAGACGAGTAGGCCAAAATTCCTCCACAGCGCTCTAAAAGACTCATTACAAGTTATCGCAAACACTCGTTTGCAGTACTTTTAGGGGGCAATCACTTTTTCACACAGGGTGGGTTAAATTTGTTTGATCTGAAACATTTCAGTGTGACAAACATGCAAAAAACAAATTTGAAATCTTTTTCACACCACTGTACACACTGCCACTTTAAACACAATGAAGTCAAGTTATATCTAAACTCACTCTCCTTTGATCTCCACAGCAACAGATCGTGCAGTATCTGAAGGACATGTTTGACCATGATAAAGTGCGTTTCACGTCAGTCCCGTCTCTGGCCGAAGACATCCTCAGTCTGTCCCACAGACGGGCGGATATCCTGGTTGGTTACCTGGGCATTGACAGTCTACCTGAGACCAATGGAGCTCCACCCAAGAGCCCTTGCCAAGCCGAAAGCGGCCATCCGGACGTCAGTGGACCGCAAGACTGAGGTGCAGAATGCTCGATGACCTAATCTAGTTTCGAAAGAGCCCAGGTCTCGTATAGCTATTCGCCACCGCCGACCAATCAGCATGACTGTGAAGAGTTCACAGAACTGCATTCGCTTAAAAAGGCGTTACTGCTACAGTCCCACTTCATCCCATATTTAGAGAGATAAACCACTACGGACTCATCTGAGGCCTTTTCTTGATCAGCTTCGTTTGCCACCGAAAATCCAGTGCTGCTAGACACCCTAATTTTACGAGCGGGGATTCGCCCCGATCGACGATTTCTTTCCGAAACCATTGAGGAACTCATCACGATCTGAAGGAACTGAATAAAAACGATCTTTTAGCCAAACGTGCAGTTCTTCTGACTCAAACCCACACCGTATCAACTGATGCCTCTTTCGTGGAAAAACTAGCTTTTGTTTGGTTGCGTGTTGAGCGTTTATTCTCGTGCCAATGGCCAAATAAAGTCTTGCACTGAGCACAATGAAGAGGGGAGAATGGAGATTTATGAACTTTAATGTAAGTCTATCAGCACGTTTTAGATGCGAAGGCAGTTTGACTCACACAGGAAGTGCGTCATTAAAACAGGATGTAGCGGTCCAGATCACATTAGCTGAGCTCACTTGTGTCCTCTTGAGAGTTGCTGTAGCCCTTGTGGTTTGTGCTGTTGGTTTATTCTCACCCTCAGAATATATCAGTCATAGTGTTCATCGGAGCATAATCCTCGGATATTTAAGTCGACGAAATGTAGTTGTTGGTGTGTTATGTTTTCTGTCAACATATTTCACTCTTGATTTATACAACTTGTTTTGTTCATCAATATTCAGGCTTGCTCATGGACTAAAATGGCTGATTAACTACTATTCTATTATATAGATATTCATTATGTATTATAAATTTAATACAGCAGTGCTATTGGGTCAAATATGTCACAATTGTTGAGCAGTCACTATCAGGTGATTAGGAATGATCAACTTCATATATGTGGCAAATAAATGTTTTTTTTTTTTTTTTTTTTTAGCAAATTCAAGCTTTCAAGCTCTGGTTGTAAAAGGATTGGTTCAGTTCAGAATGAAAATTTCCCGATAATTTACTCACCCCCATGTCAGCCAAGATGTTCATGTCTTTCATTCTTCAGTCGAAAAGAAATGAAGGATTTTCTTCTCCATATAGTGGACTTCACTGGGGTCCAACATCAGTTTCAGTGCAGCTTCAAAGACTCTTCATGATCCCACACGAGGAATAAGAGTCTGATCTAGAGAAACCATCGGACATTTTCTAAATAAAATAAAAATGTATACATTTTTTAACCACTTGCACTGCTCTGTGATGCGTGTCCTTTCAGCATGATTACGTAATGCGTGGCGCATCGCAGAGCAGTGCAAGACGAGCATTTGTGGTTAAAAAGTTTATATTTTTATTTTATTTTTATTTATTTTTTTGAAAATGACAGATGGTTTCTCTAGATCAGACTCTTATTCCTCGTCTGGGATCATGTAGAGTCTTTGAAGCTGCACTGAAACTGATGTTGAACCCCATTGACGTCCACTATATGGAGAAGAAATTTCCTCAAAATCCTTAATTTCTTTTCGACTGAAGAATGAAAGACATGAACATCTTGGATGACATGAGGGTGAGTAAATGATCAGGAAATTTTCATTCTGAAGTCAACTAACACTATGAACTGCATCTGTGCCATTACGATCATTTCAGTGACTTTTTGTGAAAAGAAACAAAACTATGTATTGACTCATTCGTTTACAGTTGAAGTATATGTTAAAGTGGATTTGTTTGCTTTTGAAAGTCATATATATATATATATATATATATATATATATATATATATACACACATATATATATATATATATATATACACATATATATATATATATATATATATATATATATATATATATATACACATATACACATATACAGTGGCACAGATGCTGTTGATTAGTTCAGAAACAAACAATAAAACACAATTGCTAGAGTCCTGCAGGTCTTTTGATTGGTCTGTTATATGGTAATAAATTTGACCTGCAATAACGTATAATATTGTCTAGCAAAATGTGATGATTATTTTAGAAAATAAGCCAATTCTGGTCATTTTAAACACAATGCTCATTAAATATCAATCTCAAAGTCACTGAACCTTGACAAAACTTGACCTTAATTGTGCACAAGAGGCATTTGAGAAATTAGATATTAAAATCATCATAGTGCTTCTTTTGTTCACGTATTGACTCTTTAAAGCTGGCCCCGCCAGTGATGGGTGTATTGCACTTTATTTGTTAAAAAAAGAGAGATCCAGATGTTCATTTTCTCTATTTTTATCAAAATATACAGTGGTTAACCAGCTCATGTAGTGTATTTTTAATTTGTTTTTGTTTTTTCTGTTTTGCTATTGAATTTAATCTTGTTGGACAGATGTATAATTTATATGAAAACTGAAAAGTTATTTAAAATGGCAAGATGCAAACGTTTTTCTCATTTAAAAATGCGGGAAAAGATCTGGTGTCTATATAGTATAAAAGAAGACTCGACTTCAGTCAGAATCAGGGTTATGAGTGATTGGTTGTCTTGTGCCTCTGTTTTGATTGATATATTCTTCTTTGTCTTTATTGTCTTTATACGCCATTATATCTGCACTGCTTGGATTAAAATCATACTGGTTTTTTTTTTTTCTTTTTTGCACCAACTTGGATGCAAAGACATAATCGTTAATAAACTTGCCAAACACATGTTTAGTTAGTTAATTGGATAATCACGAAATTTCACTTCAATCATAAATATGTTTTTCTACAAAAACTGAAGATTATTTTTATTTTCACGTGTTTAAAATAGACAGATCGGACGGTATAAGTGAGGTGGTAAATGTTTAATTTCATATCATTCCAAGGAGTTTCAATGAATAAACTTTCCAACATGAGTTTCGGGAGAAGACCTGCGCTGCTGCATCGCTATTGTTTTTACTTGTCGCTCGTGTCTGTGCCCCATTTTGGAACCATTGGTCCTTCTAAAGTGATATTTAATGTGATTATTAAAGATTCTTCAGTGTGCTGAAAGAGTTATTGGCAGTAACAGATTTTTATATTAGTTATGGTACAGTTGCCGATCGCTCCAATAGATGTGCCGTTTCTCAAATAATAGCTTAAAACGAAGCACCAAGTAGTAGAAAAATGGCATCTATATGGACTTGCATGGGAATGTTTTCACTCCACAGCTGCTGCACCCTGATAATTCTATCTAAAATGTTAGAGATGTGTTTAATGATGGCCAAAGAGGACGAACCGGAGTGGTGGAAACAACTTTGAAAGTCTTTATTTCTTTGAAACTTTTTGGTGTGTGTGTGTGTATTTGTGTTTTTCAATGCCTTTTTGTTCTTCCAAATTAATGACGTTTCAATCATTGTATTGGTTTTATTGAAAAACCCTTGTCATTTTGCCTTCCCTAGCCAACATAAAGTCTTTCTTTTTTACTATCTGTGTTTAAAGCGTGTCGTTATTGACAATTCACATACTTTTTGTGTATTGACCCCTTCTGGAGCAGTGGCCATAAGAAGAAACCTACTGAATATGACCTTTGAACCAATACTTTTTAAACCTATGCTCATTTTAGTACCTTTAACCACAGATGCGGGTCATAGAATTAGAACATCATCAAAAAGTTGAATTTTTTTTACCAATTTCATTTAAAAAAAAAAGAAAATTGTATATTAAATTCATTCATTACACACAGACTGACATTTCAAATGTTTCTTTTAATTTGATTATAACTGACAACTAAGGAAAATCCCAAATTCAGCATCTCAGAAAATTTTAAATATTACTTGACAAATACAAAGAAAGGATTT
>CM074294.1:18093209-18333209 GCA_037194245.1 Opsariichthys bidens | reverse complement strand
AAATGTTCAAAAACTCAACAGGACTCTGTGGGCAAATTCATGACCCTTTCGTTATTTTAACTGCTTTAAAATGTATCCGATAAATTTTTATTTTATAAAATAATTTAATAATTTATTTAAATAATTATTTTATTTTATAAAATATTTTTTTCAATTTTTTTTGCTTAAATCTATTAATCAACCTCAGTCCTGATCAAAACTACTAAATTAAAAAAAAAAAAAAAAAATCAGGATTTTAACTCTTTAATTGCCAAATTCATAAATGATGTCACTGATTTGGGAAAAAACGTGTCAAAGATTAGAAACAACATTGACTTTGATGCGTTGTTAGTTTTTGTGCAGCATCAGATTTTAACGTTTTAAAGAGTTAAAATCCTGAATTTTTTTTTTTTTTTTTTTTTTTAAATTTAGTAGTTTTGATCAGGACTGAGGTTGATTAATAGATTTAAGCAAAAAAATGAGAAAAATATTTATCTGATACATTTTTAAAGCAGTTAAAATCATGGCTGAACATAACGAAAGGGTCGTGAATTTGAACAATGCACAAGAGTTAATAGTCTTACTGTTATTATAACGCATAAATAAGTCTAATGGTATGAACTATTTAGCATTAAGTTTTCAATTTAGTTGATAGTCAGTGTTAAGCCCACCACGGCACCACCCCCATCGTCTTTTTTTTATTTTTTTATGGCAATAAAGAACATTGTAGCCAATCACAGATGTATCTGTTGAGCGCGTGAACACAATGGCCAATCAGAGGCGTTTAAGGATCCGCTCAAAGCGCTGGGGGGGGGGGGGGGAATGCTGGTATCATCACGTTTTGAAAATTTCAGTTCCAAAATGACGACACTACTATTGAGTAGTGTCCGTTTCACATCTTGTCGTCGCGAAATAATTTACTTTGGTGTAAATATGTCTAACCTTTCGTTTAACGAGCCCGTATAGAGATGCCACAGAGTTGTACGGTTTTATCATCTTATCCATATGAATCAAGCGCTGTTTAATCCAAGTCTTGTGTAGCGATACGATCACTTTGTGATGAAGAGATTAAATTTAAAACGATGATCGACAAACGTACATGGAGCACATATCAGTCCCTCCAGAAAAACGCGGGATTTTTTTGTGATTGTTGCGGGCAAAAATCCTTGATTATGCGGCACGTTTTCTTAAATGCGATGGAATATGCGGGATATTTTTGCAATTTTATGCGATGAAATTGCGGGTACTTGCAAAAACTGTGGTTTTTGATGCAAAAGAGGGAAAAAAAAGGTGTTTTTTTTTTTTTTTTTTTTTCCCCAACACCCTGTTCTCACTACTACTACCTTCATGTAAAGAGGCAGGCTTACTAAATCACAGAATATTGAAGTTATTTCAGACCTTAATCAACACAACAACTCTCTCTCTATATCTCTCTCTCTCTCTCTCTCTATATATATATATATATAAAAATATATAGAGAGAGAGAGTATCATGTTTGATTCATTAGGCTTTCATGGCTCAACAAAAAGCACACAAACTTATAAAAAAGGTTAAATAAACTGTCCCATTTCACAAAATTAGATTTGCACAGGGTTAATATAGAGCGATGTGGTGATTTTAATGCATTGATGTCTGCTGAACAATCCAACGGGAGTCTCTTTCACTGCCATTTGAGTTTTTTCCAGCACAAAACAGCATATTGAAGTTATTTCAGACCTTAATCAACACATGGCTCAAAATTACAAAACATTGAGTCAAATCAGTTCTGTCGCTTTACAAAAGGAATATTCAACTTCTGTAAAAATGAATAAATAAAATATAAAAAAATAAAATGTGCTTCCTGTTCAACAGAGGTAGCTGTACAAAACATCTTCTGTTAAATGAAGTGCTTCCAATCTCTTACTGCAACGTGAATTATTTTACATACTACTAATATACTTGCAACTGTCAGGTTTTGGTTCTGTTCTGTAACAAAAAAGTGCAATCTTACAACTGTAAAGTTGCATCAACTTCTGAATGAAACTACAACACACTGGGAAACTGCTTCGCGCGCTCTTTTGAGCTTATTTTTGTTGGCAAATGAGAATTATTGTCGTGCTTCATCACGGTTTCACCGCGGGGTTTACAGATGACGTTCACGTCGCGTAATTACGTCACTTCATGAGGTTCCCATGGCAATAGGGGGAAAATAACGGCGCTTTACTTGTGTGACGTAAACGCAACATTTTTCAACTTTCTGCTAAGATATATGAGACTTTTTTTTTGCAACGAAAATACAGGGATTATGAAATCATGCTAGCCCCGCATATTTTTCTTGTTGAAATCGGCAATTTATGCGGCGAAAGTGCGGCATATTTGAAAAAATGCGACCCCCGCATAAATATGCGGACTTTGGCTGATTATGCATGAAATCAAGCGATCGCATAATCGCGTTTTTCTGGAGGGACTGTATAGAGATACTGCAGAGTTGTACGGCAATACGCTATTCTGAACGGTTTTTGACTGGCTCCGTGTGCAAAGAAGGACTTTTAAGCTGTTTTTTGTTTGTCCAGGTGATCTGACGGGGCAGGTGTTGGCCTGCATGAGCCTGCTGCCCATAGCGATCCTCGTCGGATTTGTCACTCTGATCGTCTTTAAGAGAGAACTACACACGGTGAGTCACATGATGCCACAAACCAGCAGGGTATTGGGTCGAAATCCAAACCACAGACTCATCACTTGTGTGTTTCTCTCTCTCTCTCTCTCAGATCTCTTTTTTTGGGGGGTTGATCATGAATGAGGGGCTGAACTGGCTTCTCAAACACATTCTACAGGAGCCTCGACCGTGTGGGGGTGAGTGAGTGATGTTTAAATGAACGATCGGTCATACAGAATGAATGAACGAACATGGTCATCTGGATACCATGAAAACTGAATGTTAACCCTAAAAAGGTTGCTGTATAATTTTTGATATGCTAGATTTAGCTGAAAAACCAGTTGGACACGATCTACTTCATGCCTTCTGTTATCTGATTGATAGTTTGTACTTTTTTAGTATGATTGTAAAAACTTTTGGTCTTTTTGCTGTGAAATCTTTACTGATTTTTATGAAGTAAACTTAAGAATAACTTAATATTTCAGGGTGAATATTTACTGGACTGAAGCAACTTGGGTTTACTTGATTATCCTGAAGTCATTTATTTAAAAAAAAATCAAATTGCTGGTTTCTCAATCATTATTGTATTGCATTATGTTTTAAAACTACTAGAGCTTTGATCATAAAACTAATTCAAATATCGTCTTACTAACACACATTATTGGCAGATATTGAATGACGGCTGATATTTATATGCATTTTATTACGCTTTAAGATCTCCTGGATTTATCTTACAAGCTAACAGAATTTCATCTTTCTTTTTGGCCATGTAAATATCAGCAGCTGAACCAATTGTGTTTTTTTAAGGAGTTTTTTGAGTATGAGCCCCATATTCTCAATAGCGTATAATCATACTAGATGATAGTCTCTCTATATCTATCTCTCTCTATAGCTATCTCTCTCTCTCTCTCTCTATCTCTCTCTCTCTCTCTATCTCTATATCTCTCTCTATATCTATATCTCTCTATATCTCTATCTATATCTCTCTCTCTATCTATATCTCTCTCTCTATCTATATCTCTCTCTATATCTCTCTCTCTATATCTCTCTCTCTATATCTCTCTCTCTATATCTCTCTCTCTATATCTCTCTCTCTATCTCTCTATATCTCTCTCTCTATCTATATCTCTCTCTCTCTCTATCTATATCTCTATCTCTCTCTATATCTCTCTCTCTATATCTCTATATCTCTCTCTATCTCTCTCTCTATCTATATCTCTCTCTCTATCTATATCTCTCTCTCTATATCTCTCTCTATATCTCTCTCTATATCTCTCTCTATATCTCTCTCTATATCTCTCTCTATATCTCTCTCTATCTATATCTCTCTCTCTCTATATATCTCTCTCTCTATATCTCTCTCTATATCTCTATCTATCTATATCTCTCTCTCTATCTATATCTCTCTCTATATCTCTCTCTATATCTATATCTCTCTCTATATCTATATCTCTCTCTATCTCTCTCTCTATCTCTCTCTCTATCTCTCTCTCTATATCTCTCTCTATATCTATATCTCTCTCTCTATCTTTCTCTCTATCTCTCTCTCTATCTCTCTCTCTATATCTCTCTCTATATCTATATCTCTCTCTATATCTATATCTCTCTCTATATCTATATCTCTCTCTCTATCTCTATCTCTCTCTCTATCTCTCTCTCTATCTCTCTCTCTATCTCTCTCTCTATCTCTCTCTCTATCTCTCTCTATATATCTCTCTCTATATCTATATCTCTCTCTCTCTCTCTCTATCTGTCTCTCTATCTCTCTCTCTATCTCTCTCTCTATCTCTCTCTCTATCTCTCTCTCTATATCTCTCTCTATATCTATATCTCTCTATATCTCTCTCTCTATCTATATCTCTCTCTCTATATCTCTCTCTATATCTCTCTATATCTCTATCTATATTTCTCTATATCTCTATCTCTATCTCTCTCTATCTATATCTCTATCTCTCTCTATCTATATCTCTATCTCTCTCTATCTATATCTCTATCTCTCTCTATCTATATTTCTATCTCTCTCTATCTATATCTCTATCTCTCTCTATCTATATCTCTATCTCTCTCTATCTATATTTCTATCTCTCTCTATCTATATCTCTATCTCTCTCTATCTATATCTCTATCTCTCTCTATCTATATCTCTATCTCTCTCTATCTATATCTCTATCTCTCTCTATCTATATCTCTATCTCTCTCTATCTATATCTCTATCTCTCTCTATCTATATCTCTATCTCTCTCTATCTATATCTCTATCTCTATCTATATCTCTCTCTATATCTATCTATATCTCTCTCTCTATCTATATCTCTCTCTCTATATCTCTCTATATCTCTATCTATATCTCTCTCTCTATCTCTATCTATATCTCTCTCTATCTCTCTCTATCTCTATCTCTCTCTCTCTCTCTCTATCTCTCTCTATATCTCTCTCTATATCTATCTATATCTCTCTCTCTATCTATATCTCTCTCTCTATATCTCTAGCTATATCTCTCTCTCTATCTATATCTCTCTCTCTCTCTCTATATCTCTCTCTCTATATCTATATATATATATATAAAATAGAGCGAGAGAGAGTATCATGTTTGATTCATTAGGCTTTCATAGCTAAACAAAAAGCACACAAACTTATAAAAAAGGTTAAATAAACTGTCCCATTTCACAAAATTAGATTTGCACAGGGTTAATATAGAAAGATCTGGTGATTTTAATGCATTGATGTCTGCTGAACAATCCAACGGGAGTCTCTTTCACTGCCATTTGAGTTTTTTCCAGCACAAAACAGCATGTAAAAACAAAACTAACGGTGCTTTATTGATTTACATGTCGGCCAGACGGTCTGAGTAGGCGGTTCTTGGCCAGAGTAGTCTGAAAAACTGGACCAGACTTTATACCGATTGAAATGAGTCTGAATAAATGAGACCGTGCTCAAAGACGCAATGGACCAGTCCTTGGGCTTGACCTTTCACCTTTAGTTATCAGCCTGATGTATAAACTTTGCGTGCCAAACAAAATGATTTTAAACTGCTCTCTATTTTATACACATTAATATCAACTGTCGCTTATTAAGAGTCAAACACTCAAATTACATTAAGTCATTATCTAGAAGTTAAGTAGAATATATTTATGGTCAATGCGGATTACTTTTTAACACTTTTCGTGTGGAATTGTATGTTTTAATATTTGATTTTATTTCAGTTAATGTTCATTTTGTTTCAATTAACAATTTTTTTTTTTTTTTTAGTTAATGAAATTGACCCTGGTTTGTGACTGAGATTCTTATAGCTATTCTCATTTTTTGTCTTATAAGTCAGGGATGTTTGACTCTTAACTCTTCGTTTCTTGACAAGTAGGTGGTTAACTAGTTCCCTGCTGGAGCCCAGTGTTTCGTGAGTTACTGAACTCTGTCGTGTCTCATTCACAGGTCACAGCTCAGTCACGACAGAGTACGGGATGCCTTCCAGTCACTCTCAGTTCATCTGGTTTTTTGTTGTATACTTTTTTCTTTTTCTTTATTTAAGGTAAGACATTTTTTATAACGTTTTTACTAAAATGAAAAAGTATTGACATGGAAAACTCTACCATTAAAAGTTTGGGATCATTATTTTGAAAGACTTTCTGCTCACCAACTGACCCTTCGCAAAGCCCCGCCCCCTTTAGTTACTGTTGCTATGTCTGACAAGTCACGTGCTCTCATGCCACACATCATGTTCTCACGAAGTGAAAAATACATCACGGAGCAAAGAGGACACTGACAACGTATGAAGCGGTTTCATATTTAATATATCGTAATTTTTTGAAGTTTAAACGATAAATAGCGTCTAGTGTGTGTTTAATGTGTCGTGACAGATCATCACAGATCATCTCTTCATACTACTTCATTTATAGCATCAAATAAACACGAATGAACATCAGAAGGAATGTTGTTTCAAGCGCGGAAAGACGTGAGGATTTTTCAAGTTCAACTTTGTCAAACAAAATAACGGATTCGGGGTTATGATTGGTCAGATTGCCTGTCAATCAAACTGTTTGCGACGGGTCAGTTTTATCAAAAATGCAATAATACTGTTAAATATTTAGTTTAAAATGACTTTTAATGTGAAATGCATGTGAAATAATGATGCTGAAAATTCAGCTTTGATCACAGGAATAAATTACATTTTAAAATAACTTTTAATGTGAAATGCATTTTAAAATGTAATTTATTCCTGTGATGAAAGCTGAATTTTCTGCATCATTACTCCAGTTTTCAGTGTCACATGATCCTTGATGTACGTAAATAAATGAGTTATTAGCACATGCTTCCAACCTTAAATAACTGTTGACAATACACTTTCTAACAAGAGCTATTTTCACCAGAGATCGCACACTGAACACTTTGTTCATCTCAGTGTTGGGGAGTATTGCTTGTAAGTGGCAGGGCTCCAGTCTGGGACCAAATGGTCCAATTTTGTGACCCTTTTTTTCTGCTAAATTTTGTTCCACATTGCCAAACCGATAAGAGCTGGCATTTCTGCTGCATATGAAAAACATCAAATGGCAAATGAATCAAAAGCGGAGCGTTTATCAGCTCGGGCCAATAATAGACTGCAGCGCGAGCTCAGAACAGGTTTACTCACGGGCCGGTCTTTGATCATGTGACGGCGCTGGGAGATCCAGCGAGAAAGCGTTTGAGTTCACGTCACCGCGAGATCCAGGGAGAAGCATTCCAATTCGACACGGAATTCTGTTATAAACCAATCAAACGGCGCTGACGTGGGAACATTGTGCCCTGAACGAACACATTGAAGGCTTTTCAATCCACAAATCACCAACATTCACCATGGATTTAATGTAGTATTGCTAACTGTAACCATGGTATTGTGTCAGAAATAGTCGAGTTCATACAACCTTTTTTTTTTAGAGTGAAATTCAACCACTTTTTATAGACTTTCAAGTGCTTCACACTATTTTTTTTTTTTTTTTTCCAGCACTTCAAAGCTCTAAATGTGAATAATCTCATTGCCGATCGATTAATGGTGTGCCTCTAAATTTTCAGTAAGGGGCTACGGCGCTCCGGATCCCTGAGTGCGTTATTGCTTTAGTCTTGGAAAACGTATCTAATTATTATACTTTGTTGCTTCATATGGAAAGTTTTGAATAATTTTGTCTACCACAGTCTGTAGTCTAATTGTTTAAGAAAGCTCTCAGAGTCAGAAGTTCCAAGTTTTCAGAAGATGGTCTTTATTGCCAGGCAGGAAAGTGGGACATCCGGCCACACATCTACCTCAAAAGTGTTAATCTGCTCGTTTTTCTTATCGTAAAGGTCTAATGAGGATTTCTTTTTCTTAAGCTCCACCCTGGAATCTGGCCACCATTATTTTATTTATTTTTTTAAAGTTTTCCGAGTATCATATATAATGGTGGCGAGTGACCACCTGCTCTATTTTTAAAAAAATGCATTTCTCATGGTCTCTTATTTACTTTTCACCACTTATCTCTATCCATTAGCTTGAGTACATACATTTTTGGTGTCTTTTGCTCTTGGCATTTCCCAGAGCTTATCTCACAAGCCATTCCCTATGTTAAACTTTCAACGCATTCTTCTCATAAAAACTCTTTATAGTTTACACACCGATCATCACTGAATTTCCCTAACAACAGCTGAATCTCTTGACGTTGTAATCAAATGAAAGAATGTGTCTGATTTGATTCGTCTTTTTCCCAGAATGCATCAGACGAACAATGCCAGGTGTGTTGAATTGTTATGGCGGCATATACTGTCCATCATTCTACTGGCCGTGGCTCTGTCCGTTTCATACAGCAGGTAAACTGTTTTAATGCATTTTATATCAATTTTTATTATTACGGACTCTTAATGTGTCTTATATCAATCTTTTAATTCTCATGTATTTGTTTCTGTAAAGCACTTTGAATCACCTCCGTGTCCTTTGTAGTGTTCGATTATTATTGATGCATATGTTGTCCTGTGTGTTCACAGAGTCTACCTCCTGTACCACACCTGGGGTCAGGTGATTTATGGGGGTGTAGCTGGTGTGGTGATGGGAGTGGTTTGGTTTTTTATCACCCAAGAGTTGCTAACGCCACTCTTTCCCAAGATAGCAGCCTGGTAATGATGCAAGCACACGCCACTCCTTATCCTGAATAAATCAAACCTACTTGCGCACACCGAGTTCATGATATGTGTCTCTTTCTCTTCTCAGGCCCATCTCAGAGTTTTTTCTCGTGAGAGATACGAGTCTCATTCCCAACATCCTGTGGTTTGAATACACAGTAACCAGATCAGAAGCCAGGTAAACTCACTGCAGCATCTAACGCTAAATATCATATTGAGGGCCTTTCTGACGCCCTCCAAGAATTGAGATTTAATTTGTTGACAGATATAACCACCTTCTTGTCGGAGAGGTCAAACTAACTATATGAGCGGTTTTATTTTTCATTTATTGTTCATGAGGTTTGCAATATTTGTGACCTAAATTTGGACGTCTAAAAATGGTTAAATAAATGCTCTCATTCAAAATTGAGGTCAGTTTTTTTTTTTTTTTTTTTACTTTTTTTTAAAATAAACGTTACACTGATCAAGTGACAGTTAAGACGGTTACAATGTTGCAAAAGATTCTATTTCAAATAAATGCTGTTTTTTGAATGTTCTATTCATCAGGGTCTGGGGGGGGGGTGTATCAGTTTCAATACTGATAATCATAGCAGCTTTGATCACCGGAATAAATATATCAAACATATATTAACATATTCAAAAAATGTATTATTTTTTTTGATCATTTTTGCTAAATGAATTTGGTAACGGGCTTGATGAATGCAGTCAACACTACAATGCGTGTAAAAACTGAGTTGATGCTACTTGTCATCCTGCTAAACTGTAGAAAAGCGCTAACTGATGTCACTTCCTGTGTGTGACCATTTTAATGGAAAGTTCCATTAGTGGGAGAATCTATGTGAAATGAATTATCTAGCAGTTTTTACACCTTTTATTACTTACTTGTGGAACCTTTGACTTACTTTTTTTTTTTTTTTTTTTTTTTTTTGTCGTCTTCTCGTACAGAAACAGACAACGAAAGCTGGGAACGAAGCTTCAGTGATTTGCAGCAAAACCCCAGTGAAAACTGACCGCGCACACACACACACACACACTCACTCAAACACACTGGAGTTTTATTGTCTGGACTGTTCTGGTTGATGTGAAAGCACAGAACAGTGTATTTGTGGACCAAAGGAGCGAGTTTGTATCGCAGACGTGACCGTTATTATCACATGACCCAACCGTTCGCACGACAACATGGCCTTCTCCCCACCCACCCGTCCTTAGGCTGCCCCTGCGTTCCTAATGCATGCAGACCGTGCAAGAGACAAAGCTATTTAATGACAAATGTAATATATTTTATTCATTGACGTTCACAGGGACGATCTTAACGGTGACGTGAAGGGGGGGAAGAGGTGGAAGTGAATGAAAGAAAGTTATACGACATGGCAAACCTATCAGCATGGTATTACTTTTATTTAAATGACACAAGGACCAGGGAGAAGAAAGTGAGAAATTAAGGCTGGGTAGTAAAAACTGGAGAGGGGGAGGAGGAGGAGGAGGAGGAATGCAGAAACAAATGCCGCATTGAAAACAGATTAGGGGGGTAGGGGAAAGAAAATAGCTTTTGGTCATTTGTTTATCCTAAAAGCAGGAAATCTACATTACGAGGTGAATACCGCAACAATATGACTAGGTTTGACCCCAAAATTGACTTTTTTTTTTTTTTTTTTTTTTTTTTTGCATTCACCAAATTCTGTCCAGATGTTTTTTTTTTTTTTTTTTTAATTCTCAGTAATGCGACTCAGTCATTTTTCTTGCATTACAGAACGTGCTTGCTCGTCATGAAAACTGCTGCAACGTTAAGCTCATAATGGTCCAAAAATAGCCTTGATTTTCTTTAAGCAAAATGAGTATTTCTTTTTTTTTGATTTTTGGGGTGAAACGCGACGTTCTCGACGGGCTTTACTAAGATTCGCCTTGGATTCCTGTTAAAAAGTGTCATGTAAACTGAAATAATTTGCACTTTGTCAATTGGAAAGACTTTAAAAAGTCAGTTTTTTTTTTTTTTTTTTTTTTGGAGAAGCAAGAATTCTTGTGTTTCTGTTGTTTGCTGGCACTTTTTGTTGTAAAGTTTGTCCACGGACAGAAGGTCACCCAAGCAGCCCTTTCGCGTTAGATTTTTTTTTTTTTTTTTTTTCCAGATGTCCGTGAGCAGGATTTGCTAAACATCTTGCATTTCAGAACATGGAGATGTTACAACTAGTTCCAGATTCACTCCAATTGGTGCTGGGAACAAAATTAGGTCATGGGAACAAAATTAGTGCCTGTGTTGATGTAGTATTTCTGTTTCAATCCCATTTGCGTCACGTTGTACTTGCCACAATCACAAATAACACCTTTTTCAGACTTATTGGGCCTTAATTCAGCATTTTGCATAGTGTTTGTTTCATTGTGCAGATGATATGCAGAAATATTTCATAATAGTTGAATTGTCATTCCTTTTTTATTAATACAGTCAACATCTCAAAGGATGCATTTTGACAGCGCCGGATAAATGATTCTCAATTCTTGTTTTTTTTTTTTTTCCTATTTCTGACCCAAGTGGGCAGTTTTCTCACCTGACATCTCTAATTTCCGCTTAAGACATTCCCAAAATACCACTTTTTAGTATTTAAGGACGGCTTTGCAACTGCTACAACAGGGAAAGATTACATGTCAAATGGAAATATGAAAAGGACATAATAAAAAAATATGAACCCAATCCTCAGGTGAACTCTAGCATGTACCGAGGCGTCTGTTCTTTAGGATGATGTAGAAACTGTCTGTGACGGGGTGTTTATATAAAGGGAAGGGAGGTTATTATTGCATAACTAAGATGATCCTCTCTTTTATCATGTGTAATTCATATCAGGCTGAATAAAAAACAAAATATGTTTATGTATGAACTGTTGCAGTTATTTGTGCTGGTCTGAGCAAATGTGCATGTTGATTTCTTGTGTCAAAGCAAAAGATTTATTATTTTAATGTGTGTGGTAAGTTCCTGAAGTGTACAAATATGCAAATTAGCTATTTACAGGCAAGCTAGTTTCCCGCCACTGGATAAAAAAATAAAACAATTGCGACTTTTTGTCTCGCAATTCTGACTTTTCTCGCAATTGTAAAATAAACTGAATAAATGGCAGTTTATATATCGCACAATTGCGTGTTATAAAGTCAGAAATGCGAGATATATACAATTCTGAGGGGAAAGAAGTCACAATTACGCTTTTCATTTTTTTTTTACATTTTTTATTTTTTTTATCCAGTGGCGGAAACTTCCATACAAGACAAAGCAGTTTATTTTGGTATTAATAATGTCTCCGCTTTTAAATGTTGTCATTTTACAGAAATGAAACCGTTTTGTGGCTGTTGAATGTGTCGTGACAGATCGTTGTAACGTCTCATTTCAAGCGGCACGTGATCTCTTCCTACTATTAATAAACGTGAATTAACATTAGAAGGTATATGTTGTTTATGTTGTTTCAACGCAGAAAGAGATCAATATATTTTTTAATAATATTTTTTTTAAGTTCAAGTCCACCAACGTTAATTTTATTAACTCACCTGTGGGTGTTTGTCGAACAAAATGGCTGACTCGGCGTCATGATTGGTCAGATCGACGCCGATCAGTTTAACTGACATTTTTTAATTATTCATTTTTAATTTTAATTTAAATTTTTCACCAGCTGTAGGAAATCTATGCAATGTATTTATTAACTACAAAACTATGGTTTTGGTATACATTAAAATTATTATTAATATATAATAATGATATATATTAGATATAATTATTTTAATATTTTTAAATTTAAAGTACAGGCACATTTCTGATTTATTTAGGTAAAATCGCTCCTCTGTTTAACTGAATTATTTTTTTATATTTCAGTGAATGTATATGTGTATATATATATATATATATATGATGTGTATATATATATATATGTAGCAAATCAATGTAATATATTTTAACTACGAAACTACAGTTTTGTGGTTCAAATATTATATATATAAAATATATTGTTTAGTACACTGAAATTAATGTATTAATATTTTTTAATTGTTAAAGTACTTTATGTAAACAAAAACTAATCATTATGTAAAACTAACCAACTCTTTGAACAATTATTGTATCATTTACTTTAATCACGCGTTTTACTAATTGTCCACAAGGCCGTTTCAATAACAGAAGCCCTTTATATTCGAGAAGCCCGCGTTATGGTGCTGCGCAGGCGCAACGGGTCTCACGGTCCGTACGCTTACGTCAGCGCAGCGCGACTCGGTAGCAGGCGTGTTTTCAGAGGAGAGCAAAATCTAGCGAACCAGAGACCATGTAAAAACATCTTGTTGAGTGGACATAAGGGATTTACAACCGTGTCAGTGTGGGGAAGAGATGAAACAGCCCTAAAAGACTCAGTTTCCTCCGGTGGAGCTTTGTGGGTGAGCTGTTTTTGAATGCATTTCTCATGTTTACATTTGTTTTTATAGTAGTGGAGTCCTCTTCCTGCAGAGAGCTCATGGATTACGGCTCTGGCATGCTTTAAGTTAAAAAATAAATGCTTTTTTGTGCGTATTCAACTTTTGTTAGTGTAAACTTGAGCGCTTTCTGATATACTGTAAGTTTAGCTTATACTTTCACGTAGTTTTTGTGGATACAGTACACCTGTTTTTTGTTTTTCTGGGTTTTTTCTTTGCTCATTGAGTGTTTATAGGCTCTTGTCTCTGATGGTTTTGGTCTGCAGAGGTTCAGTCAGAGTAGGAAACTCCCACAGTGGAGTGAGAGAAGTTTCGTTTCTTTATAATCGGTTAAATTGCTTGCTTTGTTTTGGGTTATTTCAAATAAGGCAACCAAAGGACTTTTTATATCCACTGACTTTTTACTATGAGAAATAATAGTTTCTAATTTAATAATATCTATTCACATGTTTGCCTTGAAATGGTTGACACACCCTCTTTTTATTGTATGCTTTATGCTTATATATATATATATATATATATATATATATATATATATATATATATATATATATATATATATATATATATATATAATATTTATTTATTTAATTTTTTTATATAATATATGAGAGAGCGAGAGACTCAGTTTCCTCCGGTGGAGCTTTGTGGGTGAGCTGTTTTTGAATGCATTTCTCATGTTTACATTTGTTTTTATAGTAGTGGAGTCCTCTTCCTGCAGAGAGCTCATGGATTACGGCTCTGGCATGCTTTAAGTTAAAAAATAAATGCTTTTTTGTGCGTATTCAACTTTTGTTAGTGTAAACTTGAGCGCTTTCTGATATACTGTAAGTTTAGCTTATACTTTCACGTAGTTTTTGTGGATACAGTACACCTGTTTTTTGTTTTTCTGGGTTTTTTCTTTGCTCATTGAGTGTTTATAGGCTCTTGTCTCTGATGGTTTTGGTCTGCAGAGGTTCAGTCAGAGTAGGAAACTCCCACAGTGGAGTGAGAGAAGTTTCGTTTCTTTATAATCGGTTAAATTGCTTGCTTTGTTTTGGGTTATTTCAAATAAGGCAACCAAAGGACTTTTTATATCCACTGACTTTTTACTATGAGAAATAATAGTTTCTAATTTAATAATATCTATTCACATGTTTGCCTTGAAATGGTTGACACACCCTCTTTTTATTGTATGCTTTATGCTTATATATATATATATATATATATATATATATATATATATATATATATATATATATATATATATATAATATTTATTTATTTAATTTTTTTATATAATATATGAGAGAGCGAGAGACTCAGTTTCCTCCGGTGGAGCTTTGTGGGTGAGCTGTTTTTGAATGCATTTCTCATGTTTACATTTGTTTTTATAGTAGTGGAGTCCTCTTCCTGCAGAGAGCTCATGGATTACGGCTCTGGCATGCTTTAAGTTAAAAAATAAATGCTTTTTTGTGCGTATTCAACTTTTGTTAGTGTAAACTTGAGCGCTTTCTGATATACTGTAAGTTTAGCTTATACTTTCACGTAGTTTTTGTGGATACAGTACACCTGTTTTTTGTTTTTCTGGGTTTTTTCTTTGCTCATTGAGTGTTTATAGGCTCTTGTCTCTGATGGTTTTGGTCTGCAGAGGTTCAGTCAGAGTAGGAAACTCCCACAGTGGAGTGAGAGAAGTTTCGTTTCTTTATAATCGGTTAAATTGCTTGCTTTGTTTTGGGTTATTTCAAATAAGGCAACCAAAGGACTTTTTATATCCACTGACTTTTTACTATGAGAAATAATAGTTTCTAATTTAATAATATCTATTCACATGTTTGCCTTGAAATGGTTGACACACCCTCTTTTTATTGTATGCTTTATGCTTATATATATATATATATATATATATATATATATATATATATATATATATATATATATATATATATATATATATATATATATATATATATATATATATATATATAATATTTATTTATTTAATTTTTTTATATAATATATGAGAGAGCGAGAGACTCAGTTTCCTCCGGTGGAGCTTTGTGGGTGAGCTGTTTTTGAATGCATTTCTCATGTTTACATTTGTTTTTATAGTAGTGGAGTCCTCTTCCTGCAGAGAGCTCATGGATTACGGCTCTGGCATGCTTTAAGTTAAAAAATAAATGCTTTTTTGTGCGTATTCAACTTTTGTTAGTGTAAACTTGAGCGCTTTCTGATATACTGTAAGTTTAGCTTATACTTTCACGTAGTTTTTGTGGATACAGTACACCTGTTTTTTGTTTTTCTGGGTTTTTTTCTTTGCTCATTGAGTGTTTATAGGCTCTTGTCTCTGATGGTTTTGGTCTGCAGAGGTTCAGTCAGAGTAGGAAACTCCCACAGTGGAGTGAGAGAAGTTTCGTTTCTTTATAATCGGTTAAATTGCTTGCTTTGTTTTGGGTTATTTCAAATAAGGCAACCAAAGGACTTTTTATATCCACTGACTTTTTACTATGAGAAATAATAGTTTCTAATTTAATAATATCTATTCACATGTTTGCCTTGAAATGGTTGACACACCCTCTTTTTATTGTATGCTTTATGCTTATATATATATATATATATATATATATATATATATATATATATATATATATATATATATAATATTTATTTATTTAATTTTTTTATATAATATATGAGAGAGCGAGAGACTCAGTTTCCTCCGGTGGAGCTTTGTGGGTGAGCTGTTTTTGAATGCATTTCTCATGTTTACATTTGTTTTTATAGTAGTGGAGTCCTCTTCCTGCAGAGAGCTCATGGATTACGGCTCTGGCATGCTTTAAGTTAAAAAGTAAATGCTTTTTTGTGCGTATTCAACTTTTGTTAGTGTAAACTTTCTGATATACTTTACAGTTTTTCTCAGTCGCTTTGGTGCATTTCTCACATCAATCTTTACATTTGCACAACAGTTAATGCAGTTCTCAAAACAATGAGTACAAACTGCAAAACCTAGTTGATAACCTGCAAAAGCGTGTCACTTGCTCGAAATGGATAGTTCGTTCCTCAAAAGCAAGTATTCACATCAATGAAAGTGTCAGTGTCATCAAAATGAAAGTCCTGACACCATTGTATTATGAACAAGACAGTCAAATGACTTTACGTTTTCATTGTGAGAGTTTACTCCGTAAATATTTTCCAATACAAAAAAGTCACATCTTGGTGACACTACCTGAAATTGCTCAAGACGGCACTATTTGAACAGCCATTTGAAAAATACAGTAAAGATACGCATTACTGTATTTAGTGAGGTAACTGAGAACGATTATATGTATGTTTCACATTTTTACTGCATATGCTCTTTGCAGTACTAATTTGTTCACAACATTGTGCAAAAGAAAAAAATACACCCTTATTTTCAACAAACATAAACTCCTTTTGGGTAGAGCTGTGCACAACTGTAAACAATATTACAGTACATATTGGAACTGAACAATACAACATGCATTGTACTGCGATCATTCATGCACATCCAGACGTTCCTCTCCGTCTGGCCACATAATTTCATCCACATCACAGCAAATATCATGTCTTGCAATGTAGCGAGGAAAGTCGAATCCAAACTCTACAGGAGGGTATGTGGATGCCGGTCATATACCTTCCACCTCCAGGAAGAGGAAAACTCCTCTATTTGATTTAGGAATGCTGAGTAGGGAGGGAGATCTTCCACCAGCATCCTATCATGTGCTGTAAAACCACTGTCTAACGACATCTGAGCGGTGAAAACACACATTTTCCAAAACGACAACATGCTTGAGATGGTCTCCAGTTAGACCGCTCTCATTCTCAGGGATTATGTCCCTGTAAAGAGTGTCTATTTTTTGTTTGTTTGTTTGTCTAAAAGATTTTTGACAACTAGTTGACTCAATGAATGACTCAAGCAATGAAATGAGAACTATTAGTTTTATATGGAATGACTATTCAGCATTCACGAGTGTAGTTAATTTTGACTGACATGACATATGCAAATGATAATGTTATAAAACAGCAGAGAGTTGTATGAAAGCAATTGATGCTTGTCCAATTCTTGCAATTTGTTGGAAGGAATGAGAAACTGCTATTATGATGTGCACAACTGACTAAATGTTGTGGAGGTTGAACTAACTGTTGTGCAAATGTAGTGATGTGAGAAATGCACCAAAGCGACTGAGAAAAACTGTAAGTTTAGCTTATACTTTCAAGTAGTTTTTGTGGATACACTACACCTGTTTTTTTTTTTGTTTTTTTCTTTGCTCATTGAGTGTTTATAGGCTCTTGTCTCTGATGGTTTTGGTCTGCAGAGGTTCAGTCAGAGTAGGAAACTCCCACAGTGGAGTGAGATAAGTTTCGTTTCTTTATAATCGGTTAAATTGCTTGCTTTGTTTGGGTTATTTCAAATAAGGCATCCAAAGGACTTTTTATATCCACTGATTTTTACTATGAGAAATAATAGTTTCTAATTTAATGATATCTATTCACATGTTTGCCTAGAACCGGTTGACACACCCTCTTTTTATGGTATGCTTATAATCATTGTAAAATATAGGGATATATGTTTATGAGAGAGAGAGAGAGAGAGAGAGCTGCACTTCCTCACAGAATGCCCCAAATACAAAAACATCAGAGACCACTACTACCCCAAAATAATTAAAATACTTGCCATCTCCTGAGGGACAACCAGATGGAAACAAACAGCCTATGAACACTCTCCCTTCAGACCTACACATGTACATAATGAAAATAGTGTTCATATTCAAGTTCAGTTGTTACATGATTTCTTTATTGTAATATATTTTTTGTTTATTATCAGAATTATTTATTTTATTACTTCACGTTACTATTATTATTATTATTTAGTTTGTTTATTATCAGTTTCTCTATAGACTTTTATCAAATGTTCAGTTTTCTGTTTTCCAATTGATTTGAATGCTTTGGCAATACAAAATGTATGTTTTTGTAATGCCAATAAAGCTATTTGGAGTGAGTGGGTGAGAGAGACATAGTGAGGGCGTGAGAGAGACATAGTGAGGGCGTGAGAGAGACATAGTGAGGGCGTGAGAGGGTGAGAGAGACATAGTGAGGGCGTGAGAGGGTGAGAGAGACATAGTGAGGGCGTGAGAGGGTGAGAGAGACATAGTGAGGGCGTGAGAGAGACATAGTGAGGGTGAGAGAGTGTGAGCGTGAGAGGGTGAGAGAGACATAGAGAGGGTGAGAGAGACAGTGAGGGCGTGAGAGAGTGTGAGCGTGAGAAGGTGAGAGAGACATAGTGAGGGTGAGAGCGTGAGAGGGTGAGAGAGACATAGTGAGGGTGAGAGACATAGTGAGGGTGAGAGACATAGTGAGGGTGAGAGACATAGTGAGGGTGAGAGACATAGTGAGGGTGAGAGAGACATAGTGAGGGTGAGAGAGTGTGCGCGTGAGAGGGTGAGAGAGACATAGTGAGGGTGAGAGAGTGTGAGCGTGAGAGAGACAGTGAGGGCGTGAGAGGGTGAGAGAGTGTGAGCGTGAGAGAGACAGTGAGGGCGTGAGAGAGTGTGAGCGTGAGAGAGACAGAGAGGGTGAGAGAGTGTGAGCATGAGAGGGTGAGAGAGACATAGTGAGGGTGAGAGAGTGTGAGAGTGTGAGCGTGAGAGGGTGAGAGAGACAGAGAGGGTGAGAGAGACAGTGAGGGTGAGAGAGTGTGAGCGTGAGAGGGTGAGAGAGACATAGTGAGGGTGAGAGAGTGTGCGCGTGAGAGGGTGAGAGACATAGTGAGGGTGAGAGAGTGTGAGCGTGAGAGAGACAGTGAGGGCGTGAGAGGGTGAGCGTGAGAGAGACAGAGAGGGTGAGAGAGTGTGAGCGTGAGAGGGCGAGAGAGACATAGTGAGGGTGCGAGAGTGTGAGCGTGAGAAGGTGAGAGAGACATAGTGAGGGTGAGAGTGTGAGCGTGAGAGGGTGAGAGAGACATAGTGAGGGTGAGAGTGAGCGTGAGAGAGACAGTGAGGGCGTGAGAGGGTGAGAGAGTGTGAGCGTGAGAGAGACAGTGAGGGCGTGAGAGGGTGAGAGAGACATAGTGAGGGTGAGCGAGATATAGTGAGGGTGAGCGAGATATAGTGAGGGTGAGCGAGATATAGTGAGGGTGAGCGAGATATAGTGAGGGTGAGCGAGATATAGTGAGGGTGAGAGTGTGAGGGTGAGAGAGACATAGTGAGGGTGCGAGAGTGTGAGCGTGAGAAGGTGAGAGAGACATAGTGAGGGTGAGAGTGTGAGCGTGAGAGGGTGAGAGAGACATAGTGAGGGTGAGAGTGAGCGTGAGAGAGACAGTGAGGGCGTGAGAGGGTGAGAGAGTGTGAGCGTGAGAGAGACAGTGAGGGCGTGAGAGGGTGAGAGAGACATAGTGAGGGTGAGCGAGATATAGTGAGGGTGAGCGAGATATAGTGAGGGTGAGAGTGTGAGGGTGAGAGAGACATAGTGAGGGTGAGAGAGTGTGAGCGTGAGAAGGTGAGAGAGACATAGTGAGGGTGAGAGTGTGAGCGTGAGAGGGTGAGAGAGACATAGTGAGGGTGAGAGTGAGCGTGAGAGAGACAGTGAGGGCGTGAGAGGGTGAGAGAGTGTGAGCGTGAGAGAGACAGTGAGGGCGTGAGAGGGTGAGAGAGACATAGTGAGGGTGAGCGAGATATAGTGAGGGTGAGCGAGATATAGTGAGGGTGAGCGAGATATAGTGAGGGTGAGCGAGATATAGTGAGGGTGAGAGTGTGAGGGTGAGAGAGACATAGTGAGGGTGAGAGTGTGAGGGTGAGAGAGACATAGTGAGGGTGAGAGAGTGTGAGCGTGAGAAGGTGAGAGAGACATGGTGAGGGTGAGAGTGTGAGCGTGAGAGGGTGAGAGAGACATAGTGAGGGTGAGAGTGAGCGTGAGAGAGACAGTGAGGGCGTGAGAGGGTGAGAGAGTGTGAGCGTGAGAGAGACAGTGAGGGCGTGAGAGGGTGAGAGAGACATAGTGAGGGTGAGAGAGTGTGAGCGTGAGAGGGTGAGCGAGATATAGTGAGGGTGAGAGTGTGAGGGTGAGAGAGACATAGTTAGGGCGTGAGAGGGTGAGAGACATAGTTAGGGCGTGAGAGGGTGAGAGACATAGTTAGGGCGTGAGAGGGTGAGAGACATAGTTAGGGCGTGAGAGGGTGAGAGACATAGTGAGGGTGAGTGAGCGTGAGAGGGTGAGAGAGACATAGTGAGGGTGAGAGAGACATAGTGAGCGTGAGAGTGTGAGCGTGAGAGGGTGAGAGAGACATAGTGAGGGTGAGAGAGTGTGCTCGTGAGAGGGTGAGAGAGCGCGTGAGAGGGTAAGAGAGACATAGTGAGGGCGAGAGAGTGTGCGCGTGAGAGGGTGAGAGAGACATAGTGAAGGTGAGAGAGTGTGCTCGTGAGGGTGAGAGCGACATAGTGAGGGTGAGAGCGACATAGTGAGGGTGAGAGCGACATAGTGAGGGTGAGAGCGACATAGTGAGGGTGAGAGCGACATAGTGAGGGTGAGAGCGACATAGTGAGGGTGAGAGAGACATAGTGAGGGTGAGAGAGACATAGTGAGGGTGAGAGAGTGTGCGCGTGAGAGGGTAAGAGAGACATAGTGAGGGTGAGAGAGTGTGCGCGTGAGAGGGTAAGAGAGACATAGGGTGAGTGAGTGTGAGGGAGAGGCATAGAGAGAGGCGTGAGAGTGAGTGAGAGAGAGAGAGAGAGAGGCGTGAGAGTGAGTGAGTGAGAGAGAGAGGCGTGAGTGAGAGAGAGAGGCGTGAGTGAGAGAGAGAGGCGTGAGTGAGAGAGAGAGGCGTGAGTGAGAGAGAGAGGAGTGAGTGAGTGAGTGAGTGAGAGAGAGAGGCGTGAGTGAGAGAGAGAGGCGTGAGTGAGAGAGAGAGGCGTGAGAGAGAGAGGCGTGAGTGAGTGAGAGTGAGTGAGTGAGAGAGAGAGGCGTGAGAGTGAGTGAGTGAGTGAGAGAGAGAGGCGTGAGTGAGAGAGAGAGGCGTGAGTGAGAGTGAGTGAGTGAGAGAGAGAGGAGTGAGTGAGTGAGTGAGAGAGAGAGGAGTGTGAGTGAGTGAGTGAGTGAGAGAGAGAGAGGCGTGAGTGAGAGAGAGAGGCGTGAGTGAGAGAGAGAGGCGTGAGTGAGTGAGAGTGAGTGAGTGAGAGAGAGAGGCGTGAGAGTGAGTGAGTGAGAGGCGTGAGTGAGAGAGAGGCGTGAGTGAGAGAGAGAGGCGTGAGTGAGTGAGAGAGAGGCGTGAGTGAGAGTGAGTGAGTGAGAGAGAGAGGCGTGAGAGTGAGTGAGTGAGAGGCGTGAGAGTGAGTGAGTGAGAGGCGTGAGAGAGAGGCGTGTGTGAGAGAGAGGCGTGAGAGTGAGTGAGAGAGAGAGGCGTGAGAGTGAGTGAGTGAGAGAGAGAGGCGTGAGAGTGAGTGAAAGTGAGTGAGTGAGAGAGAGAGGCGTGAGAGAGAGGCATGGGGGTGTGAGAGTGAGGCAGAGTGAGGCCGAGAGAGGCATGGGGCGAGAGAGGGTGAGAGACATAGAGAGAGTGAGGGTGAGGGTTTGTGAGAGAGTGATTGAGTGAGAGAGAGGCATAGAGAGTGATTGAGTGAGAGAGAGGCATGGAGAGGGAGAGGCATAGGGATGAGAGAGGCATAGAGAGAGAGGGAGAGGCATAGAGAGAGTGAGAGAGAGAGAGAGGCATGGGGGGCGAGAGAGAGAGAGAGAGCGAGAGAGGGTGAGAGAGACATAGAGAGTGAGGGTGAGGGTTTGAGTGAGTGAGTGAGTGAGTGAGTGAGAGAGAGAGAGGCATGGGGCGAGAGAGGGTGAGAGAGAGTGAGGGTTTGTGAGTGAGTGAGAGAGAGAGAGGCATAGGGTGAGTGAGTGAGAGTGAGAGAGACATAGAGAGAGTGAGGGTGAGGGTTTGTGAGAGCGAGTGAGTGAGTGAGTGAGAGAGAGAGAGAGGCATAGGGGGCGAGAGAGAGTGAGCGAGAGAGGGTGAGAGAGTGAGAGAGACATAGAGAGAGAGAGTGAGAGAGGCATTGAGAGAGGGTGAGTGAGAGAGAGAGAGAGAGAGAGGCACAGAGAGAGAGAGAGAGAGGGAGAGAGATGGATGGATCCTGTAGAACAGGGTGAATTCTTAACCTTGATTTGTGTTTATTAGTCCACTCTGACACAAGTTTCTTATCTGCTGAATGTTATGTCTGTTCACACTTCATCGACCATTCTCATCATTGCTTGTGATTTGAGAACTTCTGATTCCTTGTTTTTTTTTTTTCTTAGATCTGCTCATGATTTCAAAGGGTGTCTATTGGATTAATACAAAGAGCCGCAGGAAAAAGTTGAGATATTTCTACAGAAAGGTTCACTGTATATTAATCAACTGGTTCAGATTGAGAAAAAATTCTGATCCTTTTTTTTTTGTCAGAAAAGGTTATTTCTGAAGTCCATGGTCAAGAATATATTTGACTGATATGAGGCGTGTTCATCATACTATTGCTAAAAAGATGCATGAAAGGAGAAATGAGTGAGTTTTTAACCATAGGACGGGGAGATATGACTATATAAAATGATGATAGAAGAGCGTTTTACATCAGCTGTATCGTGTTTGGTGTGTGTAGCACATATCAGTGTTTCAGTGACGCGTTCGAACGCAATTAAAAGTAATAGTGTGCAACTTTCAAGATGCCGATAAAATCAGAAGTGTGTTTTTTCAGTTGAGTCCTGTTGGAGAAAGTTATTGATATGTTATGAAGAATCATTGAGTTAATCCATTAACAAACTGGTGTATAAACTATAAAAAGTCTTCATGAGAAGAATATGCGTGGGGATGTCTAACATTAATCTGTGGTTCGACGGCACGAAAGAGAAGCTCTGGGAAAGGCCGCAGTGCTGGGAAGCTAAAAAGACCATCACTCACACTAACAAGAACGGTGAGGGATTAGAAAAATGAATAACGGCCACTACTAGGGGATGGAGATGCTTAATGAGAAAAGGTAAATTAAAGAACATGAGGAACATCTTTTTAAAAAATGGAACACATGGTGATTGGCCACCATTATATAATAAACCTGGAAGAACTGGTAAACAATAGTGCCCAGATATCAAGGAGAAGCTTAAAGAAAAAAGATCTTTAGATAAGACAAATGTATAAAATGAGCAGACTGACACGGTCTAGTCAGAGGTCTTGTTTGGCTGGATGCCGAGCTTGATGCAAAGCTGACCTCTCACTTTGTTGCCGGCAATAAAGTTCATCTCTGAAGACTTGGAGCTTCTGACTCTGAGAGCTTTCTTAAACAATTAGACTCCTCTGAAGTGACCGTGAACTGGCCACAACTGTACCTAAAATCCCAAGTATTTCAAACTATTTTGTAAATCGTGAGTAGGGCTGTGCAATATGGACAAAATAATCACAATTTTTTTATTTATTTATTTATTTTTTTAATGAAATTTGCAATTGCGATTTATTTTGGTAATTGTTTTTGCTTTTTCAAACATGCCAAATTCTGAATGTATTCAGTGCATGAGAAGTGCATAAGAAAATGTTTCACAATGAAGGAACTGTATTTACAGCTTCATAAACAAAACTGTAATTAACCGTCTTTAAAACAGACAACGTCAAATAAATTAAGGTTAACTAACCTGAAATTCCAGTCATAATAAGTCAACTTCAAAACTGTATTTCACACTGTACAGTAGATGAACTGCTTGATAAACAAAACTGTGTCTTAAAAACAGACAACATCAAATAAATGACGTTTATTTCGCCCGCCTTACATTTGTCATATATTTGGGGAATAGCAACTAGCAGCTGGTGTCTTTTGTCCAGTGTTTGACTCCAAAACTCTCTCAAACGACTGATGTTGAATTTCTCTTTGGTACCGAATCATTTTTATTCTGAACCGCATCCATATTTTTTCCTCTTTCCTCCCGTTTGCCTATTCTGTTCTCCCGCTTTGCTTTGTTCTCATTTGTGCTCTGATTGGTTCACATCTTAAACATGCGCACCGTAACGTTGCAGTATTCTCAATTAAAATATAAATAAATGAACAAATAAAATTGCAGACTTGTGCGATTTAGAAATTGCATGTGCTCAAATCGTGATTGTTTTGCGATTTAATTGCACAGCCCTAATCGTGAGACTCGTAATTTTAACCGAGGATCCGGCACGTTTGAGGGAGTCGCCTGTAAATGGCCTCATATCCCAGTTTTATTTTGAAACGCCAAAGACGCTTTAATATTTTTATATATCTGTTGTGATGCATTACTAGACTGCAAACGAATTGTTGTATATCGCTCAATACTGTCAGTCTTATTGTTTAAATCTAACGTGCCTCAGAGAAACTATTGTCAGCCAGTGGCGCATATCCCAACAAACCGTCCCATACCGGCGTGATCAAAAGATCTTAAACTAGATGGAACTAGATTAAATATTTTGACTGTTGCGACTCCAAATCGGTTTAATGACCCGTAACTCTGCCTGAGTATCGGACAAGTGTTCACTGTTGGCCAGAGGAGAACTAAGCCTGGTTTCTCCCGAGGTTTTTTTCTCCATTTGTTGGAGTTTTGGTTCCTTTGGCTTGCTTAAGTTGGGGACACTTGCTTGATATTCAACAGTGTTTTTGATATGCCTGCATTGGCGTCGTTGTATACAAACTGAGCTGAGCTGAACGATTACGTCACTGTTTTCTACGTGTCGACGAGCTACAGTCAATGAAATGTAGAGTCATGTCTGTGCCAATGACAATCCAAATATAATTTTCCGAAGTTTATTCCTATCAGATACATATTGTGTAAGTAAGATTCAAGTATTTCGGGACAAATGAATGAATTCACGCGCTGTAGCCTGACGGGATTCTCTAAACTGGGGCCCGCACAAACATAGCACCCATCTCGCGTTATAGATTAAGATCGAGCTCATTATGGGTTTTTAAATGACAAAACGCGCATTTGCACATATTTGAGAGCCGGAATATCGGATAGTTGATGACACGGTGAGAAAAGCGACGCTTTTCGTGTCGTCATGCATGTCACGTGGGAAAACGAATGGAAACGTTCTAAAATAACGGTCGCCGTAATTATGTGAGGTCAGCCAGAATGTTTTAAACTTGTGTGAATTTAAATTTAATCTACGTCCATTTTTTTTTTTTTTTTTTTAGTGTGTTGGGATTACCTGTAGCTTTCAATTTCTGTACGGTCTAATCTCTAGCGTTATTCATCATGCCATACAATCCGAAGACAAACGAGAACGTGCTCTAATTTCCCGCGAAATCCTACCAAACGTTATTACAAGTTTACCGTTGTGAATCCGGCTACAGTAAGGAGATGATTTTGAACACTGGCTGGTTATGTACATGCTCAAATTGATTTTGGATCACTTTTAACAGCAGCAGCTTTAAGACATAATTTGCTTTCGGTTTAACACATAGGTATGTGTATCTGAACCAGTGTTTCTCAAACTTTTTCAGCCCAAGGACCACTTCATCTTGGACCATCTAACAGAATCCCACTCTACCACGCCCCCCCCAAAAAACAACAAAATGGCAAGGATAAACTAAATTTAAGTTTATGTTCCACTGTTTCAAGTCAAAAACGAATTATTCAAACACAAATGCGGTGATATGATCCATTTTTTTCGTTATTAAAACACGGCCCGCGATCCGGTGCAGGTTAAGAGCTTGCCTAGTTAAGGTCATCTTTTCACAGACCACTAGGGGGCGATGGCGGACCACACTTTAAGAATCACTGCTCGAAACGTTCAATCCCAGTTAAGCGCGCTGTATGAACAGCGACGAGGTTGCCATATGAAACTGTATTAAAGTTTGCAACGACTGACCCTCTTAAGTGTCTAACCTGCGACTAGAATTTGTCATTTGTCGTCAAAACACTCTGAGAACGTACTAAGTTATCCGTGTGTCTGTATGCACAGGTGATCATGGAGAAGTGTCTGTGGTGTACCAAGGCCCTGGAGGCGGAGGGAGATGTGGCCATAGTCACCATGTTGCGTCGCTACGGTTCAGGACAGCTGTCTGAGAGCATGATGGCCTCTCTGAATGACGATCTCGACTGCTGTATGGAGTGCGTGATGGAGTATCATCGAGCCAGAGAGAAGGTCCCTGAACTGCACAAGGTATGCAAAAGATGCCAAACTTACAATGAAGTGGTATTTATTTGTCTTTACAGTGTCTGTTTAATGCTGCTTGGTGGCATGAATGCAGTTCGCTCCTAGTATGAAAGGATAGAGTTCTGCGTTGGGTCAGAGCAGGCGTAGTTTAAGGCGTTGACTCTTGGCAGATTTGGTTCGGTTAAAACAAACTGGTGCGATTGCTCTGCTGTGGATCATTTGAATCCGTGTTGCACGGTGAGAGGGCGTCTCAGTCCGCTTTCAAACAAACTCTAGTGTGGTTCAACTGGAGTTTAAATGCAACAAAGACCTCTAAAGAGCCAAAAATAGGATTCACGTGACCCTAAAAAGGGTCGAAGGCTCGAGCGTACTCTGGGGTCAGCTGTAAAACGTCGCTGCCATGTTAAGAATGCCTGTTTTGTCACTGCCGTTCATAAATTCTCTCCCGTGGCCTCATGGGATGGTAATACATCTTTAGTAACAGGGTGAATGTTTCCAAATTTATCCTCTTGGGAGTTGTTGGAAGGCTCAATTTTCACAGGACTTAAAATGCCTTCTCGTTGTGGATCGAAATGGAGAAACAAAAATAGTTTTCGAACAAAGAATGTGTGGACAAAGTGTAATCGAGGACTGCAGTCGCTTGGATGCCTCAAATTCCCTGGATTTGTTCATAGTGCTTCCCGGCTATTCTACAAATGTACCATTTTCTCTAATAAAATTATACTATAGCCTTTGTGAACTATTAATATAATATAATATTTGAGATCTGGCCGATTTTCTTCAACGCAAAGTTTTTTTTTTTTTTTTTGTTTTTTTTTCATAACCTGAAAAACTTAGTTTCATAGCTCTCTTTATTCTATTGCATTTAATTTGAGCCGTTTGCAATGTTTTCAATTTAGTTGGGTTTAAGTAGGTTTTTATTCAGGTATGCCGTGTTTTCTTTACGTTTGAGGTTAATTTCTGTAGTCTTCATCTAAAAAATTAAATGCGGATTAATACTTGCCTTTAAAGTTATAAACTGTATTCAGCCAAGAGCAGAAAGTTTATTTTTGGGCATTTTTTTTTTATTTAACATGACTGAGAGCAGTAGGAATATCGGACTGCTGTCCCTTTAAGAGTTTATGAATGGCCCCAATACATGTATAATTTCTATTTCACTATTTCATGTTCCAAAACTGACTGTTTAACTATATACTCGCCAACACTGGCATTTCGAGATGGTTTTGTATGTATTTGACCATTTTAGCGCAGTAAGGCACTCCTTTTGGTACTTGACATTTATTCTTTCTCCACCTTGAGCTCAAAGCGTTTTCCGATGTCACTCTTGGTTACACTTTGCTCAACCAGTGGTCATTTATCTTTTTGTTTGTTTTTATTAGCCCATGCTCTTCCCACTTTTAAAGCAGAGGAAGATAACAGCTGCTTATCTTTTTTCACTCCTACATTTACACATGAAACATTTTGCTCAACATCAAAAGCATTTCCTTATCATTGTGACCTTTGGTGACCAGTGCAGCCTGCTAGTTGTTTTGCTCAGAGCTACTGAAGTGAGACACTATGCACTCAGAAACCTGAGGCCTTCTGAGTTTGACCTTGTAGACTGACAAATGAAACGCTTCCCATATGTTTGATTAAAAATACTTTAAAGCTGATATCCGTAACAATAGTTGATGGTTAATTTTTAATAAAAGAAATAGAGCAAGTGCATAACCAGTGTTCAAAACTCTCCTTACCTTAGTGGTAAGCTTGTAGTAATATATCATAATCTGAGTGATACTGGTAAGAATTCGCGTGAAATAAGAGTTTGACGGAAGGAATCCTGGTTCGTCGGCTAAATCGACGGATGCTGCCTGTGGCACATCATTTTTAGCCTCTTCTTACAGCAGCTGGAAGTATTTACACCTGAGATGGTGGCTTGTAGTCCAGAAAGTTCAAAACCACAATTATCATCGACAGCTGGGGTAAAAAGTAAGACTTCAGACTGCAGAGAGCTTACAGGTTTTTTTTTTTTTAAAAAGGGGAAAGTGACCGGTCTTGTGCAAAAACAAGAATACACGTCGCAGGGCTTTTGAAAGGTGGCGTGACCTAAAAACGGACTCAGAGATGGCTCTTTCTCTGGACGGGTATTCAATGGTTCATTGGGTAATAAGACGTTTTCGCTTAATCCATACAATTATGGATATCGATAACACGCACTACAAGCACGTGTGTCACACAATGTGACTCAAAGAGGCAAAACTTACGTACTGTAGCTTTAAGAAATATATTAAAAAGGTAGATGTAATTTTTTTTTTTTTTTTTTTATAAATTAGTTGAAGTCCTATTTGACGCTCTTAAGTTTTATGCTTGTGTGCATAATCCAAAATGCTGAAATGAAATGTGCATACTTCAGAGAGGTCAAAAGTGCATGGAACAACAGACAGGAAGGAAATTCTGGGACTTACCGCAACTGTTTTTTTTTTAGTTTTCTGTGCATGTATCCATTTCAAGAGCAAGGAGATGTGAAAGAGGAATTAAGTCTGTGTCCGTGCGCCTGCGTGCACCTGTGCGAGTTCTTTTGCTCCTTGTGCTTAAAATTGCTTGAATGTGTAAACGTGCAAGAGAAACTTTCACTTTATGATGGTTAGACTCCATTAAGCCGCAAATCGCATGAGTGCAGAACCGTGCGGCCTGGTGCGTACGGATCATGGATAAACCATGAACCGTTTATTCTCAAATCATCCTTTTATGCATTTACCAAAGCATTCATGACATCCTGCACATTTGAACAGTTCACGCAGACCCTGAGGATTGGATTAAACTATGCTGTTGCCAGTGATCATCTTGTATTGTTTCAGCTTGCATGTCCAAATAGAGACACTAATTCAATCTCTTACAGCGTTTGTGGGAAAAAGAGAAGGCTCGACTCCTGCGTTTGTTGGGATTCTATTTGGACCAGGAGCTGGAAGAGAACGATCTATTCATCATTGAAGATGATCACGAAAAGCCTGTGTTGATGATCTCTCCCGCGGAACTCCATGACCGTCTCCGCTGCCCACTGTTCGAAGTTTTGAAGTGTCCGTACCTGCTTTGCTACCGTGATCTGTGTAAGTCATAGTCCCATAACATCATCCCTTGTAGAGATATAGGGCTGAAAACTTAAAGGTTGCAGGTGTGATTTTCCTCGGTGCAAACCAGATGACTCTCAGTTCTAAGCATATGGTTTGATATTTTCCCAAGTGTATAAAATATAAAGGCTGCAAAATTTACCGTGTTAAAATGCGCGAGCTTATTTTATCCATTAGATCTGGACCCATACATTTACCTGCCCTAATAAAATCAGGACAGAAGTGGATGAAAGGGGACGAAAGAGATGGAATGTGTTTCCCTCATCTACTTGAGATCCAATCGACCAAAACGCATCTTGATAGTGGGTTTAAACTGAGGCAAAGAGTCTGAAAACCTTTTGTCCGAAGATCAATCTCCCTAATCCCCTCCTTTTTGTGAGTGTACTCTGCCCAGTCTGTTGTGAATTGATCGACCACTTACAGTGCGTATTGAAAATGAAACGCTTATTACCGTATCTGAATTTAAAATTTTGCAGACCTTTTAGGTTCACCAATGGTTATATTATACACTGCATAACAGGGAACCTTTGAAAATAGCCGAATGGTGCACTTTAACTCTGGATATTTGTCATCACAGCCTTGATTCATCGACCAAACGAAAAAGCATGGCTGATCTGACGTGCTGCTCCTTTCGACATATTCTCTTCTTTCTCCACAGGTGAT
This sequence comes from Opsariichthys bidens, assembly GCA_037194245.1. Lineage (NCBI taxonomy): Eukaryota > Metazoa > Chordata > Actinopteri > Cypriniformes > Xenocyprididae > Opsariichthys > Opsariichthys bidens. Next base: position 18,303,149 of record CM074294.1, on the reverse strand, counting down.
TTGGTGGTAAAGGCCTTGTGTAAGTTGCAGGATATGAATAGTTCTTTAACTGTGTTTGAGAAGTATCAAGGAACATATCTGCTTCTTGTTCATCCCAATGAACAGGTAATTCACAGTCAAAAAGCCATGTAAGAGAATCTAACTTTTTACACGTTTTCCTTGTTCTTACTCCAACTTTCCGTTCCAGGTGCGCCGTTGGGCAATCGACGCCGCAAAGACCATGAAGAGTGTGGACCGGGACTCCTTCTATGATCTTCAAGAGATTTTCAATTGCATGTTTTATGTCATTGATCTTGGAATATCTTTGGATTTGGATCCTTTGGATTCGGAGGCGTACGCAGGGGGCACTGTATCAAGGCTGCCGTCGCACCTCTATGATTCGCAAAATAAGAAGAATTACTGGCTAGGTCTGTTCGTTTTCTTTCTTTTTTTTAGTTTTTTTAAAGAAGTCGTCTTCTTAACGGTCTTTCCTTTTAGCTACGTCATTCTGTTACTAAATGTCAAATTATTGAAGTAAAAAATTTAGTTTTTGTTCCTATACTCTTGACAAAGATTTTACCACCCTGTAGTTGGTACAGAAATAGAAAAAAAGGATTCAGGAGCCTTCGTGGATTTGTCTACGGTTTACTTGCGGTATAAGTGTGGCATTCCAAGTCAACCTTGACACCACGTCCTATTCAAATGCGGCACACGAACATGCATCTAGTTAGGACGTGGTGTCATAATGGTGTCAGGTTTTTATTGCTCATGTCTTGTAAGTGTAATATCACCTTTTTGAAATCATTCTATTTTGTGCTCTATAGGCATCTGTATGTTGCTAACGCAGCTCAGCGCTGAGGCAATGGACTCTCTGTTCATGGGAAAGTATAACATCCCGGCTTGTATACTCAACACAATGGATGGGTTGAAAAATGGTATGTCATGAATTTGTGATGGGGTACTATAGATGTGGCTGATATTCAATTTGATCCACTTAAAGTTTTTTTTTTTTTTTTTTTTTTTTTTTTCAGAGGATAACCCAGCTTCTGACCCATTCTGGCCAGCCCTCCACTGTTTTATGGTAATTCTGGACCGACTTGGTTCTAAGATCTGGGGTCAGGTTGACCCTAGTATGGCTTTCCAGACCATCACTGGAGCAGCCAGCTATGATGTGGAAATTCGAGGCATCCAGCATAAAACCATTGGGTAAGAAAGTCTGGCATTTATTGGAAGTCCCATTTCTGTTGTTTGTCACTCCTTTTAGAATTTTTATAACATTATTTGGGTCATGCCTCCCAAGTCAATTAAGGATTGGTTTAAAATCCAGCTGACATGATTTCTGCACAAATCCAAATTACAGCCTCATTAAGCACATCAATTGAAATTGAAAATTAAATTTGCAATTTGCCAGATTTAGGGCATAACAAAACTCTGAATTTATTCTTTAAATTACTACCATCACCAATAACTGTAGCCCTATTCCCTAAATTTAAAAATCTGACCGTCAAAAATTTGCTAAAATAAAGCATGATTCCATTTCACTGTGGCATCAGTTCTCTTTGATTGCCAAAATGAGATTTTTAAACGCTGCTAACCTCAACGGATACGATTAAAAATGGTACTTTTTCATTTCTGCTTTGCTGAACCGTCACAATATTTGATCAAGCAAATTATTCAAGTAATGCCTTTTGGACAGTAAATGGTTTATTTTTGAAATGTCGTGTTTGGTGGAAGTTGTGTGGGGTTATTTAATACTTGTTTTAATTAAATGCAGGATGGTCAAAGAAGAGCCAGAATACGATGACAATATGGTGACTTGCAGTCAGATGGTGTACGACTGTTATGCCTCAGAAAAACGGAACCAAGTAAGATTTATCTTTTATTGCTCTTCCGCACCACAGCATATTTACTGGATGTAACGAACATTTTCGGCCCTATTGGTAGTCTTTGCTTTAATGTTTGTTAGGAAAATGCTAAATATCCTTTTTTTTCCTTCTGTTTGTCATGTAGGCATCTGGTTTGTCGTCCAACAATGGTATTTGCAGTAACTATGTGATCTATGAGGACATGCAGTCCTTGGTCAAAGTGCTTGATTCTGAAATGGGTCAGAGTATGCGTGTGTATGGAAGCACTTTTCTGTGGTTCATTCCATTTGTGCGTTCCATAATGGAACTTCCAGAGCTCAACGCCTCCTATATTAGTGAAGTCATTCACTACCTTTGCGATAAGATACTAGCTAATCGACACGCACTGACCCGACAGACAAGCGGCTGCGATAAGGTGACCGAGTTCTTCACCCGTATCCTCATTCAAATTGTTGAGCTGCACTCTACAGAAGGACGTATGGGAATACTTTCTCGCTGTGCCCCCAAGTGGGTGGAAGTGATTGTCATGTGTATCGTCCTATCGGATGAACCACATGGACCACCAGACAAGATGGGTGGGATTCACAGCGTCAGTTCAACTTCGTACAATCATGGGATAGTAGGAAGACTGCCTACACCTGGAGGTGGCGGCATTGGTGCCATAATTCTAGGCTGCATGACACTGATTCGACAGCTGCTGAAAGAAGGTATAAAGACCGGATCTGTCCCACGCGCTACCCATTTTTTGAATTTGCTTAACAAGCAGCTGCGTGGAGCTACAAACAAACGATGGAATCTAACACATTTAGAATCTATTGAGCTTCAAAAGTGTTTAAAAAGTGTTGTGCGGTCGATGCAAGAAAAACCTGCCCCTGCATCCTCTGTTGTTCCATCCACATCCACATCTACATCATTAGAGGCAGCTACAAACACAGTTATTTCCAGAAAATCGATGCCAACCCTGAATCCGCATGAGGACCAGGAGGCAGGTCCAAGCAGAGCCTGTGGCTCCTCTATTTTTAAAGAGGAGCCGATTTGGGGTGACGAAAGTGGCTTCTTGGATGAGGATTTGTTCAGCGGTCTTGAGAACATCATGAAGGCTAAAAAGGAACCTCCTGCCCCCATGTTAATTTCTGAGCCGAGACCTGCTGTTGAGAGGGCAAAAATTAAACCAGACCTGGGTGAGCTGCAGAAAATTCGATCCAAATTAAATAACCAGAATTTTCCAAAGATTGTAGCCATTGCTAAAAGAAAGGTGAGTGAGTCCTCAAAACCTGTTAACTTGGCATCAGCTAAGGAGGAACTTGGTTCTAGAGCTGTTGAGGTGGTTGATGATGATGATGATGAACCCCTCAATATCAGACAAACCCGATTGATACAATCTGCTAGGAACAAGCTTGAATCTAGTGATGTTGAGAAAACGCACGCCAGGTCCACGGACAACTCTAAGGAAAACGTTGAGTCCACTACCATTGTTATCTCTGATGATGATGAAGATTCTGATAATGATGAAAGGCCAAATGACAATCTGAGGTCTGTTGACAAGGAATGTTCAATTAAAAATAAATCTCCAGAACATCCTGTTTCGCCTGAGAGTCCAGGGCGTGATTTTGATGATCTCAGTGAATCGCAAGTGTTCGAGTTTGAGACCCAGAAATATGTGGCATCTGCCTGGGATTATTCCGATTTTGATGCATCAGGCTTGAGGAAGAAATCGGACCAAACATTCAAACCACAGGTGGAAGAAGCTCCTCGTGAAGCATCTCCCTCATGGAGTTCAGAGACTGAAATGATTCCAGATGAGGACATTGAGAGGGCCTGTCAGCAAGCAGAAGAGAAGATCAGACAACAACAGCAGCCACAAGAGCCAACGGATTCATGCGCATTGTCCAAAGCATCCAGTACTGCGGAAAGCTGCGATAAATTTGTCAAACCAAAACCTCTGCAGGTTAAAAGCGCAAAAAAAATTCCATCAGAGAAGAGAAACATTTTACAGCCTAAAAAGCCATTGGTAATTGATGCCCTTGCTCAAAAAGTCAGGTGCCACGCATGGAAACGCAGCTCCACATCTCTGGACATAGAGGAACCTTCCTCGTCAACTACTCCATCCTCATCTTGTATGAAATCCTCATCTCCATCCTCCAGCTCTGATTCCTCTCCTTATTTTTCTGCTTCCACTTCACGTGGCACCCCTGCCATTGTACCTCCAAAGAAGGTGCGTAAAGTTGTTGAGCCAGAATCGACAGCGGAGCGTTTGGGATTAAAAAAGAAGGAAAGAAAAGCCTTTGATCTTTCTCAGCGTTCCCTGGATTGTGTAGCTAAACTGAGGTGTCACGGCCAGAAAGTACAGGTGGAACCACAACAGAAAACAAGGCGAGTGTGTCGAACCGCTAAGACCTCTCCACAAAAACGTAAAGTAAAAGGCAGTAAGAAACTTATGGGATCTCAAGATATTCAGTTTTTCAGGCAAAGTCGTGAGAAGCATCAGAGGCCAGCAACAGGAGCGATCACAACAATGGCTCCCAAACCATCAAAGACAAAACAGCCTGGTGAAGTACCCTTATCAAAATCTAAAGTTGCAGGCAAAGAGGATGGTGATTTCTTCACCCGCTTTCAACCAGATCCTGACCAGCAGCAGGATAATGAAAAGACATCAGACTCCAGTCCTTCTAGAGGTGATGGGGTTGGAAGTAGTGGCATAATAATAGAATCCAAGTACTTTCAAGCCAGTGAGACTGCTGATGTCAACTTGGAAGACAAAGCCACCCACACTTCAAAAGAGGAGGTTGATGATGAATGGATGTTCCTCACTCAGATGGAACCCACCGACATGGAACTGTGCTCTCAAATGGAGCAGATTGAGGATGAAAATGAAGAATTCTTTCTTACCCAGAGAGATCCCGTCGACATGGACATTGATTCAGATAGCGAGTCAGATATCCCAGGGCAACCAGTGTTGACGCATAAACCCTCTCAGGCTCCCCATGCCGCTCTTTCAAATACCACTTGTAATGATGAAAAAGTCGCTGATCATTTGTTCTTGAAGCCTGGCTTGCCACCAGTGTCTCAGAAAAAGGCCAAACCTTCCACCACAAAAATCTACAACCCCAGCTCCCGCAGTGCCTCACTAGTCCTTGAAATGGAAAAAGGAGCCAAGCCTCCTCCTGCTGCTAATGTTGCTAAAGCGAAGATTCCCCGACCGCCCCCAGCTATGCCAAAAACATTCAAGCCTGTGGCTCCTCCACAGTTCCCAAAGCCATTTCCTTCACAGCAATCTTCGCTGCCTCAGGGCCCCAAGTTGGTCACTAGTACTAAAATAAGCTCTACTTCAGAGCCACCATCTTACAAGGTATACCAAAGACCTGAGGCTCCAGTTCATAAACCAGCACCCGTGGTGGATCAAAGTCCGAAGTTTGACCTCTCAGTCTTGACCCAGGCAATCCTTAAATGGGAATATCGAATGCTTGACAATTACAAAGCATTTGGGAGTCCAAATGATCTATGCCAACTGCCGCTGAAGGAGGTGCCAGTTAAGTTCCCGAGCTACCTGGAGTACTTCAACGCCTTGTACCCCCTGCTGCTTATTAATGCATTTGAAGAGGTGGGTCTACGTCTTATTTCTGTGGTGCCTAAATCTATAGATGTAATGGAGACTGTTGCATAGCATTATAATCCAAGCATAAGATTTGGATCGTGTTAATGGTGTTAATCAATTCCCTTTTCTTTTTTTTTTAATAGATGGCTAGTGAATGGCTCAAAGAGGGCAGGGTCAAGCTTGACCTAAAAGTGCGGGGTATAGAATACAGTAATCGCACCGCTAGCGCCAGCTTCACAGGTACGTCCAGCAGATCATCTTCTGATGTTCAGTTAAAGTGTATTCTAATACAAGGTTATTTAAGGAAGTGTTCTTTCAAGTATCAATGTTTTCATGAAGTTGTACTCCTCTTTGTAGCGAGCATTTCTCAGGAAAGTGATATGAAGCAGCAGTATCCAAAAGAAGATGACCTTGTGCTGCTTTGGCTGCCAGACAACACTGGGGCATATGCCCACGATGAACCAAATTTCCGTGAAGCACATCCTCATTTCGGTTATGTGTCCCGGTCCAATGTTTCCAGAGGTCCAGGTGTGTGACTTGTACACCATCCCAATGAATGATTATAGCACATTTATGTGCACCGTCTCATTGCTTTTGTCTGTCCTCAGGTTCCATGTCAATCCTAAACTTGACAATTCAGACCCATGGTAACGTATCTTCGGTGAATGCCCAACCTGTGCACTGTGAAGTTATTGGATCCTTGATCAGCATATTCCGGGAGTTCCGTGCACTGTGTTATCTGCGAAATGGACCAATGTTGCGTCCTATTCTTGCTCCTCATGTGTCTTATTTCACACACATTCAGAGTAGCCCACCGGATCTGGATGCACCGGTGAGTTTTGGTTTATCTGAAGCAATGGTTTCTAATCTTGATCTCAGGGCTTACAGCATTGCACATTTTGTATAGTGTATAGTGTGCCTTGGGCCAAACTTGAACCCTAGACAACTATTTTTACTCATGTTTGAGCTTTAGTACCTTTTAGAGTGATGCATGTTTAAATCCAAAAGGTAAAATCTAATGTGTTGCTTTTGTACTATTGCTTTTATAATGGGCTCTGACTTATTGCATTCCAGGAGTACAACAACGACCAGGCAAGAGCAATCTCCTGTGGCCTCGCCATGATACAGAGATCGGAGAAGACCCCAAAATTTCTTCTTATTCACGGTCCTCCAGGAACTGGGAAGAGTAAAACCATTGGTGGCCTGTTGTACAAACTGCTGTCTTCGGTATTTATCTTTAAACCTGGATACTGTGCATGTCCACAAGGGCACATTATCATACTGCAACTTTCAAGATCCAGTTTTGCTGAGGTGTGTTTTGTGTGTGTGTGGTTATCTGGTTAGGGTAATAACGGCGTTTCTGCGGGGAGCCTTCACTCCAAGACTCGAAGGACACGTGTTCTTCTCTGTGCACCCTCTAACGCTGCCATCGACAGTCTGATGAAGAAAGTCATTGTGATCTTCAAAGAAAAATGCAAAAACATCAACGCTCCTCAAGGTTTCTAAGCTTGCATATGCATTGGAAAAAAAGCATGCATGCCATGTATTGTCACATTAAAGCATGGGGTGATACTTGTGTACAGGTAACTGTGGTGACATAAACTTGGTGAGATTGGGAAGTGAAAGGACCATCTCAAAATCCCTGAAACCTTTCAGCCTGGACCAGCAGACTAAAGCTAGAGCACGTGAGAAACTAATTCATGCATCAACACCACCCGCATATGCATAAACGCTTGAATTGTAAATGCGTGATCTGTGTGCGTCTATATAGAGCGAGCCCAGCAAGTTACAGAAGCTGACATACAAAGGCGGAAGGAGCAACTGGACCGGATTATTGACCATCTCTCCCAGCGCTGTGCAAAGGCACTGAAGAAATCTTCTGATGTAATGCGTCCTCCACAAACAATGATTATAGGCTGTATTCTGAATGAGTATCCTACTACTTAAAAATAAATGTGATTTATTAATATACAATTATTTTAATGCTGTCTTCTATTTCTGTAACCTCATTGGTTGGATGACAGTTAGAGAGATTGATGGAGAGCAAGAGGCAGCTTCTGAAGGAGAGAGAAGGCGTGAGTCGGCAGATTAAAGAGGTAGACGATCACGTTATTTAACATTCGTGTTTCGCAATACTTGCAATATCACCACAAACAAACACATCTCTTGTGTTTTTCTTAGTGTCGCAGTAAGCGTCAAGAGAGTCAAGCATCTGTGCTGCAGAACGCTCATGTGATCTGCTGCACTCTCAGCACCAGTGGGAGTATTGTCCTCGAGAATGCGTTCCGTCGACTGGGACATGAACCATTCAGCTGTGTCATCATCGATGAGGTGCGAAAATCTCTTATAGTTTGTGGTTCTTTTTTATGCATATTTAGTAGTAGTAAGATTATAAATGCTGCTACCCTCTATTGACATCTCCAGTGAATCCTTTACAGCTTTTTTTTGACACAATCAAGACTGTTTAATGTTTTTAACCCTTATGTGCTGTTTGGGATGTTTTCATCCACTATGGGGAATTTTTGAGTCTTAATTTGGCCATAACTTTCTCCGTGTTTCAGCAAATGGAATGATTTTTGGTGACAAATCTTATTTTGACACACATTTTGGGAAAATGCTTTGAAAATGTTCAAAAACTCAACAGTACTCTGTGGGCAAATTCATGACCCTTTCGTTATTTTAACTGCTTTAAAAATGTATCAGATAAATATTTTTTTGCTTGAATCTATTAATCAACCTCAGTCCTGATCAAAACTACTAAATTTAAATAAAATAAAAAAAATCAGGATTTTAACTCTTTAATTGCCAAATTCATAAATGATGTCACTGATTTGGGAAAAAACGTGTCAAAGATTAGAAACAACATTGGCTTTGATGCGTTGTTAGTTTTTGTGCAGCATCAGATTTTAACGTTTTAAAGGGTTAAAATCCTGAATTTTTTTTTTGAATTTAGTAGTTTTGATCAGGACTGAGGTTGATTAATAGATTTAAGCAAAAAAATTTGAAAAAAATATTTATCTGATACATTTTTAAAGCAGTTAAAAAACATAACGAAAGGGTCGTGAATTTGAACAATGCACAAGGGTTAATATCATGCGTTTTTTAGCATTGTTAAAGGTTTATATCATTCTAAACATCCTAATGCTCCCAACCAATAGCCGCTTTGTCTTTACACATTTGTAGGCTAGTCAGGCTAAAGAGACCGAGACGCTGATTCCCATGCTTTACCGAAGCCCTGCCATAATCCTTGTTGGTGATCCCAACCAGCTTCCGCCTACGGTTGTCTCCCAGGTAACCCACCGTTGTTAACCAAGGAGCATTTAAATTGCTATCATATAAATTTAAACCCATAAATAATTTTTTTTTTAGCTTTGCTTTGTTGTAAACTATGGCAGTAAATGAAATCTGCAGAAAAACATTTGGTCTTTTAATTTTGTGCAAGGAAAAACATGAAAGGTTCATATCCTTTTTTTTTTTCCTTGTGTGTTTGAACAGAAAGCAAAGGAGTTTGGCTACGACCAGTCTCTTATGGCAAGGTTATGCAAAAATCTTCATCCATCAAACCCACTACTCTCGCCCATCCTCCTCCTCAGCGTGCAGTACCGGATGCACCCGGAGATCTGCGAATTCCCCTCAAAATACATCTACAACAGTGCTCTCAAGAATGACTGGTACGCATACACTGCTCTTTGTTTGGGAAGTTTACGCTCAAGGCATTTGTAGGGAGGGAGAGAGAGACGGGAGTGTTGCCTCACCATGTTTATGATGTGTAGGCAGGGAGTATGATCAGGAGCGGTGGACTATAACCGAATCTGAATTAAGACCAGCAGTCATGTCACCCTGTAGCCCGAGACTGGTTGCCCACTGAAGCTAAGCAGGGCTGAGCCTGGTTAGTACCTGGATGGGAGACCTCCTGGGAAAACTAGGTTGCTGCTGGAAGAGGTGTTAGTGAGGCCAGCAGGGGGCGCTCACCCTGTGGTCTGTGTGGGTCCCAGTATAGCGATGGGGACTCTATGCTGTCAAAAAAGCACCGTCCTTCGGATGAGGTGGTCCTGACTCTCTGTGGGAGTTAAAAATCCCAGTATGTCCTTCGAAAAGAGTAGGGGTGTAACCCCGACATCCTGGCCAAATTTGCCCACTGGCCTCGTAATCATCCCCATACACTGATTGACTTCATCACTCTGTCTCTTCTCCACCAATAAGCTGGTGTTTGGTGCGCGCAATATGACTGCCGTCGCATCATCCAGGTGGAGGCCGCACATCGGTGGTGGATGAGGAGATTCCCCCTTCCATATGGAAAGCGCTATATAAATGTAACGAATTACTGTTATTAATTTCATTGAGAGGACTGTGCATGTGGCGAGTCCTCAAAACAATGAGCCACTAAACTGGGACCCTGCAAGACGTGTTCCAGTGACGTGGATGTTGCCATCCTATTTGCGCTTGATTCCCACTTTGCTGTGAAGGCCGAGAATAAAATGAAGAAAGCAACAAAAATGATAGTTCTTGGTAAATGGACCTTATGTCTGTGTGGAAACGCAGTTATTCAAATCCTTTATCATGGACTGAAACCGAGTTCGCTGTGTTTTATGGACGTGCATGGTGTGTCTCGCACATTTGCCACAGTTTCAATATGGATTGAACTGTGATAGTGAGGCAATCCATATTGGGAAGTCGCTGGTGAAACCTACCCCTGTTATTTATGATGGGATTTACAGGATTATTTAGTATAACGATGTCAATAATGGGTTTACTTTTCATTCCTGGAATGAATTGATTTTTTGAAAAATATAAAAACAATCTATTGGCGTGACTAGGCCTTACAAGTTGTGCAGCTTTATTAACAATATTAATTATTTAGTTTATTTATTAGTTGTGCCAAAAACATTTAGGGTTAGTTGACCCAAAAATGAAATTTCTGTTATTGATTACTCCGCTTCATGTCATTCCAAACCCATAATAATAATTTAATTGTTAATTGATGATAATAATAATAATTCCTTACATTTAAATAGCGCTTTTCTGGGTACCCGAAGCGCTTTACATATGGAAGGGGAATCTCCTCAACCACCACCACCAATGTGGAGGATCCACCTGGATGAGGCGGCGGCCGCTGTATTGCGCCGACGGCACACCAGGCCATGATGGACCGAGGGCAATGGGCACATTTGGCCAGGATGCCATAGTTACACCCCTACTCTTTCGAAAGACATCCTAGGTTTTTTTTTAATGACCTCAGAGAGTCAGGACCTCGAGTTTTAACATCTCACCTGGAAGACCTTCGTTCATCTTCTGAACACAAATTAAGATCTTTTTGATGACGTCCGAGAACCCCCCCCACCCCCCACCCCCATAGAACGCAACGTAATGACCACATTCAAATTACGTTGCTGTCTATGGGAGATTAATAAGAAATAAAAATAAAAAAAACTCTGATTTCATCAAAGATCTTAATTTGTGTTCAGAAGATGAAGGAACGTCTTATGGGGTTTGGGATGACGTGAGGGTGAGGAATTAATGACAGATTTCATTTTTGGGGCGAGCTAACCCTTTAATGCAATTACTGGGTAGAATTGATTTACTCCTTTCTTTTATTAAATAAATGCACAGTTGCCAAATTTCACCTTCCCCCTTCTGATTTGTGTACTTTTGTCCCGCAGGGAGACCGCTCAGAAACGCTGTTCCTACACCTGGCCCTTCAGACCCTACAAAGTGTTCGACGTGATGGATGGGAGCGAGATGAAGGAGAGAGAGTAAGAAATGGAGGATTGTGGGTGGGACTTTACTCCCTCTTGTGTCTGAACGCTTAACTTACTGTTTCCCTCCATTGCTCAGTTCATTTACAAACCCCAAAGAGGTCCGTTTGGTCTTGCTGCTGTTGAAGCTGCTGGGCGAGAAGCAGTCGGTGCGAGTGGGTGTCATCACGCCCTACAACGCCCAGAAACGCCTCATACTGCAGGAAATCAGGGATTCGGGCATCAACAAGCTTCAGTGAGTGTAAAGTTTCTTATGACGTTAAAAAAAAGTTTGTTTTCATATTTTCCACTAGAAATAATTAGTCTTGCACTTTTGCACAATGAAAAGTTTAAATGTACTCTTGAATGCATACTTTGATTTTAATATAGTTGTATTATAACGTGTAACTGTGTTTTAGGGTGGAAATAGATACCGTTGATGGCTTTCAGGGACGTGAAATGGACTGCATCATTGTGTCTTGTGTGAGAGCCAGCAGTGAAATGGGCTCCATTGGGTAAGAGTGTGTTGAACATCGTGACCTACTGAAATGTTCACGTTTCTGCCTTGAACAATGCAGTATTTCTTTCTTTTTAAGGTTTGTTGGAAATCGGCAGAGGATGAACGTAACCATCACCAGAGCCAGATTTAGTCTCTTCATACTGGGACATCTACGCACACTCAGGGTAACCTACAGATTTACACACTCGCTTGTCTTGACCCACCAGAAGAGGTGCTCTTGCGTACTTCACGCAAAGAACGTTAACTATCTAGTTCTAAAAACCGTTCTAAATATAAAAGAATGGCACCGTCCACACCACATCTATAACGATATAGAGAAACCATATTGTTGGGGTCACTTTCAAAACTATTTTTTTTTCCACCTGTTGAAGCCAAACACCAACAGCCAATCAGAATCCATTCTAATTTAAGAGCTCGCGCATTTTAAAACGGCAGACGACATTGTGGAGCAATTAATCGCTGAGGTCCAGAAGCCACACCCTTTTCAAGGATACTTTAAAGCAGAGCTTCCCAAACTTAAGAGGGGTAAGGCCCCCCAAAAACAACCCCGCCGTTAAAAAAATAATTTCATTTTCATTTTTCATCATTTAGCAGACGCTTTTATCCAAAGTGACTTACAAGGGGAGCAATTAGGGGTTAGATGTCTTGCTCAAGGGCACTTTAGTCATGGTATTGAAGGTGGAGAGAGTGCTGTTTATTCACAATCCCCACTTTCAATTCCTGCCGGCGTGGGAATCGAACCAACAACCTTCAGATTACAAGCCCGACTCCCTCACCACTAGGCCACGACTAATACCGACATTTACCGTATTTTCCGGACTATAAGCGTCAACTTTTTTCCCACGCTTTGAACCTTGCGGCTTAAACAAAGATGCGGCTAATCTATGGATTTTTCCCGCTTTCAAATTTTTTCCATTCAAAAAAAACATTGTGCTCAGTTTTTTGGCGGCATGTTTACGGTTTAGATTAAATGGAGCGCGCTCAAACTTCCCATCATTCTGATTACGGTGGTCATTTTGTCACCCTCATCATGACGAAGACACGGAGAAATGCATATGATGCATATCGAGTCTTTTGTGCGCGCATATTCATTATTTTTTATGTAGGACGCAAAAGACGCGATATGCGAACTTAGTTGTCTTTTTGCGCCGAGTCAATTCCTCACGCTGCCGTTTCCAACGTCTTCTCATCGACTCATGAAGCTCTATTTCCTTCTCCAACAGCCAGATCAACTGGAGAGCAGCATCATATGCGTTTCTCCGTGTCTTTGTCATGATGAGGGTGACAAAATGACTACGGTAATCAGAACGATGGGAAGTTTGAGCGCGCTCGATTCAATCTAAACCGTAAACATGATCGCCAAAAAACCGAGCACATCACAGAACGTGAAGGAACATTCGCGGCGTTGAGATGTTTCAGCTGTGCAGATCCGACTGAAAGCCAAAACAATCGCCACCGCCATGAAGTTTGAGCATTTTAGAGGTTCATTTGTTTCAATGTACCTGTAGACACCTGCGGCTTATAGACGTGTGCGGCTTATTTATGTTCAAAATAATATATATTTTTTAAAATTCAGTGGGTTTATATTCAGGTGCGCTCAATAGTCCGGAAATTACGGTACCTACAAATACATTTATTAACAAGTTTGTAAGAATTTCATGTGAATTATGAGAACTAAACATTCTTTACAAATATATTTAAATCCATAACACTAACCTTAAGTACTTTAAAAAAAAAAATCTAATTTTAGAACAATTGGAATATTTTAATAAATTGATTTGGAGTATACCGCAATACCGCTACGGCCCACCGGGGGACCCACAGTTTGAGAAGCACTGCTTAAAAGAAAAAGGATCTGGAAAACAATCGGTCATTCCCTCGGTGAAAAGTATTAACGATGAGATCCTTATGCCAGGCTAGCAAACGATCCAACATAAAGTTCCCTCGAATATCCAGCGCCAGTTTCGACAACATTGTCTTGATTCCTTAGAAGTTGCAGGCGTTTGTTTTTATTCCAGTATATTGACTTCGTCAGCTAAATTCACTGTTATATTAGTTCACTCAAACGTTGCATGCGGAGTAAATGCATCAAACAGAAAAACATGAGCGCATTCTGAAACTGTAGTGTGTGAGCTTTGAATAAACGGATCGTTGGTGTGAACGGGGCGTAAAAGCTTCTAATGAAATGAACATTTCCGCAGGAACAAAGCGATTGGGGAGCGCTGATTGAGGACGCTGGGCGACGGGACGCGATCATCAAAACGACACAAAGGGATTTCGAAAGTGACGTCAAGAAGATTCTTAAACGAGATCCGCCGCCTCGCAGTCTCTCGCATCCCCCTGTCGGGAGGTCAAGCACTGTGACCTCCCCCGTTACGCACAGTCCTATGGAAACGGAGCCCCCCCCCGCACCACTCTCCCCCTGTGACAAGAACAAGAACAGCGGTCAGGCACCGCAGCCTATGCCACGTCTAATACCTTTGGAATGCCCTAAAGACCCACGGATGAGTGACCGGCCCACAGACCCACGCTTTTCAGAGCGGCGGCCCATCAGAGAACTGGGACGGGACAGGCGGAGCTCACCAGCACCACGCGTGCCAACACACAGGGCTAATTCATATAATGCTGACTCTTCCAGATACTCCTCAAAACACCGTGGTTCCTCACCGCCAAGACGATACCGGAGATGAATTCCTTTTTATTTGTAATTAAAGCTTCACAGCAATGCGTTAAGAGAGGGGTTTCTTCTCAGTTTTGAAACCCCATTAACTCTTTCTCAGGCAAACGCTTCATTTGATGGCAGTGCTTCCTCTTAATCATCCTCTGATGCTTCGAATAACTCTTTTATTCAGAAAGAGGGATTTTTTTTTTTTTTTTTGTTCCCTACAACAGATTTATTTTTTTGGGGACCTTGTGCTTGTATCCAAAAAAAGTATTAATGCAATATCTGCACTTTCTGAAGATGTTGGACTTTTTTTTGAATAGTTTGTCACTTATTTGAATGTAGCTGTTGCAGGGATGGATTTGTGGAAGTGTGTTGTGCATTAAAGGAAGCGCTATTTGTGTTTGGTTGTTTTAGACGGACTTTTAACATATAGGATGGGGTGTTTTCTGTTAAACCTGGATTGTATTTGATTGAGCCAACTGTTGGAATAGATTGTACAGGTCATTTTCATTAGTCATTTCTTCAGGAGGAGTTGAAGAAGGCCCAAGAACGGAACCAGGGGGAATATTCCTTAACATTTTAATTTCAAATATAAAACGTCATGTGTTTGAGTTGTAAATGAGCATTGAGTATACCAGCCAGATCCCTGGCGATTCAGAGGTCGACTTTTGTGTCGTTTTTCTGTGACCAGTTTTACAAAAGTGTACGAAGGCCTTTGTTTTGTACCCATGCACTTTTTGTAGACAGAAAATTAAAAAAGTTTCCTTTTTTTTTCGTATTGTCTGTCTTTTTATTAGTATTTTAAGCAGCACGGCACCAATTGATGTCTGAAGCCATGCAACTATTCATGATAAACTGGAAGTTAGTGATCCACTAAATCATTAAGGAGCACCCCCCCCCCCCCCACTGGGAATCTAAATGCACTTGAAATGTATATGAATCTAATAGTATATGAATGTTGATCAATCAATATATCGACCTCATTTTCCCCTCTCGGGTCTATTAATGTTTTATTGAAGCAACAATAAGCCACTCAAGGCTATGGTAAAATTACAATAGTGCATGAATTCCATTCCATTTATATAACATTATAACGATAGAATATGCGAATTCTAAATGTATTAATAAAAAAATTACTTGTATCAAGAAAATTAGACGTGCTATCCGCTTTTTTTATATATCGAAAAACACTTGAAAAATTATTGTACTGACAGTTGCCGAAATCCAGAAATCGGAAGAGGGACTGTCGATTTAAACGGTTAAATTTGTCGACACAAGACAGCCACGTAAGCTAATTTGCTTAATGGAATTTGGAACAATTACTTGTACTATCAACTCTGCGTCAAAATCCTTTAAATCAGCCAAGCGCGCGCAAAGCAAAGACGCTGACAGGATTTGGCGCGAATTTCTGAGGTGAGGTACTTTTACCCGTTATCATAACGTTAAGATTATTTTGTAAAAAAAAAAAAAAATCAATTGTTATCGAGGCTTGCCATGTCCTCAACAAGATGTCCGTATTCTTTCAGACATTTAATATTTTTATAACTAATATTTCTCAGCCTGTGTAGATTTGAACCACGTGGACTCGATAAAGGTAGGAAAGGGAATAATCCACTTTAAAATGGAAGGTAGCAGCTGAAAAACGTGCAAGTATCTCTCTCACCACTAGGAGGCGTAACGCCTCTAGGTTTACACCAGTTTGTCATGCCCCAGTTTTAAAACCAAGCAAAATTATACTCTCTAAAGGTCTGTGCAGGCCCACATATTCTGTGTTCATAAAGCTCAGTAGTAGTGCAGCAAAATTTACAACCCTTAATTGAGCAGTTAATTATGTTCAGTCTTACCTTGTGGAATTTTTTGCCATTAGTGTTTTTAGAAGGTATTATGGTGGAACCATGATCCAGAAATTGATTTGCTATTGTTCAACAATAACCTGAATGATTGTAGGAAACCGCTTGTGTTTAGAATAGCTGAAGGTTTATGATGTGACTTATTATGCAAACAATTCTGCAAACCTGTAGATGAGCCAATGAACACCTATTAGGGCCTGTTTCTATGTGCATCCTCTTTTTAATCCCGTTATTACCTGAAGGTGCTGATCCATAAGGAGCCATTTCGATGTGTTCTTCCTGATATTCTGCGGAAGCTAATCAATGCTCGCTGGCTAAGGTAAAAGCTTGATGCTCTCAGATGCAGGATACTTTGCTACTGTGACGTGACGCAGCATTTTTCGCTCGTCAGAAAGATGCCGGGTCAGCAAAGCCTCTGGAATCTTGCTTTTGTTGTAATTTTACGTTATTGGAGCAGCATCCTGTTTGTTCTCTCTCTGGCTCGGGTGTCATTTTCAGATATTTCATAAAGCCTGATGACCGCCTGGACTGAAGTAAACATAAAACCCTCTCTGGGTGCCTGTATGACTGTTATATAAAACCCAGTAGAAGATTTGATTGGCTCACTGTTATTATGTCTTAATACACCAGATCAAATAGTAAACTCACAATTTTTAAAGGTAGAAATCATATGTAGTCAGAGTATTATAATGAAGTGAGCTTTAAATCATGTAATTTTGGGTTTAAGTACATGTTGAAATGTTTGTCATGTGCCGAGTTACTGATTTGTAAAACGATAAACTGACAATTGACCCTCCACAAAGATCCGCCCCCTTTAGTTACTGTTGCTATGCGCTCTCACGCCACACATCATGCTCTCACGCAGTGAAAAATACATCGCGGAGCAGAGAGGACACGGACAACGCGTCGACACACATATGAAACGGTTTAATATTTAATATACCGTGATTTTTTTAAAGAAGTTTAAACAATTAATAGCGTATAGTGTCTCTTTAATGTGTTGTGACAGATCATCTCTTCATACTAGTTAATTTATAGCATCTAAAAACATGAATGAACATCAGAAGGAATGTTGTTTCAAGTGCGGAAAGACGTGAGGACACACAATTTTTCAATTTTTCAAACGTTAATCTACTAACTTCCCCCGACTGCTTTGTCGCACAAAATGACAGATTCGGGGTTATGATTGGTCAGGTCGCCTGTCAATCAAACTGTTTGCGAAGGGTCAATTAACTAATATGTTCCAAAACTTTTATCTTTTTCAAATCATATTATTACAAACAAAACGTTTTCTTGAAAATATTGTAAAGCTGCAAGTTTTGATAAAAACTGTAGATGAGCTAATTAAAGAGTTGGAAGTTACCCAACTATCAAATATTTGATAGAAATATCTCTATATACTTAACACCTGCATATTTGTTTTTTAACATTTAGGCTACAGTTCAAAAGAAGTGTGTGTTTAAAGTCCAACGATTTTAGTCCTTAAAACTCATTTTTGATCACCAAAATTACATCTTTACATAAAATTCTTCATGCGTTAAAATAGCGTGAATGTAACTCTACACCCTCGCTTCATTTATGAATATGTTAATTAGCCCCGCCTCCGCTCAGAGATGCACGCGCTCAACTTACTGAGGTAAACGCTGCGCACAACGGTAATTAATATGACTTTTCTTGACTGTTATTGAACAGCTGCTAATAATGTGTTGCTAATTACTTACACAAACCATGTTCCCGTTCACCATCTCAGACAGCTGTCTTTTAAAAATCAGTATCTTTAGAAACGCTTTGAACACCTCAATTATTGGACCAAAAACTTCAGCACATAAAAACCTAGAATACTGTCTAACACTTGATGGCTGCTCTGTTAAGTCGTCTTCGTCAGTTAGGAACCTGGGTGTGCTCTTTGATACCAATCTTTCATTTGAAAGCCACATTTCTAGCATATGTAAAACCGCATTCTTCCATCTTAAAAATATATCTAAATTGCGACATATGCTCTCAATGACAAATGCGGAACAGCTAGTTCATGCGTTTATGACCTCGAGACTAGATTACTGTAACGCTCTACTGGGTGGTTGCCCTGCTCGCGTGATAAACAAACTACAGCTGGTCCAAAACGCAGCTGCTAGAGTCCTTACTAGAACCAGGAAGTATGAACATTAGCCCGGTTCTGTCAAAACTGCACTGGCTCCCTATTAAACATCGTATAGATTTTAAAATCTTGCTAATTACTTACAAAGCACTAAATGGCTTAGCTCCCCAGTACCTGAGTGACCTCTTAATGCTTTATAGTCCTTCGTGTCTATTACGATCTCAGAATTCTGGCCAGTTGTTAATACCTAGAATATCAAAATCAACCGCAGGCGGTAGATCCTTTTCCTATTTGGCACCTAAACTCTGGAACGATCTTCCTAGCATTGTTTGGGAAGCAGACACACTCTGTCAGTTTAAATCTAGACTAAAAACGCATCTATTTAACCTGGCATACACATGACGCACTATAAACTTTTGTCTTCATATCCGTTAAAGGATTGTTAGGCTGCATAGATCAGGTCAGCCGGAACCGGGAACACTTCCTATAACACCAGATGTACTCAGTACATCTGAAGAAGAATGGCGTCTACGCTAATTTTTTGTCTCTCTGCTTATCCCGAGGTTTACCAATTAACGTGATTGGCTGGATCCGGGCCGTGTCCGGGTCGGATGGGGAACCTGCGCCTGTGTGCGGCAGCAATGTGGCCCTGTGGTGTCGGCAGGAGACTGTGTTAACTAGCTCATCCTTTGTTAAGCCCTTACCGACTCATCAGCTAGTGGCACATATCCAAACAAACCGTCCCATATCGGTGTGATCAAAAGATCTTAAACTAGATGGAACTAGATTAAATATTTTGACTGTTGCGACTCCAAATCAGTTTAATGGCCTATAACTCTGCCTGAGTATCGGACAAGTGTTCACTGTTGGCCAGAGGAGAACTGACCCCTCACTAAGCCTGGTTTCTCCCAAGGTTTTTTTCTCCATTTGTTGGAGTTTTGGTTCCTTTGGCTTGCTTAAGTTGGGGACACTTGCTTGATATTCAGCAGTGTTTTTGATATGCCTGCATTGGCGCCGTTGTATACAAACTGAGCTGAGCCGGACGATTACGTCACTGTTTTCTGCAGTGCTGATATACATAAATGAACTAGACTAATAACTACTGATATTTGCAACGGAATGATTCAATAATATATAGAATAAGCTGCACAATGACACCATTTTCTTATTAATGTAAAGCTGCTTTGCCACAATTTGCATTGTAAAAAGCGCTCTATCAATAAAGATGACTTGACTTGACTTGACTCAGAACGTCTGTGGAGAAAGGCATATAGTTCATCATAACATCGTGATATACCTCATACACCTGATATATTGCTAAATCCTGAAAAAAACTGAAAAATATATTGGGATAATAACCTGGCTTCTCTTGAGACATTCAGAACGGTCATAATTAATGATGTGCAAAAGTACGCCGGAACGTTGACTTGATTGGTTGAGGTAGTTTTGACGTCAGAAACACTAGCGCTTTTAAACCGCGATCTTTAGATCGCTGCCGTTTTAAAGAGAGATTACTCAATAATGCTGTTTACTTATGAATTTGCGTATGGTTTGTCTGAAAGCAGATACATTAAACACGTGATTTTCACCACTGAGGGACTTTAAGATGTTGTTGCAAAATGCTATTTTTTTCTGTGGTGCTGAAGAAATGACCGACACAGAAACAACTCACACGCTGCCAAGTAACAGTCACATTTACTGTAATGTTTACAGTGTCATAAAATTTCATTCAGTTCTTTTAGTTTTTGTAAATCTGTTAACCACAAAGTTTACCATGTAATAAAGCCCATCCCGTACATTAGAGTTGGCCATTTAATAAATTCTGCTCGGTACATTTAGTGCGTAAATTCCTCCTTTGCAATTCCTGACTGTAAAGTGTACAGTGTAAACTCTACGTTATAGATTCTTCTTGTACTATAGTAGCTTGTGTGCTGTAAAGTTTACAGTGTCAATAAATCCTTTTTGCCTCTTCAGTAGGCTAGATCCAAAACAAAAATATTCTCTACCAAAAATAGTCAAATAATGTGGGTTTATAATAATTCCATTCGATTAGATATCTTCTCTTACAAGTTGGATAGCGTGTTCGTGTCCCGAATATTTCGTAAATATCAATGATCTCTAACTGTGGCGACAAAACATTCCTATAACAACCAGCGGTACAGTGCCTAAAATCTTAATAGTCATGATATAACAAATATCACAATAATATTCATACTCTTTGCTTTTAGCGAATAACAGTGAGCGCTCGATACATACGTCTGAATATTAAAAACTGCAGCGAGGGAGTGTAAAAAAACGTGAACGTGAAGCCTTCCGTGAAAACAACCTGCAGTCTCCGATCACTTGCGAGGACACGCCCCTACATTGAGCCAATCAGAGTGAAGGAAGTGGGGTAAGTTTTGAATTCCGCAGCTATTGCACAAGAAACTCACTTCTTGTAGATTTTGTATGTGTGTGTGTGTTTTTGGTATTATTCGTCCTCAGCGTATACGTGAGGCGCCCATTTTCAGTTCCATTGATTTCCAGCTCTAACAGAGTCTTTTTGCTTCTTGTTCTCGACCCTGTAGGGGGCGATGGTGAGCATCCGGCCCTCTCGGTGGCCGCTGCTGGTGAAGCAGGAGTCTCTCAGGAGGCAGCGGAGCTCAGCAGGGTGGCGAGGAGCGGGCAGAGCAGAAGAGCCAGGCTCAGAGCGAGCGCGCTGGCGCCGTTGCACTTTTTGCCTCCTTCGCAGCGCGACTGTTGGCACAAAACACCCTTAAAGTCAGGCGGACAGCTACAGCGCTGATTCTGAACGCACGTCCCCCCATTCTGGCACAAGAGTAACTCCTCGTCACACACGTTCGCTGGGGAGAACATAGGGAAAAAGTTAATGCACGACATTTTTTACATGATTATGCAAATACACACTGTACACACAATAATATTGTGAAAGATTATTACAATTCAAATGGAATTTTCAGCATCATTACTCCACATGATCCTTCCAATATTCTGAGTTCCTGCTGTTTTCGCTACAAATGTTCTCAACCTTGGTTGAAATGTTTCTTGCGACTGTTTTTCAACATTGATAATAATCTGTATATTAGAACGATTTCTGAAGGACCATGTGACACTGAGGACTTTGATCACACGAATCAATATATTCACATAGAAAAAAAGTTAATAAAATGTCACAATATTACTGTTTTTATCAAATGCATGCAACCTTGGTGAGCAGAAGAGACGTGAGAAATTATTCCAAACTTTTGATTGGAAGTTTAGTCTCTCTCTCCTCTAAACATGATCATATTTGCTTGGCGGCTTGTATCTGTGTCATATTCAACACGGGCGTCTGGTGTCGTTAAGCGGGTCACCGGAGTCTGGGTACTAATGAGACCAGGTGCTACACACCTGACCCCAAACTGTCTCTGCAGTGAACAATGAGAGCGTGAGAGAGAGAAAGGACAGGAAATGATAAAGAGGAGCATGACTATTGCTATGTTCAGAATAGCCTAATGCCATATCTATTTTTCTGCAGTATATATACTATGCATGTGATCCATACCTGTCATGACCTACTACTACTACAATACGACCAGAGCACACTGCGCTGAGCACTGTTTCCCAGAATGCAACACCATTAATTCATCACACTGGAAACGAAAGGTTAAGCTGAGGGTAAGTAATATCCGTTGTAGTTTTTAACTCTTGACTCATTTTACACAGAATTAAATAAAAAAGGTGTGACAATGTATAGAGCACAACAGTTGGGTCTGGAAGTTAAAATCCCATTCATTTTCTCCACAGAGGAATTGATTGTGAAAGATAACTTATAAACTTAAGTTGTTAATCGATTTTGTTGAAGCCGTCAGCCCGCATTATTTCAGCAAAGGTTTTTCATATTATCTTTAACAGTGGAATTCCGGGTGAAAAACTACATTACCCATGATTCTGCAAAGAAATCTCCCCCAATCAAAACAAGCAAATTGCACAAAAAGAAGCACATGGCTCCTCCCATGAAGCGCTGCATGATATATAATGTATGTGAAATGATATATATCAGCAGCTTTAGATTTTTAATTCATGCAATTCACAATGCCTCATGAAATTGTAGTTCTTTCACGCATTAAAGTCATTATGTTCTTGTACCTTTGGATCTGATTTTCAAATACTCTTTTGCTTCAAATCAAAGTTTGTAATATGATCACCTCGTAGCTGGTTGGTTTGGTTCATGCTTATAACTCACTAATGAAAAAAAGCGAAAAATGAATGGGAAAAATACGACTCATGCGTTCATAGTTTTTAAAGAAATAGTGTATCTAAGTCTTAAGTAAGCCATTCTGAGCATATCCTATAAAAAAGACTGTCTATGTGAAGCGTTAAAAGTCTTTGCAATGTTGAAATGGTGATAGTTTATAAATGTAATACAAAAATCTCTAAAAGACTAGTCCAAAATATGTAAAAACTTATACCATTAACCAAACCGCTCATCCGGTGCATTTACTAGAACCAGTAAATGCTGGCCGTATGCAGATCCACTTAACCCTAGAACAAAACAAATCTATTTGAAGAAAATGACTAATCCAGCTCCGGAAGTGTGTCCCTAATGGATTCTCCCCTGTTCTTCTCTCTCCTCGCAGAGCTAGCGGTTCTGGCTGTGGGCCTGTTTCATCTTAAAGATGGATCACAGGGAAAACGCTGTGCGCAGGGGTTCTAAAATCACCAGGGGAATCCAGGTACAAATGTGATCATTACCCCACAAACCATTTTCCAATGAACAAGGGCTTAGAATGTGCAGATAGAGGGAATACCATTATACACCAGAAAATTGCTGTTTTGATGTCTGGTAAACGTCTGTGACTCAGCCTACTGTCAAATCAAATGAATCCCGCCCTCTTCATTATGAGACCACACCCCTTTTTTGTGCAACACATCTTGGCACCAATAGAGGGTTATGCATGTGACGTCACCGTCGGCCGTTAGTCACGTCACTTTTTGGGGTCCCCCTTGAAACATTTCCGTTGTAGTTTGTGTATTTGCAGCACGTTTTTGTATTTGCAGCACGTTTTTGTATTTGCAGCACGTTTGTGTATTTGCTGCACGTTTGTGTATTTGCAGCACGTTTGTGTATTTGCAGCACGTTTGTGTATTTGCAGCACGTTTTGTATTTGCAGCACGTTTGTGTATTTGCAGCACGTTTGTGTATTTGCAGCACGTTTTGTATTTGCAGCACGTTTGTGTATTTGCAGCACGTTTTGTATTTGCAGCGCGTTTTGTATTTGCTGCACGTTTGTGTATTTGCAGCACGTTTGTGTATGTGCAGCACGTTTGTGTATTTGCAGCACGTTTGGGTATTTGCAGCACGTTTTGTATTTGCAGCGCGTTTTGTATTTGCAGCGCGTTTTGTATTTGCTGCACGTTTCTGTATTTGCAGCACGTTTGTGTATGTGCAGCACATTTGTGTATTTGCAGCACGTTTTGTATTTGCAGCGCGTTTTGTATTTGCAGCGCGTTTTGTATTTGCAGCACGTTTGTGTATTTGCAGCACGTTTTGTATTTGCAGCGCGTTTTGTATTTGCAGCACGTTTTGTATTTGCAGCGCGTTTTGTATTTGCTGCACATTTGTGTATGTGCAGCACGTTTGTGTATTTGCAGCACGTTTTGTATTTGCAGCGCGTTTGTGTATTTGCAGCACGTTTGTGTATTTGCAGCACGTTTGTGTATTTGCAGCGCGTTTTGTATTTGCAGCGCGTTTTGTATTTGCAGCACGTTTGTGTATGTGCAGCACGTTTGTGTATTTGCAGCACGTTTGTGTATGTGCAGCACGTTTGTGTATTTGCAGCACGTTTGTGTATGTGCAGCACGTTTGTGTATTTGCAGCACGTTTGGGTATTTGCAGCACGTTTTGTATTTGCAGCGCGTTTTGTATTTGCAGCGCGTTTTGTATTTGCTGCACGTTTCTGTATTTGCAGCACGTTTGTGTATGTGCAGCACGTTTGTGTATTTGCAGCACGTTTTGTATTTGCAGCGCGTTTTGTATTTGCAGCGCGTTTTGTATTTGCAGCACGTTTGTGTATTTGCAGCACGTTTTGTATTTGCAGCGCGTTTTGTATTTGCAGCACGTTTTGTATTTGCAGCGCGTTTTGTATTTGCTGCACATTTGTGTATGTGCAGCACGTTTGTGTATTTGCAGCACGTTTTGTATTTGCAGCACGTTTGTGTATGTGCAGCACGTTTGTGTATTTGCAGCACGTTTGTGTATTTGCAGCACGTTTGTGTATTTGCAGCACGTTTGTGTATTTGCAGCGCGTTTTGTATTTGCAGCGCGTTTGTGTATTTGCAGCGCGTTTGTGTATTTGCAGCACGTTTGTGTATTTGCAGCACGTTTGTGTATTTGCAGCACGTTTTGTATTTGCAGCGCGTTTGTGTATTTGCAGCACGTTTGTGTATTTGCAGCACGTTTGTGTATTTGCAGCACGTTTGTGTATTTGCAGCACGTTTGTGTATTTGCAGCACGTTTTGTATTTGCAGCGCGTTTTGTATTTGCTGCACGTTTGTGTATTTGCAGCACGTTTGTGTATTTGCAGCACGTTTGTGTATGTGCAGCACGTTTGTGTATTTGCAGCACGTTTGTGTATTTGCAGCACATTTGTGTATTTGCAGCACGTTTGTGTATTTGCAGCACGTTTGTGTATGTGCAGCACGTTTGTGTATTTGCAGCACGTTTGTGTATTTGCAGCACGTTTGTGTATTTGCAGCACGTTTGTGTATTTGCAGCACGTTTGTGTATTTGCAGCACGTTTGTGTATGTGCAGCACGTTTGTGTATGTGCAGCACGTTTGTGTATTTGCAGCACGTTTGTGTATTTGCAGCACGTTTGTGTATGTGCAGCACGTTTGTGTATTTGCAGCACGTTTTGTATTTGCAGCGCGTTTTGTATTTGCTGCACGTTTGTGTATTTGCAGCACGTTTGTGTATTTGCAGCACGTTTGTGTATGTGCAGCACGTTTGTGTATTTGCAGCACGTTTGTGTATTTGCAGCACATTTGTGTATTTGCAGCACGTTTGTGTATTTGCAGCACGTTTGTGTATGTGCAGCACGTTTGTGTATTTGCAGCACGTTTGTGTATTTGCAGCACGTTTGTGTATTTGCAGCACGTTTGTGTATTTGCAGCACGTTTGTGTATTTGCAGCACGTTTGTGTATGTGCAGCACGTTTGTGTATGTGCAGCACGTTTGTGTATTTGCAGCACGTTTGTGTATTTGCAGCACGTTTGTGTATGTGCAGCACGTTTGTGTATTTGCAGCGCGTTTTGTATTTGCTGCACGTTTGTGTATTTGCAGCACGTTTGTGTATGTGCAGCACGTTTTTGTGTTTGCTTGTTGTGAGGATTTGCAGCACATGTGTTGTCAAACTGATGATCACGTTTTGTTTTTATTTGCATGTGTTTGCATCCGTTTTTTTTTTTATTTGCATGCGTTTTCTTATTTGCAGCGCGTTGAGCTCTCTCGGCCACCGTACTAATGACTGCAAGCTAGAACTACTAATTATTTACACTGTTACTTTAATTTCAGATGGCTTCAGGAAACTAAAGTCTTGTAAAGGTTTGGACCAATTAATATCTGATTTAAACCTGAAATTGGCTGAGGAGCATGAAAAGGCGACTGGACACTTTGACATTGATTTGTTAATTAGATAAGAGAGTTGAATGAAGTCTGATTGGGAAGGTACTTACGGAAACAGCCCTGCTTCCAATAGAAACCGGGGAGACATTCATCACATTTGACTCCGGTTGTGCCCTCTTTACACTGACAGAAGCCGGTACCGTTACAGCGGTCGTGCAGTGAACCCATCGTATTACAGTTACACTCTGAAAAGAAAGAGAGAGAATTAGTCACAGGAAAAGGGTTTGAGCTTATTTCTGAAAAATGTATGTTAATGACATTAATTGTTGAGCGTCAAAATGGTTTGAATTCAGTTCACCACCCAAGTTTGTTTGCTCTCAATAAATATATTCATGCATATGACATGGAATTATCTCGCATGGATTTGTGGCCATTATATTCATTCATAAAAATGTCATCTTAGTGCACACTTTTTTGCATTTTATTTAGTTGCTTTTTGTAGTTAGAAAATGATATTTCAATGAGATTAAATTTGTTGTTCAGTTCAATACACATGATTATTAGCAGGAAATGTTCTTATAGTAATTAATACCGATTTGCTTCTAAGTTTTCCGTTTTAATTGTGAATATTACGGTACAGTTGCATTTTGTGAACTTTTAACGAAGAACAGTGACAAAGTTTGCCAGAAAACATTTGTTTAGCTGGCTTATGAGGAGACAGACTTGATCAGACTGCATTTCCCATCATTCTCTTTGGTTATCTCAATTAACTAATATAGAGTGCTGAAGGGATGCCGTATTTTTGAACACAAGCTCAAAATATTTTCATGTTGATGCATAAAATACACATGTAATGTGTGTTTGTGTGTGTTTAAAGCTTTTACTTGTGTTGAAAAAGGCGGTTATCAAGTGTCCAAAATGAGACTAAAGTGCTTGTCGGATATTAAACATCTTTGCTTGTTGTGTTTATTACTCTTGCACACTCAAAATTTCAAGGAAAATGATTCTTTTTAAATAAAAACTGAAAGACTGTCACATGAAGCCAGAAGTCGAAACTTTGGCCATGGAGCCTATTTTCTGCAAAATCCAAAAGCCGATGGAAAAATCCCATTGGGTTTTTGTCGAGGGAACAAGGGTGATGCTAATGTTCGGGTTGGCCTACAAAAATGCATCATCGCTGCAGCTCTCTATTGCAATGCTAAAATATTAGTAACATATTCATTTATAAATATTGTTAATCACACAATTTTTTATAACACTTTCCAATAAGGTTCTATTAGTTAATGCATTTTAATGCATGTTTGTTAACCTCAATGTTAGATGCCACCTTTTGAATTTAATAATGTATTAGTGAATGTAACATTTAATACATGCTTTAGATTTATTTGAACAAATTAGTTAACAAATGCGACCTTTTTGTAAAGTTTTACACGTAATTTTTCAACGGTCTTATGTATTGTGTGCTGCAAATGAAATATTTTGATATGTCATTATTTTTAGAAACTATGCGCTAATATTTTTTACACACATCAGTATATTGCATTGGGCTGCAGCCAACTGTATTAGAGCAAATTGCTGCACTTCTATGAGAACTCCTGAAAATAGACTCTGTAAACTATTGTGAGCTCAGGATGAGGTTAATGTTCTCCTCATGGAGATCCTGCTGTTGACCCTGTGCCATGTTGGCACCTGGCACACGCCCGATGAGGGCGAGCTTATTTGTGCTGACTTCACAGCACGCTTTCATTTACCCCGCGCCCTGCCTCCTTGTGCGGCAGATGGACTCCCTTCTCCGTCCTGGTACTCTCAGCATTGCGTTGGAAGCAGAGCCGCTGATTTAAGAGCTGTGACATCCGGGTTTATTTCGGGAAGTTTATTTGAGGACCGCTGGGAATCTCTAATATGACGCTCCCAGGAAGATAATGTTGCAGTTTAACTCTCTCTCTTTCTTCCCTCATTCAGTTGTCTTTTGAATGACTTTCTCCTGATTACATCCATAGAATTTTCTCCAACAATATAATTTTTGTTTATATAATTATGAGGATTTCTTTGTCCCTGTTTGCTGGAAGATTTTTTGACGCAAATTCCTGTTGGATTTCCCTGATGCACATTTCAGTCAAATCCACAGTGCTGGGACAAGATTTACTCCTTGGACCTGTTTCCACCTCATATTAAGATGCATTTTGGTCGATTGGATCACAAGTGGACGAGGGAGACATTCCCATTTACAACTGGTTTTAATTGGTCTCACTTTCAACCACTTCTATCATGATTTCTTCGAGGGGAGGGTCTATGGGTGGGTAAATATATAGGTTATATCAGCTGTTTCGATCTAATGGACGAAATGAGCTTGCGCAATTTACAAATGAGCGTGCACAGGGATGTCGGAAAAACACACGGAGAGCAGCAGCTTTCGTTTCTGCTCTGACAGCCGCAAAACCAAGCCAAACGCGGTGAGTGTGCGTTAGAAATCGGGAATGGTGAGAGAACATTGTGTTAGTACGTTTTTCGTCCTCAAACCAAATTTGGGTCTTAAAGCCGACAAAGTTTAAATCCACAATCTGCCAAGAGCAGCGCAAATCAGCGTCTGGTTGAAGTCATGCTTCTGTGGGTAAATAATGGTGCAAATGCAAGTAAATTGACTAGCGCAAACCTCAGTAAATCAACTTGCATGATTAATTTACATAATCTGTTATAAATTTTGCATCTGAAAGGGAAACGGTGCAAAGGTCAGCGCCAAAAATGCCTTTTCAACACAAATTATTCACTGTGCGCCTTTAGTAAAGCTAAATCTGACTGCAACAAAGACCTGCAATAAATCCTCAGATTTACAGCCTTAAGAGTCGTAATTATTGTAATTTTGTGCATTGTAAATGTAAATATTGTACTTTCTCGAATTTTTGCTGGCTCCGCAAATATTAATGCGATGATATACTACAGCGTATAGCAGGGCCTAATGAAATCCGTTATATTTTTCCCAAATTCTGTTGTAATTTTTCTAAATTTCTTTTCTTTTTTTTTTTCTGCATTCCATTTTAATGGTTAAATAAAATTTTAGTAATCAAAAAGCATGTCTAATTCACTGAAATCGTGCTCTTTTTGCACTATAATATTAACAGAGACCAGTCCATATCCCTATTTGATTAATTAAACAGCCTTACTTTTTTCAAAATTTGCTGAATTCCGTGACATTCCACCTTATAATTCCATTTTTATGACCCGACGCCGTGATCCCGTCTGCATTTTCAGCGTTGTGGAAATCACAGGACCCTATTATAGTCAGCTAATGCACTTTCTGGCTTGCTTAATTCAAATGAATGAATTATTTGTGACATACCAAGCATGAATCATATAGTTCGTATAAAGGTTATGCTCATCTCAGCTTTTGTCAGGTTGTCCATTGTTTGTGTTTTGGTTCTGGATGTGTATTTGAGTTGATAATTCAGAAGGAGTTGATTGCATGCAGCGATTAAATATTTTATTTTTAGCCTGATCAAAGAACCGAATGATTAGAATTAATATTTGTTTCAAGTTTGCATTTACATTTATGCGCTTGATATCCAAGTAGTCCATTCAAGACATACATTTGATCAGTTTCTCTGGGAATCGAACCCATGACTTTGGCGTTCATAAGTGCCATGCTCTACCGTTTGAGCCAGTGACATTATCCATTATGTATTTTGCCTTTGCATTCCTGCGCAAAATGCATGTAGAGTATTCTAGATATTGAAAACACACACTGTTACTCACCGTTACACACGTTCTCGTCGTCGGGCTCCACAGAGGTGTTTTTGTAGAAGCCCATGCGACAGTGCTCGCAGTTCTGACCACGCGTGTTGTGTTTGCAGCTCACGCACGTGACTATGTTCAGGAAGTCGATGTAACTGCAGCGATTCGAGTGTCCGTTACATTCACAATCTGAGAGCGAGAGAGAACAAGGCAAAGTCAGCCACACTAGATTAAAGTGAAGAAGGGTTAAAAGACAAAAGTGTTCCTGCTTTGTAAAAATATGGATAGCTCACAGATAATACTTTTTTAATGAAGTTTTGTTAATACGTTATCTGTCATTTCTTTGTAACTTTACTAGCTATTTATAGTGGAAATTTGTTTCTACACCATTTTTTTTCAGTATGTGATGGAATGGGATGCAGAATGTCGTTTCATCTTTGAAACGCCTCTCGGGCACGCAAGTGCAGCTTCTATCTCTTTGAATGGGGAAATGTCAAATTCTCACACTTTTCTATATTTAAAATCACCAATGAAATCTGACAACAACTGTCTCATAAAAGTCGTTTTTAAAAGCTTGAATTATGACAAAAAAACGCAAGCCAACACGCATGCGCAGTCCTTTCTATAGGAACCGGAGCTTGTAATGGTGTCATGAGAAATCGAGTCCGCCCAGGAACCTTTAGGACCCGGGCGGTAATGCCTGATTAAAAGTTTTTATCGTCAAGTGCACAGATAACATGCTTGAAATATAAAATGAATGCATATGTATTGAGTAATCAAATAAACTCTCTCTCTCTCTCTATATATATATACACACAAATAAACAATATATCAAATAAAGATATTGGAAGCAAAAAACATACCTAATATAAGCTAAGCTAGCTGGCTAATTGGGTAGATGTATGCTATACTAGTACATGAGCTGACTAAAAAACCTATAGCTTAATTTATATACTAGTATATGAAGCATGTAATTTTAAAAGACATTAATGGTCATTATAACTCATATATAAACGTCATTTAACAGAAAATATAATCAGGCACTAATAATTCTATCCATTCAACCAATGGGATCACTCGGGGGTCCTAAAAGAGGCCCGATTCCTGGACTCTGAGCCGCACTGACGCGATGACTTTACCAATCTGCCATTGGCTCTTTTTTATTTAGAAGGCAGGAGTTTTTCCGCCATATTGCACGTTACACTTTCTCCCATTCATAAAACTGTGAGTGCACCGTCTTTCTTCATATAATGTCTTTGATTCAAGTCCAAGGTGTTGATATGTAAATGTGGGCGGTCATATGTTAATGAGCTCATGACATCATAAGGTGATTCCAAAAATGATTTCGTTTCTTTGTAGTTTGGTTTGTTCTGGGTGGACTCAGAAGCTTTGCATTGTGAATGTTAGAGTACGTCTCTACAAACTACATCAGTCTCAATGCTGAATCAATAAAGAGCTAATGACTTTTTTTTTTTTTTTTTTTTTGCATCACGTTTTGTCTTTCCTGCTACACCCACCCACAGCACTGACAGCTGAAATGAAGATTTGTGTGCGTGTGTGTTGCTGACAGGGCGATATCTCACACTCTTACGGGAGTCTTGCCCACTCCTCATGCACGTGAGTGTGGCGTTTATGTGTGCGCGTGCTCTAGGGATGTTGGGAAATCTGATGACAGATGTTTTCTCTATAACAGCTGCTTCTTCGTCTTGTGAAGCAGATCTTTTTGTCAAACTGCTAGGCTTCTCCTAGTTCCCATTCACACCTGTCCTCTATCTTTCTCTCATGTTCGTTTCTTTCGGTCACTCACAGAGAATCAGTGTGTAGTGCGTTAATGAACCACGTTTAGTGTCGCCCCTTTTTTAGGAACTCGAATCGGCTTGATTTGCATCAGCGTGCCTTCTGACACTCTCAGGTAAACATTGCACTTTGACATCCATCTGACAGGTACGAGGTTCTAGGTAAATAGTGAGTGTGGCTTTTATTCAGGATGCATTAAACTGATCACAGTAAAGAACATCATAATGTTACATAAGGTTCTATTTCAAATAAATGCTGTTCTTTTTAACTAGAATTCTGAATAATATCTATCACTGTTATCTAATATCATGGGAAGTATTTTTTGTTGTTGTTGTTGTTGAAAATCTTATTATACCTTGTTACTGGTTCAGTATTTCTTCCATCTGTTTTTTGATATGTCATTGGCCAATCGAGGTGAAAGTTCAAATAATTTGCAGACGTCAGCCGTTTCACCAGCATTTAAACATAGTAAATAATTAAAATTGTAAAGCGTTTTTTTCTACGTTCCAAGGCACAGCTGTAATTACAGTAAACGTATACAAATGCATATAAACCAGACCAATTAATCAGCATTACGAATTCTTAGCGATTTCAGAATTTTTATCACCTAAGAAGTTTCTTTCAAATATTTATGCACGCTTTAAAGGGGACAGAGAGCGAGAACTCAGTACAGAGCCGGCACATAGGAACAGGCAAATCAATGAAATATAAATGAGTCACACACACACAATGCACTTACCTTACATATCACAAATAATAGAGAAAAGCAGGGATGAAGGGTTTGATGAGAATTAGAGGAGAGAAAGGAAGTGACATGTTGAGAAACATCATCAAGACTTCAGCTTCTGATCTCTCAACTTGACGTGATCTATACTGTACTAGCCATTAATTCACATCTCCACTGTAACACGTTCTAGAACTCTTCACAGGTACCTGTACCTCTATTGAACTAAAGCTCAGTTAATGGACCTAAGTCAGGGTAGACGCTATAGTGAATATTGGTCCTAGATCACATGTAGTCTCCACAGCTAATTACCACAAAAAAGCTTGGTCAGCCAAACAAAAACTAAAGTTTTTAAACATCAGTACAACACACTGTCCTATTATTGACGACAGCCTTCATTACTGTCAAAAATGATATATACTGACTATTAATGTGTTCTAAAAACTATAGATGCAGTGTTTGGGAAGAAGAGAACAGTCTGAGATTCTAAAATCTACAACATGTTACAATGTTGTGAGTTCTAGAACACATTACAGTGTTTTGAGTAGAAGGGAACAGCTGAAGGTTCTAGAATCTACAACCTAACTATTCCCTTCCACTTACAAACACTGTAATGTGTTTTAGAACGTTCCCTCGGTCTTGTAAATACTGTAATGTTGTACTTTGAGATCTCTCATCTCATCATCATGTCTTTCTCACCTTGAAAATCATCATATATGATGCCTTTTAGCTGGACGGTCTGTTGCCCTCCAGATAGTAAGAACTTCAGAAGAGCTTCGGAGAATGAAAAGTCTTATTTTACATGTGCATCTATAAACACTGCGATCTAGTCTACAGCAAGCAAGTCTGCAGCTATCGTTTACGGGAGGGGCGGGGTGTCTAATGCAGAACAGTCATTGTATCATTTAACAGGCCAAAAGATTCTCTACCAAGCATGTGTACTACTACTAAAAATTGTCAGACTATAGAAGCTAACACAGTTTATTGTATGCGTGAGTTCTAATGACTATGCATACGCTGTTATAGACTTCACTACTCACAATGCACTCCTACTCTACCTCACAACAAAGATACCTTTTTTATTTACTTCATCTTTGTCTTCCATTTTTTCTTCTCTCTCCCACTTATGGATGGGCTTTCCTTCACCCACTTTTGAGTGTTTGTGTGACTCTAGATAAGCAAAGATAAGGACTGAGCAAACCACCATGAGAAAAATTACCACTTACAGACAGTGCCATTTTTACTTATCAAACTGGGTAATATGCACCTACAAAATGTATAAAATGAAATGAGCTTTAATGAAGTCTACAAAAGTCAAAGATGTCGTTTACCATTCGAGAGATTAAAAACCACTTGCCATGGATTTCTACTGAGTTATAAATCATGTCTACATTATATACTACAAGCTGTTTGAGACTACTAGCTGAGCCATACCTTCAACATCTGTGTGTTTATGAGACCCTTCCTCCTCCTTCTCTCCATGTGGCACATGTATTGATGAAATCATCTCTACTTTTGGTTCAGCAGATTCTGATATTGGCCATAAAGACTTAGACTCTGGGTTTGGCAGCACAGATTCATGCGTTGTGAAAATTGGCTCATGAGACTCCACTTTTGGCTCAATGGGTATATGTCCATGATGTTGTTTATGTATTGACTCATGATGTTTCACTATTGGCTTATGAGGTTTATGCATAGGCTCATTATGTTTCACTACTGGCTCATGAGGTTTATGCATTGATGCATGAGGATTCACTACTGGCTCATGAGGATTCACTACTGGCTCATGAGGTTTATGCATTGATGCATGAGGATTCACTACTGGCTCATGAGGTTTATGCATTGATGCATGAGGATTCACTACTGGCTCATGAGGTTTATGCATTGATGCATGAGGATTCACTACTGGCTCATGAGGTTTATGCATTGATGCATGAGGATTCACTACTGGCTCATGAGGTTTATGCATTGATGCATGAGGATTCACTACTGGCTCATGAGGTTTATGCATAGTTGCATGAGGATTCACTACTGGCTCATGAGGATTCACTACTGGCTCATGAGGATTCACTACTGGCTCATGAGGTTTATGCATAGTTGCATGAGGATTCACTACTGGCTCATGAGGATTCACTACTGGCTCATGAGGATTCACTACTGGCTCATGAGGTTTATGCATTGATGCATGAGGATTCACTACTGGCTCATGAGGATTCACCACTGGCTCATGAGGTTTATGCATTGATGCATGAGAATTCACTACTGGCTCATGAGGTTTATGCATTGATGCATGAGGATTCACTACTGGCTCATGAGGTTTATGCATTGATGCATGAGGATTCACTACTGGCTCATGAGGTTTATGCATTGATGCATGAGGATTCACTACTGGTTCATGAGGTTTATGCATAGTTGCATGAGGATTCACTACTGGCTCATGAGGATTCACTACTGGCTCATGAGGATTCACTACTGGCTCATGAGGTTTATGCATTGATGCATGAGGATTCACTACTGGCTCATGAGGATTCACCACTGGCTCATGAGGTTTATGCATTGATGCATGAGAATTCACTACTGGCTCATGAGGTTTATGCATTGACTCATGAGGATTCACTACTGGCTCATGAGGTTCATGCATTGACTCGTGAGGATTCACTACTGGCTCATGAGGTTTATGCATTGACTCATGAGGATTCACTACTGGCTCATGAGGTTCATGCATTGACTCGTGAGGATTCACTACTGGCTCATGAGGTTTATGCACTGACTCGTGAGGATTCACTACCGGCTCATGAGGTTTAGGTATTGACTCATGAGGATTCACTACTGGCTCATGAGGTTTATGCATTGAAGCATGAGGATTCACTACTGGCTCATGAGGTTTATGCATTGTCTCGTGAGGATTCACTATTGGCTCATGAGGTTTATGCATTGATGCATGTGGATTTACTACCGGCTCATGAGGTTTATGCATTGTCTCGTGAGGATTCACTACTGGCTCATGAGGTTTATGCAGTGACTCATGAGGATTCACTACTGGCTCATGTGGACTCACTATTGGCTCATAAGGTTTATGCATTGTCTCATGAGGATTCACTACTGGCTCATGAGGTTTATGCAGTGACTCATGAGGATTCACTACTGGCTCGTGAGGATTCACTACTGGCTCATGAGGATTCACTACTTGCTCATGAGGTTTATGCAGTGACTCATGAGGATTCACTACTGGCTCGTGAGGATTCACTACTGGCTCATGAGGTTTATGCAGTGACTCATGAGGATTCACTACTGGCTCGTGAGGATTCACTACTGGCTCATGAGGATTCACTACTTGCTCATGAGGTTTATGCAGTGACTCATGAGGATTCACTACTGGCTCGTGAGGATTCACTACTGGCTCATGAGGTTTATGCAGTGACTCATGAGGATTCACTACTGGCTCATGAGGTTTAGGCAGTGACTCATGAGGATTCACTACTGACTCATGAGGATTCACTACTGGCTCATGAGGTTTATGCATTGATGCATGAGGATTCACTACTGACTCATGAGGATTCACTACTGGCTCATGAGGTTTATGCATTGATGCATGAGGATTCATTACTGGCTCATGAGGTTTATGCATTAACTCATGAGGATTCACTATAGGCTCATGAGGATTCTCTACTGGCTCATAAGGTTTATGCATTGACTCATGACGATTCACTACTGGCTCATGAGGATTCACTACTGGCTCATGAGGATTCACTACTGGCTCATGAGGTTTTTGCATTGACGCATGAGGATTCACTATAGGCTCATGAGGATTCACTACTGGTTCATGAGGTTTATGCATTGATGCATGAGGATTCACTACTTGATCATGAGATTCTAATACTGGCTCTTTATTTTCCTGTATGGACTCGTGTGATTTCTGTAATGGTTCATGAGATTTTGGTATTGACTCATGAACATGAGGTTTAAACATCGGATCATGTAATTCCAATAGTGGCTTGACAGGCTCTGGAATTGACTCTGCAGATTCTGGCATTGACTCGTCAGGCTCTGGCTCTGATTCAGCAGGTTCAGGTGCACTGGTGACTAATAAGATGATTCAGAGATTGAACACATACAGCAGATAAACAGTGGAATAAAAAAACATTGAGACACTTCATACCAGTTTCTTCCCTGTGTCTGTTATGCTCCAGAACACTCTCCACTCTCTTTACTTCTTCTTCAATTACTTCATGTTTCCCAGAAGTCTTCACTTTCTTCTCAGAAATCACCTCACCCTTCCCAGAATCCTCCACTCGTGGTGCTGTAGGGATTGCTTGGATGCAATCATACGGATAATCACAATGTTGGATCATACACACAAACACATACACCGTGTTGTGCTCTATAAACAGCCATTGAACGGCCTGCACACAAGCCAGAAATAACAACCTGTACATCAATCATAAGACTTTCACGCTATACATTCAATCTATAGCGACCACAGACCACAAACTCTTCTGTGGTTTCTGCTACACTTTTCAGTGTCAACCACAGATTAGGGAAATGTCACTAAAACCACATCTACCACGATACTAGAACTCTTGCTGGACGCCTAACAATACTTTTCACAATCTGTTTCTAAGTTTCACTGTGGTGTGTTCTCTCTTTTTCAACAGGAATCATGTTTTCTCCTGGATGCTTGGTTTGGGGAATAAAGTATGTGAGATACTTGCAGTTTATCAGAGAGAGGGAAATATCATTTTGGCCTTTCAAACTCTGCCTAAAACACAGAATGACAACTGTGTATATATATATATATATATATATATATATATATATATTACATACTAAGTTTATTTTAGTTTTTGTAGTATGTTAGTATTATTCTACCTTCTAAGAGTTTTTTTTTTGTTTCGAGAGAAGGCTGCATTTATTTGATCAAAAATATAGTATGTCATGTTTCCCAGTAAACTAAATCTGTGACAAAAATGTATTTAAAGAAATACATTTTTGTCACGTTATCATTTACAGTTTTACCTGCTTTTAAAATGAATTCACTTCTTTTTCTGTTCAATTGGTTTTGCTTGTTGTGTAGTTTAGCTTTATTGATGTGATTCTTAATTTGAATGTAGTTTCAAACTATAGTGACTGCCCTATGTGGTTTGCTATGTAGTTGCAAGGGTGTATGCACTACTTTAATACATGAAAAGTGACATATGACATCAAGCAGACAAACCAAACTGCAATTAATCTCGAACGACAGATCGGTGTTGTTTGAGGTACACAAACGCTCCTGCGTGTACACAACGACCATGCTGTAATTTCATCAACACGCGTACGCGGTATGCTATTGGGAATCTCAAAGATCTCCACCTTTATTAAATCCATTCGAGGAGCTGCTCTGTCTCACGTCTCAGCTGAGCGGTTTATTCCTCCCTCCGTTTTTTTCATGCCAGCTTGACGTTTTCTGATCTGAGCTCGAGCTGGAGTTCTCGTTCACTCGTTAAACGTCATGCAGTATTCATTCCTTGGGTGCGTATGTGCGCTTCGATCAATGAGTGTGTGTGTGTGTGTGTGTGTGTGTGTGTGTGTGTGTGCGGTGGTTCTTTGTTTTATATATTCACAGGCTGCCCTAATCCGCTTTGTGCTGAAAGATGCAAAGTCACTCTATATTTTGACAGAGGAAAACACTGTTTAATTGAGCATTGATTTCCCACTGTGCACATGCTTTGGAGCCGTTACCCACAATCCTCTAGGGGTACGTTTGAGTAGATGACTTACTGGCAGTAAAGTCGCTGAGCTCTTGGCTTGGCTACAATGCTCTGACTGCCAAAACAAGTCTTTGAAAGACGCTTCTATAGCATACTAGTAACACTAGCACACACACACACACACACACTAAACTTGTGCCCTTACCTTTACTCTCTATATGTCTGTGAACAGGCCCCTCCTCCAGGGGTGTGGCTTTGAGGGGCGTGTCCTCTGTGAGAATATAAGAAGGGGGTGGTGTGGTAGGGGGCTGGGCTTCTGTGGCGGTATTAGGGTCTATTTTATCTGGTGGGACGTGGTTTGCAGTATCTACGTGCGCTGGAGGAGCATCTAATGGGATTTGAGGGGGAGTGTAATAGAAACGGGTTAGAGTCAGCATGGAATACGCGCACACATACAAAGTGCTGAGCTTAACAAAACCTTGCATTTTAAATCTTGTAGTTTGGTACTTGCAGTTGCTTTCAATTAACATGGGGGGCGCTAGTGTCAAGTGCAATCCCATTCTGCACTGCAGAGGCAGTTATGAATTCATTTCATGTTCAATCTGTGTGTTAAAATATTCAGAATGGAGCACTAGCATACTGCTTACTCTGCAGTGTATACTGACCAGGGTTGTGCACAATTGAGAATTGAATAATCGACTGTAAAACCGAATAGTGAAATTAATTAAATGAAATGAGTTCGTTTCACTCAAATAATTAATGAAAGTTCATTGTACTTAATAGAAAAAGTTTGATTGCAGTAAGCTGAACTTAATATGATTGAGTTGAGTTACAGCAGATTTCTAATTCCCAACATGTTTCGCATCAGACTGTATAAAGAAAAATAAGTGTTGAAATTTAGTGTTATTTTGTGTGTTTTTGCACAAGATTGACATAGGGAGATGCAAGTTACGTTATGATTTCTGCTTTGTTAGTTTTGTAGGGTTACTACTGGTCAAGAATAGAGCCTGTGGTTAGATTGAGGATGGGCTGCAACACATTTAAGACCGCATGTTGTTTTATTATATACATGCAAGTATACAATGACAGTCTCTTACTATAATGATAGTTATAACAGCATGTGTTATTTGCTATCTAATATTCAACCAAGATCTGGATGTGATGTTTATGCAAATTAACTGTATGTACATAACATTATGATAAGTGGGGCGAGGCTAAGAACTGTGGGAGCGAAGGGATGCCGGTGATGTGATTTTTTTAATGAGAGACACCTGTGCACTGCACTGGCTTTGCTCCGCTTCCACGGCTCTCGGCCCCACCCCACTTGTCACAAAAATGTTAAGTTCTTCTAACTTAAAAAATGTAGTTCGTTTACTTAAATGTTTTGAGCACCTGTTCTGTCATCATTGATTTGTAATGCTAGTTTCTGCTTGGTATTATTTAACTTTATTACTTTAATTTAACTTAAACTATTCAAGGCAATCGGTTTCCTTTTAAGTTATATAGTATACTATATATAGTATAATAACCATTTAAGTAGCTATATACAGTAGTTAAGACAAACTGAATGAGTTGAATAAACTTAAAATCTTCAAATTGAGTTTACTCTAATGATTAACTAAGCCAACACTAATATATACAGTTGTGTTCAAAATTATTCAACCCCCCAATGCTGTAAATGGTTTTAGAGAATTTAGAGTACATTTGTAATTGAATTCAGAATGAAATCCTACAAGGACTTCTTAAAGAAGCATATGCAACTAAAATGACATCAATTGGTTTTGTAATACAGTAGTAAATGTTTCTTTTGTGAATTCTTCATTGACACAATTATTCAACCCCTTAAAGACTACCACTCTGAAGAACAGAGGTCCATTGAAGTGTTTTCAATCAGGTATTGAAAGCACCTGTGGATGTCAGGGAACAGCAATAAAGCCTAATAAGCACCAATTAGGCAGCTTTAAAATGACTGTGATACTCAGCTCCTTCTAGACATTTACTGGTGTGGTTACAAACATGGTGAAGTCAAGAGAATGGTCCAGGAAGACAAGAGAAGAGGTGATTACTCTTCACAGGAAGGGCAATGGCTATAAGAAGATTGCAAAGATGTTAAACATACCAAGAGACACCATAGGAAGCATCATTCGCAAATTCAAGGCAAAGGGCACTGTTGAAACGCTACCTGGTCGTGGCAGAAAGAAGATGCTGACTTCGACTGCTGTGCGCTACCTGAAGCGTAGAGTGGAGAAAAGTCCCCGTGTGACTGCTGAGGAACTGAGAAAAGATTTGTCAGATGTAGGTACTGAAGTTTCTGCTCAGACAATACGGCGCACCCTGCGTAATGAAGGCCTCCATGCCAGAACTCCCAGGCGCACCCCCTTGCTGTCTCCAAAGAATAAGAAGAGTCGACTGCAGTATGCCAAAAGTCATGTGGACAAACCACAGAAGTTTTGGGATAGTGTTCTGTGGACTGATGAAACAAAATTAGAACTGTTTGGGCCCATGGATCAACGCTATGTTTGGAGGAAGAAGAACAAGGCCTATGAAGAAAAGAACACCTTGCCTACTGTGAAGCATGGCGGGGGGTCAATCATGCTTTGGGGCTGTTTTGCTTCTGCAGGTACTGGGAAGCTTCAGCGTGTGCAAGGTACCATGAATTCTCTTCAGTACCAGGAGATATTGGAGGACAATGTGATGCAGTCCGTCACAAACCTGAGGCTTGGGAGACGTTGGACCTTTCAACAGGACAATGATCCCAAGCATACCTCCAAGTCCACTAGAGCATGGTTGCAGATTAAAGGCTGGAACATTTTGAAATGGCCATCGCAGTCACCAGACTTAAATCCGATTGAGAACCTCTGGTGGGACTTAAAGAAAGCAGTTGCAGTGCGCAAGCCTAAGAATGTGACTGAACTGGAGGCTTTTGCCCATGATGAATGGGCGAAGATACCCGTAGCTCGCTGCAAGACACTTGTGTCAAGCTATGCTTCACGTTTAAAAGCTGTTATAACTGTAAAAGGATGTTGTACTAAGTATTAAGATTGAATGTCACTTGGGGGTTGAATAAAACTGATAATGATGTGAGCAGAGAAAAGACATTTGTGGTTATTTCATTATAAATGTTATGTTATATTTGTCTGACCTACACGTGCCTCTTTGATTTAATTGTAAGCAGGATGACTGAATGATCAAAATCAATGTCAAACCGGCCAAAACAATCAATTTCAGTGGGGGTTGAATAATTTTGAACACAACTGTATATATATGTGAACTTAACTTAATATTTATGAGTTTATTAAACTCATACTTACTGGTTTTAAAGCTTAAATGGTTTAAGGCAGTCGGTTTTCCTCAAATGGTTTGAGTTACCGTAACTTATCGGGTTTTACAGTGTATTGATTTCAGTTGAATTAGTCACACCCTATTGCTAAACTGCAATGACAAGAACAGGAATTTACTGAATTGCAATTAAATGTCATTCAACATGTTCAATCTGCTAAATAAAGTGTTCCATTTGTTCCATTTACATTTATTGTCTGTCTATAAAGGCCTATATATAGACCTCTTTTAAAAAACATTCCAAGTTTGTCTTTGCTGTTCTTACGATTGAAATTACTTTCAGATTTGAATTGAAATTCATTCTGTTTGCTACATTCATTCAAATTCAAGAACTGAATTGGAATTTAGAAGTAATTTTCAGTTCAGTTCTGAATGGCGCACAACCCTGATTTTATACTATTTTTTTTTTAATGTGATGTAAATGTAAACTAATTTTTGAATCAATTTGTTATTGTGTTAAATCAACATGTGCCATTTAACTCCCATTAATACAGTGATTTTATATTTGAATCATTTAATTCAAATAAAAATGCCTTCACGTTTGTCAGTCCAATGCAACACTTGTGGTTGATATTGCTTGTGCATACTTCAGAACAGATATCCAGTGTGTCATCTGACCACATTTGTAATAGTAAGGTCTTAAGTGAGCTGCGGTTTAATGCAGATCGTCACAGTATGCATGTGTTTGTGCATGTGTGTTTGTGCGTGTTGCGCTCATGGAGTTGCAGATGGCGCTCTGTTGGATTAAGGCACATTACATCATCTTTAAGCTCTGCTAGTAAGGCAGCAACTAGTGTATTCTAAGTAAAATCACTTATGTTGCATAGTATATTACTCTAGATATGTTATATTCAAGGCTTTTTTTAATCAGATCTCCCAACATATATATATATATATATATATATATATATATATATATATATATATATATATATATATATATGTATATAATATATCAAGTGTAATAATTGCTATCATTTGCATTGTGAAAAGTAGCGTTTGTTTTAAATGTGTTTAAATGCACATTTGCACACGAATGCAAGGTGGCTGAGCTGAAAAGTTAACCTAATCAGTATTTTTATCGGTCTTATTATTATTTGTACTCGCAGGTTATATAACTAGGTTTCTAGATCTGAATCTCTACAGT
Organism: Opsariichthys bidens; assembly: GCA_037194245.1. NCBI lineage: Eukaryota > Metazoa > Chordata > Actinopteri > Cypriniformes > Xenocyprididae > Opsariichthys > Opsariichthys bidens. Next base: position 18,260,814 of record CM074294.1, on the reverse strand, counting down.
CTATGCAGATGCTATGCATAATTTCTAGCTTTTTTTTTCTTTAAACCAGGTTACTACTTTATTGCTACAACTACGGGAGGCTTTGAGGGTCACTCTGTCCCACCTGTGTTCAAAGCTGGCGATTCTGTTATAGCTGTAGTGAAATCTTCAGCTGAAGTGTCAGTCACTGTTGGCATTACAGATTAACAGTAGTAAATTAATAAGCATTTGAAAACAACACCTCCAAGCCTTTAGAAGAAACTACACCAACAGGAGAAACACAGACAGACAGACTCGGATTTTATGCTATGTTCCATTCAAAGTCAAATGCAGATATCTCTGTCTTCTGATCATATACACTACCGTTCAAAAGTTTGGGGTGGGTACGATTTTTAATGGTTTTGAAAGAAGAAAGAAGGTTCCATTTATTTGATTAAAATACAACACTGTAATATTGTGAAATAATATACAATTTAAAATAAATGTTTTCTGTTTGAATACATTTTTTACATGCAATTGACCCTTCGGCGGCAGTTTGATTGACAGGCGATCTGACCAATCATAACCCCGAATTTGCCATTTTGTCCGACAAAGCAATCAGGGGAGTTAGTAGATTAACGTCGGTGAACTTGAACGTCTTTCCGCGCTTGAAACAACATTCCTTCTGATGTTCATTCATGTTTATTTGATTTCATTTTTTTTTTTGGAGACGGTGATAAATTTTTTCAGGATTCTTTGATGAATGCAACGTTTAAAAGAGCAGCATTTATTTCAAATGGAAACTTATAAATAAATGTCTTACTGTCATTTTTGATTAATTGTATGCATCCTTGCTGAATAAAAGTATTCATTTCTTTCCAAAAAAAAAAAAAAAATCATACTGACCCCAAACTTTTGAACAGTGTAATATACAAAACAAATACTGATCGGTTTATTTCCAGGATGTCATGTTGGAACTTTGACTCCTTAATGCATTTCATTTGTGTAACGTTTGTGTGTGTTGGTTTGTTCTACCTCTTGTGGCTATTTGCCCAACTGACCAACCAGCATCCAGAGGATCAGACTCTGACCTCGTAATCCCTGTCTGAACACACACTCACTGACCGTATAATCCCTGTGTGTGTGTGTGTGTGTGTGTGTGCAGAAGGACATTTATCCCACACACATTAATACGAACACACACACACTGGCCTACATGTCATCTCCTCCTCTTCTTGCACATTTGAGCATGTGTGTTTATGTTTGTGTGGTGTGTGCATGTTATGTTCTTGTGTGTGTGTGTATGTGTGTGTGTGCGTGTGTGTGTGTGTGTGTTTCCCCCCTGTGTGGGAGACCTGTAGACCTTTAGACTACAGGGGAGAGAAAACATAGACATGATCTATGAGTTTGATTTCTCAAGGCCATATGCTACGCACACACACACAACCCCGAAAGAGCCATGTGTAGTTGCCTTACACACACACAAACACTCAGCTGTTATGCTGCTTCTCAAAAATGAATTTAAAGGGATAATTCACCCAAAAATTAAAATGATCCCATGATTAACTCCCCCTCAAGCCATCCAAGGTATATATGACTATCTTCTTTCAGACGAACACAATCGGAGTTAAAAATATCCTGGCTCTTCCAAGCTTACGATTTTGAAACCCAAAAAAGCACATCCATCCATCATAAAGTAATCCACACGACTCCAGGGGGTTAATAAAGGCATTCTGAAGTGAAGTGATACCATATCCATATTTATAAGCTATAATAACTAGCTTCGAATAGACGAACCACATGCATTGATTTGGGGCGGAAGCAAATCCTTTTGTGATGGATTTTTGGGGCTTCAAAATCAGTTCCGTTATAAAGCTTGGAAGAGCCAGAATATTTTTAAATATATCTCCAGTTGTGCTCGTCTGAAAGAGGATAGTCATATACACGTAGGATGGTGAGTACATCATAGAATGATTTTCATTTTTGAGTGAACTATCCCTTCGAGAGACTCAGGACTGCATTCTGAATTCTAATGTGGCTCCTGTGACTTCATTTCCTGTTGATTCCGATAATTAATTTTCCTGAATGGCCCCTCAGATGCACCAGCATCATGTCACTGGAAGGCAGTTTAAAGCTTTACGACATTACACAAATGCTCTTAAATTCCTGACATCACCGAGTCCCGGGCTCCACTTCCACTAAGTGCTTTTCCACGGGAACACAGACAGTTTTAAAATTAGACTTTGACTACGGAGACAGGATCTACTCAGCATTCATTGAAACATGCTCCGGCGCAACGCATAAAGTCAAGCCAGTTAGAGAAAACTTTCTGACTGAGTTAAACCGCATGTGTTTTGTAAACTGTGCCGCAGTTATAAGTGCTTTGAGATCCTTCAAACGTGTTTGAAATAGTGATAGGTTCTCCCATACACACACAAACCTCTATCTACCTCCACCTTCATGCAGCTACACCCAGGGTCCGAAATTAACACTTGGTAGGCAGCAAATGTGACTTTAGTGAGCCAGTTAATTTAAATCTTTAAATGGTGACTTTAAAGAGGTGGTTGATTATGATTGCACTTTTTTAACTTTACTTAGTTTGTAATATTGTGGTTTGATCAGAAACAACATCTGCAAAGTTACGACACTCAAAGTTCAATATATAGGGAGATATTTTCTTTTACATAAATTGCTTTTTAAGGACTACAACAAACGGCTGGTAGGGACTACAATGAGCTTCTTCCTGGGTTGGTGACATCACTAACCCCAAAATTTACATAAACCCCGCCCTCGAGAAGACACAACAAAGGGGGCGGGGCCATGTTGGGCTGCTTTAGAGAAGAGGAAGAGTTGTTGTAGTCGAGTGTTGTTGATGCCGTCGTTTTACGCCGGACTGCTTCACAAACGAGGGTCGATTCAACACAAAAGATGAACATGACGACACATGCTAGTGACGAGTTGATCAACTCCACAGCAACTCCATCAATTTATCCACTAACCGTTCAGAAACGTCTAAAAGTTGGAACTTCTTCCTGAGTCTCTCCATCAGGTTTGAACAATGTAAGGACATTAAACACTGTCGTCATTTTGTCTGCGTGAGATTCTCTATCTTTGTTGTTGTTGAGCTGTTAAAGCTCCGCCCTTTTCTGGAAAGGGGGCGGGGCAGCAGCTCATTTGCATTTAAAGGGACACACACAAAATGGCGTGTTTTTGTTCACACCCAAATAGGGGCAAATTTAACAAGCTATAATAAATGATCTGTGGGGGATTTTGAGCTGAAACTTCAGACACATTCTGGAGACACCAGAGACTGATATTACATCTTGTGAAAGGGGCATTATAGGTCCCCTTTAAACAATGGTCGTCTAATCTAAAAGATAACTGCTGAAAAGTTAAAGTCATGGAGGAAATCAATTGTAGAGGAATCCCTTAGAAACATTTCCCATGGTAACCATAGTATCTGTAAAAATATAATATGTAATATCTTTATTATTAAGTTTTAATTTAATTATAATTAAGTTTTTCATCTAATATTAATTTTCTTTCATTGCTATTAACAAAAACATTTTTTATTTTCACTCTGAAAAATGCTGGCTTGTTTCAACCCATGTTTGGGTCAAATATGGACAAACTCAGATGTTGATTTAAATTAAACAGAAGCTGAACCAGTTGTTGGATTTGTCCATATTTGACCCAAAAATGGGTTGAAACATCCCAGCCCTTTTAGATTGTTGATTGACGATTTTTTAATACACCAACTTGTAACAATAACTCTGGTAACTATGGTACTGTTGTCTGGGAAATCCCTTCTTTGATGTTAGCTGAGATTCTGCAGTTGTGTGTGTGTGTGTGTTTAGTTCATGTGATCATGTAGGCGTGTCCTCAGAGCAAATCTCTTATTTCTCATATTTTGTTTGAACCCTCAAGGAATCACGTCATCTTTCCTGCTTCTCTATGTTCCTTCCTTTGTATCTCCCTTTATCTTTCTTTCTCCTGCTCTCTGATGTTAGGCTGAATTGCGGCTACATTCGGTTGTTTGACGATGATGAAAGCCACAGGACGGGCGGCCCATAAAAAATGAAGAAGACATAACGAGGGATGGAGCACAGAGACAATGAAAGAGAGAAAGAGAGAGCGAGGGATGACTGACATAGAGAGAGAGAGAGAGAGAGAGAGAGAGAGAGGATGAAAGACACGTCCTCTCGTTTCTTGAGGGTTCTGTACTTACTGGAACCAGAAGAGGAGCCAGCCAGCGCCTGAGAACCTGAAAGAGAGAGAAAGACAGAGAAAGTGTGTGTCAGTAGCTTTGTTCCAAAACCTAGTGAGTTGCTTTCTACATAGACAGCTGCCTTCTAAGACAGCATCCGAACTGAAATGGAACATAGTGAGTGACTGATTTGGAACATTATACATCAGAAACATTGAGAGACGTAAATAACATCCAAGCTTAGTCTGTTATCTGAATGTGAAAGAATAGCAGAGTTCACACCACAACTAACAATAACGGCACAGAGGAACGATATCGTTGGAATCACTTTCAGAACATTTTTGTACAGCCGATGAACCATATAAACATTGTCAGCCAATCAGAATCTATCCTGCTTTAAAAAGCACAAGCATTTAAAGCGACAGACAACAAAACTGCAGCACACACTTAGAATAAGAATGATATCATCTGCCGATTTGGATGCTAATATCATTATAGTTATCTTTATAGTTACTGTTTTTGGCGTGAACAGGCCTTTAGTGTTATATCATAGTGCAAAAGTGTAAATACTTGAAGATTTTTATTTTGGCTATTTCACAATTTTTAGTAGAAAAGAACATTTTAATGCAATTCTGACTTTGTAACTCACAATTCTGACTTTATAACTCACAATTCTGACTTTATAACTCACAATTCTGACTTTATATCTCACAATTTTGACTTTATATCTCACAATTCTGACTTTATATCTCATAATTCTGACTTTATAACTCGCAATTCTGACTTTATAACTCGCAATTCTGACTTTATATCTCGCAATTCTGACTTTATATCTCACAATTCTGACTTTATATCTCATAATTCTGACTTTATAACTCGCAATTCTGACTTTATAACTCGCAATTCTGACTTTATATCTCGCAATTCTGACTTTATAACTCTCAATTCTGACTTTATAACTCACAATTCTGACTTTATGTCTCACAATTCTGACTTTACAACTCACAATTCTGACTTTATGTCTCACAATTCTGACTTTACAACTCCCAATTCTGACTTTATATCTCACAATTCTGACTTTATATCTCATAATTCTGACTTTGTCTCAAAATTCTGACATTATAACTCTCAATTCTGACTTTATATCTCGCAATTCTGACTTTATATCTCACAATTCTGACTTTATATTCGCAATTCTGACTTTATAACTCGCAATTCTGACTTTATATCTCGCAATTCTGACTTTATATCTAATAATTCTGACTTTATAACTCGCAATTCTGACTTTATATCTCACAATTCTGACTTTATATCTCATAATTCTGACTTTATAACTCGCAATTCTGACTTTATAACTCGCAATTCTGACTTTATATCTCGCAATTCTGACTTTATAACTCTCAATTCTGACTTTATAACTCACAATTCTGACTTTATGTCTCACAATTCTGACTTTACAACTCACAATTCTGACTTTGTCTCACAATTCTGACATTATAACTCGCAATTTTGACTTTGTAACTCGCAATTCTGACTTTATATCTCGCAATTCTGACTTTACAACTCACAATTCTGACTTTATGTCTCATAATTCTGACTTTATGTCTCACAATTCTGACTTTAGATCTCACAATTCTGACTTTATAACTCACAATTCTGACTTTATGTCTCACAATTCTGACTTTACAACTCACAATTCTGACTTTGTCTCACAATTCTGACATTATAACTCTCAATTCTGACTTTATAACTCGCAATTCTGACTTTACAACTCACAATTCTGACTTCATGTCTCATAATTCTGACTTTATGTCTCACAATTCTGACTTTAGATCTCACAATTCTGACTTTATATCTCTCAATTCTGACTTTAGATCTCACAATTCTGACTTTAGATCTCGCAATTCTGACTTTATATCTCACAATTCTGACTTTATATCTCTCAATTCTGACTTTAGATCTCACAATTCTGACTTTAGATCTCTCAATTCTGACTTTATATCTCTCAATTTTGACTTTATATCTCGCAATTCTGACTTTACAACTCACAATTCTGACTTTATGTCTCATAATTTTGACTTTATGTCTCACAATTCTGACTTTAGATCTCACAATTCTGACTTTATAACTCACAATTCTGACTTTATGTCTCACAATTCTGACTTTATATCTCACAATTCTGACTTTATATCTCACAATTCTGACTTTATAACTCACAATTCTGACTTTATATCTCACAATTCTGACTTTGTCTCACAATTCTGACATTATAACTCTCAATTCTGACTTTATAACTCGCAATTTTGACTTTGTAACTCGCAATTCTGACTTTATATCTCGCAATTCTGACTTTACAACTCACAATTCTGACTTTATGTCTCATAATTCTGACTTTATGTCTCACAATTCTGACTTTATATCTCACAATTCTGACTTTATATCTCTCAATTCTGACTTTATTACTCGCAATTCTGACTTTATATCTCACAATTCTGACTTTATAACTCTCAATTCTGACTTTATATCTCACAATTCTGACTTTATAACTCACAATTCTGACTTTATATCTCACAATTCTGACTTTATAACTCACAATTCTGACTTTATATCTCACAAATCTGACTTTAGATCTCACAATTCTGACTTTATAACTCACAATTCTGACTTTATGTCTCACAATTCTGACTTTACAACTCACAATTCTGACTTTGTCTCACAATTCTGACATTATAACTCTCAATTCTGACTTTATAACTCGCAATTTTGACTTTGTAACTCGCAATTCTGACTTTATATCTCGCAATTCTGACTTTACAACTCACAATTCTGACTTTATGTCTCATAATTCTGACTTTATGTCTCACAATTCTGACTTTAGATCTCACAATTCTGACTTTAGATCTCACAATTCTGACTTTATATCTCTCAATTCTGACTTTATTACTCGCAATTCTGACTTTATATCTCACAATTCTGACTTTATAACTCTCAATTCTGACTTTATATCTCACAAATCTGACTTTATAACTCACAATTCTGACTTTATTACTCGCAATTCTGACTTTATATCTCACAATTCTGACTTTATAACTCACAATTCTGACTTTATATCTCACAATTCTGACTTTATAACTCACAATTCTGACTTTATATCTCACAAATCTGACTTTATAACTCACAATTCTGACTTTATTACTCGCAATTCTGACTTTATATCTCACAATTCTGACTTTAGATCTCACAATTCTGACTTTATAACTCACAATTCTGACTTTATGTCTCACAATTCTGACTTTACAACTCACAATTCTGACTTTGTCTCACAATTCTGACATTATAACTCTCAATTCTGACTTTATAACTCGCAATTCTGACTTTACAACTCACAATTCTGACTTTATGTCTCATAATTCTGACTTTATGTCTCACAATTCTGACTTTAGATCTCACAATTCTGACTTTAGATCTCACAATTCTGACTTTATATCTCTCAATTCTGACTTTAGATCTCACAATTCTGACTTTAGATCTCGCAATTCTGACTTTATATCTCACAATTCTGACTTTATATCTCTCAATTCTGACTTTAGATCTCACAATTCTGACTTTAGATCTCTCAATTCTGACTTTATATCTCTCAATTTTGACTTTATATCTCGCAATTCTGACTTTACAACTCACAATTCTGACTTTATGTCTCATAATTTTGACTTTATGTCTCACAATTCTGACTTTAGATCTCACAATTCTGACTTTATAACTCACAATTCTGACTTTATGTCTCACAATTCTGACTTTATATCTCACAATTCTGACTTTATATCTCACAATTCTGACTTTATAACTCACAATTCTGACTTTATATCTCACAATTCTGACTTTGTCTCACAATTCTGACATTATAACTCTCAATTCTGACTTTATAACTCGCAATTTTGACTTTGTAACTCGCAATTCTGACTTTATATCTCGCAATTCTGACTTTACAACTCACAATTCTGACTTTATGTCTCATAATTCTGACTTTATGTCTCACAATTCTGACTTTATATCTCACAATTCTGACTTTATATCTCTCAATTCTGACTTTATTACTCGCAATTCTGACTTTATATCTCACAATTCTGACTTTATAACTCTCAATTCTGACTTTATATCTCACAATTCTGACTTTATAACTCACAATTCTGACTTTATATCTCACAATTCTGACTTTATAACTCACAATTCTGACTTTATATCTCACAAATCTGACTTTAGATCTCACAATTCTGACTTTATAACTCACAATTCTGACTTTGTCTCACAATTCTGACATTATAACTCTCAATTCTGACTTTATAACTCGCAATTTTGACTTTGTAACTCGCAATTCTGACTTTATATCTCGCAATTCTGACTTTACAACTCACAATTCTGACTTTATGTCTCATAATTCTGACTTTATGTCTCACAATTCTGACTTTAGATCTCACAATTCTGACTTTAGATCTCACAATTCTGACTTTATATCTCTCAATTCTGACTTTATTACTCGCAATTCTGACTTTATATCTCACAATTCTGACTTTATAACTCTCAATTCTGACTTTATATCTCACAAATCTGACTTTATAACTCACAATTCTGACTTTATGTCTCACAATTCTGACTTTACAACTCACAATTCTGACTTTGTCTCACAATTCTGACATTATAACTCTCAATTCTGACTTTATAACTCGCAATTTTGACTTTGTAACTCGCAATTCTGACTTTATATCTCGCAATTCTGACTTTACAACTCACAATTCTGACTTTATGTCTCATAATTCTGACTTTATGTCTCACAATTCTGACTTTAGATCTCACAATTCTGACTTTAGATCTCACAATTCTGACTTTATATCTCTCAATTCTGACTTTATTACTCGCAATTCTGACTTTATATCTCACAATTCTGACTTTATAACTCTCAATTCTGACTTTATATCTCACAAATCTGACTTTATAACTCACAATTCTGACTTTATATCTCACAATTCTGACTTTATATCTCACAATTCTGACTTTATATCTCACAATTCTGACTTTATATCTCGCAATTCTGACTTTATATCTCACAATTCTGACTTTATAACTCACAATTCTGACTTTATATCTCACAATTCTGACTTTATAACTCACAATTCTGACTTTATATCTCACAAATCTGACTTTATAACTCACAATTCTGACTTTATTACTCGCAATTCTGACTTTATATCTCACAATTCTGACTTTATAACTCACAATTCTGACTTTATGACTCGCAATTCTGACTTTATATCTCACAATTCTGACTTTATATCTCACAATTCTGACTTTATATCTCACAATTCTGACTTTATATCTCACAATTCTGACTTTATAACTCACAATTCTGACTTTATATCTCACAATTCTGACTTTATATCTCTCAATTCTGACTTTATATCTCAATTCTGACTTTATATCTCAATTCTGACTTTATATCTCTCAATTCTGACTTTATAACTCTCAATTCTGACTTTATATCACGCAAGTACACTTACTGTAAAATAAAGTGCAGCCAAAAATGTGGCCAAATGCTGCATAATTAAGTCTTTAAATGCTATCTATCTAGGCAGGCAGCTCACTAGGTTTTGGAACAGAACTAGTGTTTCTTGTTCAGACTGTGATTAGTGCAGATTTGGGACGCTTTCTCCACAGAGGAACCTGTGCGAGTGTGTTTCTCGTGGAGCGCGTTTGGGAACATTTTGTCGGCTGGGAAGGCAGTATGGCGGTGTGCGTCTGCGCTCTTCTCTTCTCTGTTCTCTGGGAATTGGGCCGCCACACCAGCAGTCTTGATCTTACTGTGAGCTGACAGGTCTGTGAAGTCTAAAAGGCTCTGCAGCGCTCGGGTGTGTAAGGGAAGTGAGTTGAGATCTGCAGTCTGCTGAATTCATCTGTGTGTGTGTGTGATGCCCTAGATTATTATTTTATCATGCGTGCTGCTGGTAAAATGGAGGGATGTTGTGTTCCAAAGGATCTCCCTTTGGATACTGTACAGAAGGGAGGAAAAATAAAATTTGTGTTCATTTTCGCTTTATCTCTTTTTCTCGCTCTATCGCTGTGTCCTTATCTGCCTTTTTTCTTTGTCTTGCTTTTGTTTCATGTCTCATTTCAGTCCCTCCTGAACGTTTTGTCCACATTTTCAGAGATAAATCAGATCCAGGCCGGTGGATCAGGCTCTGTGTGTGTGTCGGAGTGTAAAGATCTCTGAAGCTCAGAGGAATTCTGGTCGAGGAATTCTGAACCCAGAAAATAATGAGGAAATTTCAGTATGACTGGCTTCGATATGCGAGACCTGTAGTGTTGGATGATTTTGGAGATAATTAATTCCCTTTTATAGTTGAAAAGAATATTATAAAATGGACTGATCTGCCTCAAATTTGATTATTGTGAGCGCCTGAAATTGATTTTGCGTTCACAACGACAACTAGCAACCAGTAACAACCTAAAACGAGTGCTTTGTCTTTAATTGTAAGTTTGTCTGTGGTTAGGAACTGTATCTATGCTGCATTTGGCAGTGTGTGTATTTTACTCACAGGTGTTGGGGGATCCGTTCGGTGTTGGTAAATAAGATCCTGATTTCCAGGTCTTGGCTTTGTATCCTTTTTTGCAGCGCTGACAGTCCTGTCCGGTCGTGTTGTGTTCACATTGACACTGTAAGTTTCCGTCCACGTACACGCACTGAGATGCGTGGAGATTACACTTACACCTGAATCACAGAAAGATGGAGAGACGTTATTAGGCATGTTTTATTGCATTTTTTTCATGTTTTTTTACATGCTATTGCTTTAGCTGTGCTGTAATACAGAGAATATTTGACGTGCATTTGAATGTAAATTTAAAATTTAATGTCAGTGAATTTTAATTTTAATATTAATTTCAGTGTTATTTTACTAACACTGACATTAATATTTAGACATATTTAGAATTAGCTTTTATTTTTATATTTTAAGTTTTTATGGTGTAATTCTTAAGGTTTTATTTAACTTTAATGTATTTTTATTTATTTATTTTGTTGTTTAAATTTTCCCATTTATTTGTATTTTATTTCATTTCTTTTTTTTCCATTTCAAATAACTAAAACAGTATTTTAATATTTTAGTTTTAGTTAACAATAATGACACAGACTTTAATATTAAAATTCAATTTAATGTTCACATTAGTGAATAGTATTTAATAATATTTAGAATTTTATTTTTATATTTTTCTTTTCAGTTTAGGTTTTATTCATTTTGTTATGTGCTTTTGTAATTTTTATATTTCTATTGAGTAATGTTTTTTCTTCAAATGTTGTAATTTTTGTAATTTTACTTCAGTTTAAACTTTTTATCTCAGTCGCAGGCGACATTTCTTGTTTTATTTTATTTTATTTTGTTATTTAAATTTTATGATACATTTATATCTTTTCAACTTCACTTAATTAACTAAATCAATATTTAAAAATACAATTTTAGTTAACGATAACAATTGGTTAATCTGAACATGAATTTGAATTTATATTCAGTGATGTTTTTTCTATTTCTATTTTCTTTTTAATTTAGTAATTTTAGTTCTACAACTTAAACTTATTTGATCTCAGTTAGTTGCCAAGGAAACATTTATTTTACAAATGTTTAAACCTAATAATATTTGCATATTATTTTCTTTTATTTTACTTTATTTCAACTAACTAAAACAATATTTTAGTTTTAGTTAACAATAATAACACTGAATGTTAATTTGATTTAAATTCTAATGTAAAAATTTTCAATTTGAATGTGAACATAAATGTGAGTTTTCATATCAATGTGCATGTAAATTTGATTCTGAATAACATATTCTCCACAATGACAGCCCAGAAGTATTTGAGAGTTGTGCTTTTTTATGAATTAACGTGCCAAAGACATTAAGAAATGAATGAATATGGTATGAAGGCCAGCAGAAGCGTTTCAAACCTCCTCTATAAGTTGCACTCAAGCAGGGCCGAGCGCTTTCAGAGATATGAATTACAGGTGTGAGTGTGTGTTGGCAGGTGGAAATGCATCAAGAGCAATGAACACAGGTGTGCTGCTGCAGATTGGGTCCAGTAAAGCAGAAATGAGCGTTTGTGTAAGACCAAATGGCCCTGATCCTAAATGAGACTTTTCCACCTGAGCAGCACAGTGTGTGTGTGTGTGTGTGTGTGTGTGTGTGTGTGTTACTGTCGAGTTTCAATCCAGTTTGTTCCGCTGGAGTGAACAAGGATCCATCAGCATCAAATATTCACAACATCATCCTGTACCTTGAGCCAACCCTCATCTATCTCTCTCACACTCTTTTTTCTCGCTTTTTCTTTTCCACTGCCTGTGAACATTTCCCCCCCCTCTTTCTCCTTCCCTCCATCTCCTTTAACCTCGTTCTCTGACACCATTGCTCTTCCAAGATGCAGTTTAGTGTGTACTGAAGTGGTCTGACTTAAGCTGACTGGCGTGTATGTGATGTGTCACTTGATATATGAGACCTTTCCGTGTGCTTCAGTTTGCACTTTAAAGCCTCGATTATGATTTCACTTTTTTAACTTTAGCTAGTGTGTAGCGTTGCCGTTTGATTAGAAACAACATCTGCAAAGTTACAACACTCAAAGTTCAATGCAAAGGGAGATGTTTTCTTTTACAGAAATCACTTTTTAAGGACTACAACAAACGGCTGGTAGGGACTACAATGAGCTTCTTCCTGGGTTGGTGACATCACTAACCCCAAAATTTACATAAACCCCGCCCTCGAGAACTCACAACAAAGGGGGCGGGGCCATGTTGGGCTGCTTTAGAGAAGAGGAAGAGTTGATGTAGTCGAGTGTTGTTGATGCCGTCATTTTACGCCGGACTGCTTCACAAACGAGGGTCGATTCAAGGAAAAAAGATGAACATGACGACACACGCTAGTGACGAGTTGATCAACTCCACAGCAACTCCATCAATTTATCCACTAACCGTTCAGAAACGACTAAAAGTTGGAACTTCTTCCTGAGTCTCTCCATCAGTGTCGACTCCGGTTTGAACAATGTAAGGATGAACACCGTCTGCGTGAGATTCTCCATCTTTGTTGTTGTTGAGCTGTTAAAGCTCCGCCCTCTTCTGGAAAGGGGCGGGAGCAGCAGCTCATTTGCATTTAAAGGGACACACACATAAAAACGGCATGTTTTTGCTCCTCACACCCAAATAGAGGCAAATTTAACAAACTATAGTAAATGATCTGTGGGGGATTTTGAGCTGAAACTTCAGACACATTCTGGAGACACCAGAGACTGATATTACATCTTGTGAAAGGGGCATAATAGATCCCCTTTAAATAGTCATGCAATTCTGACTATATAACTCACAATTGTGAGTTTATATCTGCAATTCTGTTAAAAAGAATCAGAATTGTGAGTTATGATGTCAGAATTACATGATAAAAACTCACAATTGTCAGAATTCACCCTTCACAAACAGTTTGACTGACAGGCGATCTGACCAATCATAACCCTGAATCCGCAAATTTGTCTGACAAAGCAGTGAAAAATTGTATGTACTCACGTCTTTCTGCGCTTGAAACAACATTCCTTCTGATGTTCATTCATGTTTATTTGATGCTATAAATGAACTACAATGAAGAGATGATCGAGGAGCTACAGCGATCTGTCACCACACATTAAAGACACACTAGACGCTATTTATTGTTTAAACTTCTTCAATAAATTACCATATATTAAATATGAAACTGTTTCATAAGTTGTCAGTGTCCTCTTTGCTCCAGGATGTATTTTTCACTGTGTGACAACATGATGTGTGGCGTGAGAGCGCATGACTTGTCAGACATAGCAACAGTAACTAAAGGGGGCGGGTCTCTACGAAGGGTCAATTGTAAGATCAAAAGGCGCAATTACCTTTTTTTATTATCATTTTATTTAGTAGCAGAAACAAGCTTCCATAATAGAGTCATTCTGAACTAACTAGGAGTTTCCCTGGGATTTATGGCGTGAACTGAGTTTAGTGTGGTGTATGTGGGTCTAATGTGCGGCTGTCCCCTCTGAGAGGCAGTTCCCCTGAGCGCAGGGGTCCTGCCGGGATAAGGATGCTTCTGTAGTGGCCTGTACGAGCAGCTGGGACAGCAGAATTACTCCCACCATCTGCTGCCCCTCACCTCTCACATATGCATACAAATGCTGCACTCACATTTACAGATTTTGTTCATATCAGCTCAGAATACAAAACACACTCCACTTTAACCCTATAAAGCCCACTGTACCATACTTGATGCGCAAATTTCTAAGGCCTCTAAATGATCAAACTTTGCTGAAAAACCTGTTGCACACTATCTACATGCCTACTGTCATCTGATTGATAATTCATACTTTATAGCAAGTAAAAGGTATTTTCGAATAATATGATATAATACTGATATTTATATGCATTTTATACAGTTACAAAGATTTCATTGATTTACATTACAAGCATCCGATTTCGAGTTTTTGTCCATATAAATATCAGCATCTGCACCAAATTGCAAATGTTTGCAATATTTTTTGAAGTATTTTTTTCCTCCTCGACTACGAGCTCTCACTAAATAATACTATATGAGCCGTAAAAACCTTGATGTATCAAATATGATACTCAGCAAAAACACATTTTGTCTAAATGTTCAATAAACTGTTCAAATAAGATGCAGCCTTTTTGAAATCTCGCTGCTAGTTAATGCAGTAATTTAATGGTTCCTTCAATAGCAGTAGGTAAAAATACATGCGTCTCCATTGGGATACGTGCAGATACTCTGGAGGACGAACTTGACCTTCAGTCTCCACGCTTGTCACTTTCCTGGCGCCAAGCACGAACACAGAGTTCCCACGCCTTTAAAATTCCATTATTTTTCCAAGTTTTTTGTCCTTTGTGATTACCGGTTAAGTATTTTTAAGAGCCATTTCTAGCCGACTGAATATTTTATAGCAGAGTGTAACTAGAAAAATTTAAATTCACTACAGAAATTCCCATGCCTTTTGAATATTTTATTATTTCCTACGATTTTTTTTTTCAGCTGTGCAAATTGCTATATTAAAATTCCCTGGCATTTTCACGTTTTCCATGACCATGAGAACCTTGTTAAATATTTTTGGCCTGATTCCCGGGACAACATTTTCATCCTCCCTTGTGTTTGGAAAAATAAAGGTTCTTAGTTAGTTCTTATGTTCAGAACTATGGAAGCTTGTTTCTGCCACTAAATAACGAAATAAAAAAGGTAATTGCGACTTTTTTTCACAGAATTGTAACTTTATATCTCACAATTCTGACTTTATATCTTGCAATTCTTACTTTATATCAACAATTCTGACTTTATATCAACAATTCTGACTTTATATCACTCAAGTCTGACTTTATATCACGCAATTCTGACTTTATATAAAAAATTCTGACTTTATATCACTTAAGTCTGACTTTATATCACGCAATTCTGACTTTATATCAACAATTCTGACTTTATATAAAAAATTCTGACTTTATATCACTTAAGTCTGACTTTATATCACGCAATTCTGACTTTATATCAACAATTCTGACTTTATATCTCACAATTCTGACTTTATATCTCTCAAGTCTGACTTTATAACTCACAATTCTGACTTTATATCACGCAATTCTGACTTTAGATCTCACAATTCTGACTTTATATCTCGCGATTCTGACTTTATATCACGCAATTCTGACTTTATATCTCACAATTCTGACTTTATATGACGCAATTCTGACTTTAGATCTCACAATTCTGACTTTGTATCTCGCAATTCTGACTTTATATCACGCAATTCTGACTTTATATCACGCAATTCTGACTTTATATCACGCAATTCTGACTTTATATCACAACAATTCTGACTTTATAACTCGCAATTCTGACTTTATATCACGCAATTCTGACTTTATATCTCGCAATTCTGACTTTATATCACAACAATTCTGACTTTATAACTCGCAATTCTGACTTTATATCACGCAATTCTGACTTTATATCTCGCAATTCTGACTTTATATCACAACAATTCTGACTTTATATCACAACAATTCTGACTTTATAACTCGCATTTCTGACTTTATATTTCGGAATTCTGACTTTATATCAAAACAATTCTGACTTTATATCTCGGAATTCTGACTTTATATCACAACAATTCTGACTTTATATCACGCAATTCTGACTTTATAACTCGCAATTCTGACTTTATATCTCGCAATTCTGTCTTTATATGACGCAATTCTGACTTTATATCTCAGAATTCTGACTTTATATCACAACAATTCTGACTTTATATCTCGCAATTCTGTCTTTATATGACGCAATTCTGACTTTATATCTCGGAATTCTGACCTTATATCTCGGAATTCTGACTTTATATCAAAACAATTCTGACTTTATATCAAAACAATTCTGACTTTATATCTCACAATTCTGACTTTATATCACGCAATTCTGACTTTATATCACGCAATTCTGACTTTATAACTCGCAATTCTGACTTTATATCTCGGAATTCTGACTTTATATCAAAACAATTCTGACTTTATATCTCGGAATTCTGACTTTATATCTCACAATTCTGACTTTATGTCACGCAATTCTGACTTTATATCTCACAATTCTGACTTTATGTCACGCAATTCTGACTTTATATCACGCAATTCTGACTTTATATCTTGCAATTCTTACTTTATATCAACAATTCTGACTTTATATCAACAATTCTGACTTTATATCACTCAAGTCTGACTTTATATCACGCAATTCTGACTTTATATAAAAAATTCTGACTTTATATCACTTAAGTCTGACTTTATATCACGCAATTCTGACTTTATATCAACAATTCTGACTTTATATAAAAAATTCTGACTTTATATCACTTAAGTCTGACTTTATATCACGCAATTCTGACTTTATATCAACAATTCTGACTTTATATCTCACAATTCTGACTTTATATCTCTCAAGTCTGACTTTATAACTCACAATTCTGACTTTATATCACGCAATTCTGACTTTAGATCTCACAATTCTGACTTTATATCTCGCGATTCTGACTTTATATCACGCAATTCTGACTTTATATCTCACAATTCTGACTTTATATGACGCAATTCTGACTTTAGATCTCACAATTCTGACTTTGTATCTCGCAATTCTGACTTTATATCACGCAATTCTGACTTTATATCACGCAATTCTGACTTTATATCACGCAATTCTGACTTTATATCACAACAATTCTGACTTTATAACTCGCAATTCTGACTTTATATCACGCAATTCTGACTTTATATCTCGCAATTCTGACTTTATATCACAACAATTCTGACTTTATAACTCGCAATTCTGACTTTATATCACGCAATTCTGACTTTATATCTCGCAATTCTGACTTTATATCACAACAATTCTGACTTTATATCACAACAATTCTGACTTTATAACTCGCATTTCTGACTTTATATTTCGGAATTCTGACTTTATATCAAAACAATTCTGACTTTATATCTCGGAATTCTGACTTTATATCACAACAATTCTGACTTTATATCACGCAATTCTGACTTTATAACTCGCAATTCTGACTTTATATCTCGCAATTCTGTCTTTATATGACGCAATTCTGACTTTATATCTCAGAATTCTGACTTTATATCACAACAATTCTGACTTTATATCTCGCAATTCTGTCTTTATATGACGCAATTCTGACTTTATATCTCGGAATTCTGACCTTATATCTCGGAATTCTGACTTTATATCAAAACAATTCTGACTTTATATCAAAACAATTCTGACTTTATATCTCACAATTCTGACTTTATATCACGCAATTCTGACTTTATATCACGCAATTCTGACTTTATAACTCGCAATTCTGACTTTATATCTCGGAATTCTGACTTTATATCAAAACAATTCTGACTTTATATCTCGGAATTCTGACTTTATATCTCACAATTCTGACTTTATGTCACGCAATTCTGACTTTATATCTCACAATTCTGACTTTATGTCACGCAATTCTGACTTTATATCACGCAATTCTGACTTTATATCACGCAATTCTGACTTTATGTCACGCAATTCTGACTTTATATCTCGGAATTCTGACTTTATATCAAAACAATTCTGACTTTATATCTCGGAATTCTGACTTTATAACTCACAATTCTGACTTTATATCACGCAATTCTGACTTTATATCACGCAATTCGGACTTTATAACTCGCAATTCTGACTTTATATCTCACAATTCTGACTTTATATCTCGGAATTCTGACTTTATATCACGCAATTCTGACTTTATAACTCGGAATTCTGACTTTATATCACAACAATTCTGACTTTATATCTCGCAATTCTGACTTTATATCACTCAAGTCTGACTTTATATCTCGCAAGTCTGACTTTATATCTCACAATTCTGACTTTATATCTCGGAATTCTGACTTTATATCACGCAATTCTGACTTTATAACTCGCAATTTTGACTTTATATCACGCAATTCTGACTTTATATCTCGGAATTCTGACTTTATATCACAACAATTCTGACTTTATATCTCGCAATTCTGACTTTATATCACTCAAGTCTGACTTTATATCTCGCAAGTCTGACTTTATATCTCGCAAGTCTGACTTTATATCTCGCAATTCTGACTTTATGTCTCGCAATTCTGACTTTATATCTCGCAATTCCGACTTTATATCTCGCAATTCTGACTTTATAACTCGCAATTCTGACTTTATATCTTGCAATTCTGACTTTATATCACTCAAGTCTGACTTTATATCTCGCAAGTCTGACTTTATATCTCGCAATTCTCACTTTATATCTCGCAATTCTGACTTTATATCCCGCAATTCTCACTTTATATCTCGCAATTCCGACTTTATATCTCGCAATTCTGATTTTATAACTTGTGAGATAAAAAGTGGCAATTACCCTTTTTATTTGTTATTTCATGGCGGAAACAAGCTTCCATAAAGAACAGATACATTATTGTTAAAAAAAAAAATCTTTTTGTCTGTATAAGGTTCTTGCTGTATGGTTAATTGGACAATAAAAAGTTCTTTAGGTTCTTCAGGTGTATGTTTAGGTTTTCTTCAGAACTAGAGAATCAAACGTTCTTTTTAGATTCGAAAAGGTTCTACTATGACATCACAGTGTAAAAGCCTTGTTTGAATCTAATTGGAATCAGAATTGTAATCGGAACAGTCGCTGTCACTCTGACTGCCTCTCTCTAAGTGTCTCTGTGAGTTATGGATTATGTGAGCGGTTTTACGATGAGCAAATCAAACAAACAAAACAAACATGAATCCACACTGAGACTCCGCAGCCAGGAACTCTCTTTCTCTGATTTTCCCTGTCTGTCTTCTGTCTCTTCTTTTTCCTCCTCTGTTCATTAGATGACAGAGTGCCACCAGATCTTCTCACTCTCACACATTTCCTGCAATTTATTATGAGCGACTCGTTCCCTCTGAGACCCTCCAGAGCAGAAAGAGATGAAGGTATATAAAGAGCAGTTGGTGAAATCTAATGAAGTAAACTGACCCTTTTTTGTGCTCTGTTCTGACAGAAATTATAATAATAAAAAATCACTCATTTGTTTGTTACAGTATGTGATTGTTATGCAGCACAATGCTAGCTTTACAAAGAGCTATTGTAAATTTCTATTAGATTCAATTGACTCTTTGCTAAGCTCTGCCCCCATTGGTTAAAGTTGAAGCTTTAAATCTCACATAACCTTCCTCTGGGGATGTCTTCAAAGATAAAAATGATCCATAAATCATGTCAATGTTCCTCAAGTTCTCTGTTAGAGGTAGGGTTTGAGTTCAAGGGCGTTTACAGTATACTTGGCTTTATCTCAAAATAATAGTCTGTCTAGTCATGCAGTACAGCATGTTTACGGGTCACGTTCGATCTGTGTTTTCTTTAACTGAGTTTAATTTGAGTGTCGTCAATCTATTTATCCACGTACAACTTAAACTGACTTAATACACATGCTCTTCTGTGTCTTTCTCTTCAGTCTTCCATACTTAATACTGTTTCAGTCAATGGTATTTTAGTACTTTTTATATAGCATTGGTAATGCTTTATTTTATGGAGTCCTTATTACACAGTAACTACATGTGTAATAACTGTAAATTATGCATAATGACATGCAACTAACCCTAAACCAAGCCAAACCAAAAAGTAGTTAATTATTATTATTCAGTACTTAAATTTTTACATTTTAAAATAAAGTGTAACCATACACTCTAAAAAAAAATACTGGGTTAAAATCTACCAAAGTTGGATTAAACATGGACAAACCCAGCAATTGAGTTGTTGTAACCCAGCGGTTGGGTCATTATTTCGGTGCATGTCAAAAATAAGATAAAAAAAATAAAAAAATGTAAATTTGTTCCAAATGCTGTAACTTTTGAAAACTTTATCCGATCACCAAAATATTTGAGCCAGATACAGCTCATATATAGAGGAACATCACAAAAAAAGAATGAACTCGCTCCTGTATTTTCTTCATTTTTAATTCCTTTTTAAATTCGAAATATATGAATTTTTTTTTCATTTTTTCCAATTTTTGTTTTGCAGTTTATTTGCTGTTTCTCAGCATACGAATGTCCAAATTGAAAATTGAAAAAGTTTCGTTTCAAACGATACCCACCTTTTGACTCTCCTCGAAATAGTTTTGGAGTTACGAGTCTTTACTTTTTTGTGTGTCACTCAGAAAAAAGAACTCTGAAAATAACCTTAGAGTATAAAGGGTTAAATGTTTGACCAACATGCTGGGTAGTTTTATTTAACCCAACTATTGTTTAAAAAACACTATATGGCTGGCTTAAAATTAACCTAAAATAGGTTGGAAATTAGAAATCATACAGAGGTGAACATTTATTAATAAGCAGTTTAATAAATGTTTACTGCTTAAATATGATTCATTAAACTTATTAATAAATGTTGATTTCCAACATATTTTGGGTATAATTTAAGCAACCAATAGTCATTTTGAACAATAGTTGGGTTAAATAAAACTACCCAGCAGGCTGGGTAAAACATTTGACCAAACCGCTGGGTTAAAACAACCCAATTGCTGGATTTGACAAATTTCAACCAAACTTGGGTTGTTTTTAACCCAACATTTTTTTTAGAGTGTTGTATTCATTAATATTTTGAATTAGCTTACACACACACATATATATGTATAGCTTTTCGTCATTTTAGTATTAATCTTAATTCATTTAGTTACTAAAGCAATATTTCTCTGTATTTCATCTATTTGAGAGCAGTGTTTCAATAATTCTTTTTTTAAGTTTTACTTTTAAATTACAATAACAACACAAGTTTCATTAACAGACTAAAACATTCATGTCAACCATCATAATCACATGTTTTGATGTAATAGTTACTTTTTGTTTCATTCCACAAAAAATCAATAGTATTCTCAGTGTTTGCACTGCTTTTCACACTCTAAACTCTCTCTCTCTCTCTCTCTCTCTCTCAGTCGGTCTATCTGCTTTGCTCTTCAGTCACGCTTCAGTGAGTGTGGTATTCCCTCCGCGATTCCTTCCAACTCCCACTCATTCAAACTCTGGCTTGTTCCGCTCCTCCTCGAGCCACACTCATTCCCATCTTTCCATCTGTCTATCCACACATTTTTCCCATTCACCGTAGTTACACACTGTTACTAACTTAAGTACAGTTTTCAGTACATGACGTGGTTTTGTGTTAGTGTGGCGGTAACGCGTCTCATTACTCAAGGGAGCAATTGAGTTTCTTTTAAATGCTTGTGTTGTTAAACTGGATGTGTTATTATTCAGGGAACTGCAATGAAGATGTCGACTAACTAATTGTGGATTCTCCTCGAATTGTTGAGTAGTTGAACTGAAAG
Source organism: Opsariichthys bidens (assembly GCA_037194245.1). NCBI lineage: Eukaryota > Metazoa > Chordata > Actinopteri > Cypriniformes > Xenocyprididae > Opsariichthys > Opsariichthys bidens. Next base: position 18,238,692 of record CM074294.1, on the reverse strand, counting down.
AGAAACTGAATGTAAAAGAGTTTATGCAAATGGTTTTGTTGTGTTTCAGAAAGCAACGACGCACAAAATTGTGCATGTTTAGCAAGAAGCATTTGCATTCAAATAGTGTTTATACTTTGAGACTAATAAAATACTGCATTGCTGGTTTCATGTCAATTAATGGCCATATATATATATATATATATATATATATATATATATATATATATATATATATATAAATGAAATTCACAGACTGATATATTTCAAATGTTTAAGGAAAATCCCACTTTCAGTATCTCAGAAAATTAGAATATTGTGAAAAGGTTCAATATTGAAGACACCTGGTGCCACACTCTAATCAGATAATGAACTCAAAACACCTGCAAAGGCCTTTAAATGGTCTCTCAGTCTAGTTCTGTGGGCTACACAATCATGGGGAAGACTGCTGACTTGACAGTTGTCCAAAAGATGACCATTGACACCTTGCACACAGAGGGCAAGAAGGTCATTGCAAAAGAGGCCGGCTGTTCACAGAGCTCAGTGTCTAAGCATATTAATAGAGAGGTGAAGGGAAGGAAAAGATGAGGTAGAAAAAAGTGTACAAGCAATAGGGATAACCGCACCCTGCAGAGGATTGTGAAACGAAACCCATTCAAAAACGTGGGGGAGATTCACAAAGAGTGGACTGCAGCTGGAGTCAGAGCTTCAAGAGCCACCACGCACAGACGTATGCAAGACATGGGTTTCAGCTGTCACATTCCTTGTGTCAAGCCACTCTTGAACAACAGACAGCGTCAGAAACGTCTTGGCCTGGGCTAAAGACAAAAAGGACTGGATCTTTAATATGTTTCCTCTCTCACATTATGCAGAGACCACTTTTCACCACTTTTTCAAAAATCTAGTCTCACCCAAATTGTATTATCGAAATATCCTGTTTTACTCCTTTGAAATCAAAGTGGGCTTTAAACAGCATTTCATGCTTTAAATAGTTACTTTTTAGGGGCTTTACTGTAATTCAACTTTGACTACAAGTATGAGTAGCTTAGCAGGCTAGTTTCTTGAAAGGTTCCCCTTGACTGCATGTGTGTGTGTGTGTGTATGTGTGAGACTCACTACAAACTAACCCCCACCTAAGACCCAGTCATTACCCATAATGCCATACGGTAAAAGCATTAAGGTCACAGGGTCACTGGGCATATTCAGACCCCAGAGGAGTTCAGACAGAGCTTTTAGAGATGACCTTCAACCGAACACAACTGAGTGTGTGTATACATGTGTTAAAAGGTTAAAAGTGTTCTGCTTTTTTTTTTTTCTTTATCTTTTTTTAACTATATATTTTACCTGTAACCGGTAATGATGTATTGGCTGCAGTGGGGATTTGAGTATTTTTGTGAATACTATAGTATGTATTATTTCTGCATGTGTTCCGTATGTCGCAGCGTGTGGTTTCTGTGGGGCGTCTTACTGCACAGCAGAAAGTGAATAATTTACATAGACTGCAGCAAAAAAGCATGTGTAACTGTGTGTGTTTGTGTACGCCAGAGATCCGAGCTAGGAATTCAGTGCAGAAACTAGGTTTTTAAGTGCGTGTAGAGGAAAATAGATTACAAACAGAGAAAAGACAGCCTTGTACACACACACACACACACACACACACACACAGAATGCCTCCTCAAAGCTTCTTCAACATGCAAAGAGCGAGATGGAGGGAAGGAGGGAGGTGAAGGGGAGAAATGCAGCAGGAGATGCAAGTTTACACTCTTAAAAATAAAGGCTCTTTATTGGCATTGATGGTTCCATGGAATCTTCATTCAGAATGTTCTTTATAGTGGAAAAAGGTTCTTCAGATGAATAAAATGTTCTTCACACTAAGAAAAACCATGCACTGAAAGGTTCTTCTATGCTGTTGAAAACCTTTAAGTTTAAGAGTGTAGTAAAAGATGTTTTCTCCAGTATTTCTGGCTGTCCACTGCCTTGGAAGTGTTCGCTCACAAATGACACAGATATGATCACTTGCTCACTCTCATGACATTTTTTCTTTCTTCCATGAAGCACAGATGGATATGTTGGAAAGAATGTCTGAGCTTCTATTTTCCATACATGGAAATTGCTGTAATTGTCCATACAACTTCTGAGCAATATTTTTCAATACAGTAGCTTGTTGAGACACTCATGACATTGATCAATTTTGCTACATAATTGTTGGCATGATGTGTGAGAACCGATGCCATTTGCTGTCAATTCTGTCATTTAAAAAAAAAAAAAAATGAACACAAGCGCGAATAAGGTTCGTGAACTGACAGGCTTAAATTTGTGTTACATGTATATTCACCATAAGTTATTTCAAAATATATTGCACAATTTTAATATTATGGAAGCTTGTTTCCGCCACTAAATAAAAAATAAATAAAAAAGGTATTAGAAACTATCAAATCCGACTTTTTTCTCTCAACTGTGACTTTATATCTCGCAGTTCTGACTTTATTTCTCGCAATTCTGACTTTGTATCTCAATATTCTGACTTTATATCACGCAATTCTGACTTTATTTCATAAAATTCTGACTTTATATCACACAATTCCGATTTTTTTTCTATCAATTCTGACTTTATTTCATGCAATTCTCACTTTATATCACGCAATTCTGACTTTTTTCTATCAATTCTGACTTTATTTCACGCAATTCTGACTTTGTATCTCGATATTCCGACTTTATATCACGCAATTCTGACTTTTTTCTATCAATTCTGACTTCATTTCTCGCAATTCTGACTTCATATCTCGCAATTCTGAGAAAAAAGTTGCAAATACCCTTTTCATTTTTATTTCATTGCGGGAAAATGTTTCCATATAATATAGACTACTTTAATGGTGCCTTTTTTGTCCTTTATGAAGCTCACCATCTACTTCTTTTGAATGGAAAAGAGCAGCTTTGACATTCTGCCTGACGTCTTGAGTGTTTCATGGAAGAAAGAAGCGTAATACACACATGAGAACGACGTGACTGTGAGTAAATGATGAGAGAATATTGATTTTTGGATCAATATTCTAAGGAACTACAACATCATATCTAATGAGAGAGAGAGAGAGAGAGAGAGAGAGAGAGAGAGAGAGAGAGAGAATGGGCAATATTTTACATACAATAGCTTAGATGGATATATTCTGGGCTTGATTGTTTAGGCTGATAAAGATGAAGATCTTAACATGGTTCAATAGTTTCACACATGCACACTGTTTACTGCTTTTTTCAGAGTATATACAATGCAATAAAACATTATTAAATTCTGGACTCTTCCTCACTATGTCTCTTTCACTGTCATTGCATTAAAAATAACTCATACATACATTTTCTGTACACTTTCTATATTACAGCTTAAGTACATAGGCATTATTTTCAGAGGGAGAGACCTAATAACTCAATGTTCAATACCTACATCTAACATTCATTTTCTCTTCATCATCCTCTTTCTGTTTCTGTAATTTCACTCTAGTTTTATATATATATACTGTACTCTACCTTCAGTGTAGATAGATAGATAGTGACTGTAGTTAAATAGCGCACAAAGACAAATGGATCAAAAGGAAACAGGCTTTAATAGAATAATCCACAGATGATGACAGGAGAATTACGTAGACGACACCGAACACAGAGATGGTTAACATGACAAACAAACTCAGTTAAAGGCTATGGTAACTGGCAAAGGGGAAAACAAAGTAAACTAGACGGCGCATAACCCTGACGGACGGACAAATATTTCCAATTTCAATTCCAATTCACACTCGTGAACGGAACATGACGCGATTTTTCTGTTTCTGTTCTATTATTTGCACATCCTTGAGATATATAGTAACTGCGTGTTTATAGTAACAGGCTGTATAGTGCCAGCGCTTTAGAAATACACTGCTGAGAAGTGTGAAAGCTTTGAGTATGCTAATGTTTTAGCATCTAGACTCTTTCCAAGGACATCCTCACACCTTCCTTCCCCCACCCCCCCCTCTCTCTGAGTGGTTCTCTTGAGAAATAAACAGTAAATATGGGGATTGCTGAAGAGGAGGAGGCATGCAGAGACGTAGAGATGGAAAATGAGACATGAGACTCAAAGCTCATTTGTTTGTTTTACTTTGTTAGTTCATTTAAACATTGAAGGAGTTCTCCTCAGGAAAGTAACTGCATTAAAAAGAGAAACGGGGAGGATGAGGAAAAGATTTGAGAGAAATGCTGACAGTGAGTTTGGAGGCAGCGGAGGCAGAATACACTGATTATCAAATCAGCCGTCTATGTGGGAGCATAAATCACTCCGTCTGCTCTGACACCTCTCTCCTCACTTTTTTTCCTGCTTTGAAGCACCTTGGAAGACGTGAGGATGTGTTGCTCTATCTGAATTATCACTGATTTAAACATACTACAATCTCTCTGAAGTTGTTAGATCACAAGAAGTCTTGTCCAGCGATGGGCTGGGAGTAAAAACAGCACAGGGACTTCCGTGTTTGCATCACTGTTATTTCAGAATCATTGAAATACTATGAATTAGTTTTTATGTATTTTCCAGTTCCATTAAGGTGTTTAGTAATTTTGTAGTTTTTTTCGTCAAATTTATTAGTTTTTTTATATATATATATATATATATATATATATATATATATAGCTTTTATTCATTTTAATTTCAGTTTTATATATATATAATAAAATAATAATAATAATAATAATAATAATATTAAAGTAATGTGAAAAAATCTCATTCTGACAGTTTATATATATATATTTATAATTTCACATAATCAATAAATATTAATGTTATATAATTTAATTTAATAATTTATATAATTTAATTAGAAACATTGAAATACTATGAATTAGTTTTTATGTATTTTCCAGTTCCATTAAGGTGTTTAGTAATTTTGTAGTTTTTTTTTCGTCAAATTTATTAGTTTTTTAAATATATATTTATATAGCTTTTATTCATTTTAATTTCAGTTATATATATATATATATATATATATATATATATATATATATATATATATATATATATATATAATTAAATAATAATAATAATAATAATAATGATATTAAAGTAATGTGAAAAAATCTCATTCTGACAATTTATATATATATATATATATATATATATATATATATATATATATATATATATATAATTTCACATAACCAATAAATATTAATGTTATATAATTTATATAATTGAATTATTAAATGATATAATATAAATTTATATATTTTATAAATGTATAATTAAATACATTTATATATATATATATATATATATATATATATATATATATATATATATATATATATATATATATATATATATATATATATATTTCTTTTAAGTGTTATTTTGAAATTATTTTTAAATAATAATATACTAATGCAAAAATGACTACAATCATTACTAAATTAAATAAATGTATTAAAAAATAATCATTAAAGTGTAACCCATCGTTTTATGATTTTGTTTTAGTTTTAGTAATCGATAATTACCCGACATATGCACATGTAGTGCAAAATATTACCTGCTTTATATTGATTATACTTGAATAAATCAGAAATATGCTTATGTTATTTTTCTAACGCAAATGCAGCACAATTAAATGCACACAAAATCTTGAAGATTGCTAAATGCTTAGATGGTTACGAGCTAAAAGACATGCAATAAAATCCCGGGGACCCAGGGGAGTCGCAGCTCAGGGGAGCTTACTTTGTTTTTTCAGGAAAGTAAGTAGCAGCGGTGCTTATTTTGTGGTTTTTACTCACTTGAGCTGTACTGAATGATGCAGCTAACGTAACATCTATCCTCCAGTATCACTGACTTACAGCAGTAGCAGATGAAGACATGCATTATCTGACAGATAGATAGCAGAAGTGGCAGACAGGAAGTACAGCACAGCTAGCTGCTCAGAAAAAGTTACTCGCGAACCAAAAACACAACAGTTCGAATGAGAGAGCAATCCTGAAGCCTAAAGCACACAGGGATGGAGTGAAGAAACAAAAACAGCCTTCAATGATAAGTCCAAAGCGGGAACATGCAGGAGAATCTCTCAAAATATAATTCACAACCAAAGAATGATGACTCCGGACACTGAATGAACAGAGGGTTTAAATACAAGGGAACGGAACCAGAAACAACAATCAAAAACCAATGAGGGAACAGAAGTCAGGAAGAGCAGAATAGGCAACAGAATGAAAATGAAACAAAAACACACTTTAAACTTATAGAGATGTGGGTCTGTGAGAAATTTCTATTTTGCTAAAAGAAAATTTAAACAATTTTTTTTATATTTTCACATTACTTTCATGACAATTAAGCACATTTACCCCCCTCCCCCCAATTTCTCATTACTGTAATGCAAAAAAATGTGTTATTCTATGTATGTTTTATTTATATATGTATAAACTGGTGCTGTCGAATGATTAATCGTAATAATTGCATCCAATATAAAAGTGTTTATGTATGTGTGTGCACTGTGTATATTTATCATGTATATATAATTACACACACATACACATATTTATTTAAAAAATATTTATATGTATATTTATATCTAATTTATATTTTATATAAATTATAAACAAATTTATATATAAATATATTTTTGTTAAATATATATACATGCATGCGTATGTATTTATAAATACATAAATATACACAACACACACAAATACATAAAAACAAACTTTTATTTTGCATGCGGCACTAAATATTTGACGTCACAATAAATAATATATGCATTTTAATTTTTTCGCATTACAGTAATCAAAATTACATTTTGCATTGTTATTATATATATATTTAATATATATAAAATATATATTATATATTTATATATGTTATATATATATATAATTATATATACATAATTATTTATATATATATATATATATATATATAATTTTTATGTATTATATAATTTTGTTTTTGCAATAAAAATCTATTAATAATATAATTGAGAATTTCATATTCCTCAAAAGGCAAACATCTGGACACATTAAGTTAGTTTTTTGTGGGAAATGTGTCAAATTACCATGACAATAATGTCATGATATTAAAAATATAAACGTCCTCAATTTTCCTCTTGGATTTTGAGCTGAAGTGTGACATGCTGAAATGTGTCTCGTGGTTGTTTGCTGCAGTCTTTGTAAAACTCTGTAAAGTTGTGATGTTTGAGTTTCCTTTACAACTCTATCAATCCCTGTCTATTGGAATCCGCAGTGGTTCCTGAGAGAATTCTTTAATACGGTCTCTCCAGGGGTCGACCACACACAGTTAACACAATCTCAACACGCTCCCTCTTCTCATGCCCTTCGGGGGAGGAGGACACAGAGCTATAGTTATAACTCAGAGAGACAGACATCCTGGCTTTTCATAAAGTCACACCGCGTTACGGCTGTAGCAGCTGCGGTGTGTGTGAGTGTGTGTGTGAGTGTGATCTCTCATGTACTGACACCAGTCAGCCCTCCAGAGCTTTGAGAGCGCAGATTAGTCATTGGCGACCTGTGGCTGTCACACTCCCCTCCTATATACATTGTAGCTGCGACCGCTTCAAGTGTTGGGTCTTGAAATATTTAGATGCTCTTGACTCAACAATGACATTTACATTGTAAACTATTGGATAATTCAACTGCATCTTTTTTGTCAGTTCACTCGAATCTCCATTTCGTTATTTACTGATGCACTGAAAAATATTCCGCCGAAAAAGCATTTTCACATTTGACTGGCACGGTTTTGGAGGGCTAAAATCATTGAACGAAACTGTGACGTTTAATTAGCGCTCTTTTGACTGTGTCAGTGTCTGTTTCGTGGATAATCTAAGATGTCAGCTATGTGGATGCTTTAGGGTTGGCTTGATGATATCGATTTCTCGTTTTTAATTGATCTTTGTTTCAATGAACTGATCTTTTACGGTGCGTTTACACTTCAAGTCATCGTCATTTTCCCAAGGGTAGAATGTACAGAGTGAAAAGCAACGGTCCTAGTACTGAGCCTTGGGGTACTCTATACTGAACTTGTGATCGATATGACATCTCTTCTTTACTACTACAGACTGATTACAGTCAGATAAGTGTGATTTGAACCATGCCAATGCAATTCCACTAATGCCAACATAATTTTCAAGTTTATTCAAAATATTGTGGTCGATTGTGTCAAAAGCAGCAGTGAGATCTAGTAACACTAATAGAGAGATACAACCATGATCTGATAATAAGAGCAAATCATGTTGTCATCGAACGCTAATTTGATTAAAACAAACCCTGGTGTATTTGCTCTGTTAGTGAATGATGTCAGTCATTTGAACATGTATGAACGCTGCCATCCGAACCCTGGTGCGCACCAAACAAGCGGACCGAGACCGCTGAAAAGATGGGTCTCGGCCCGCTTCCAAACGAACTCTGTTATATGATATATGACGGACCGTGATTTCAAGTCATCGTCATTTTCCCAAGGGTAGCATGTAAAGAGTGAAAAGCAACGGTCCTAGTACTGAGCCTTGTGGTACTCTATATTGAACTTGTCGATATGACATCTTTACTACTACAGATTTGAACCATGCCAATGCAATTCCACTAATGCCAACATAATTTTCGAGTTTATTCAAAATATTGTGGTCGATAGTGTCAAAAGCAGCAGTGAGATCTAGTAACACTAATAGAGAGATACAACCATGATCTGATAATAAGAGCAAATCATGTTGTCATCGAACGCTAGTTCAATTAAAACAAACCCTGGTGCGTTTGCTCTGTTAGTGAATGATGTCTGTCATTTGAACACGTATGAACGCTGCCATCCGAACCCTTGTGCGCACCAAACAAGCGGACCGAGACCGCTGAAAAGATGGGTCTCGGCCCGCTTCCAAACGAACTCTGTTATATGATATATGACGGACCGTGATTTCAAGTCATCGTCATTTTCCCAAGGGTAGCATGTACAGAGTGAAAAGCAACGGTCCTAGTACTGAGCCTTGGGGTACTCTATACTGAACTTGTGATCGATATGACATCTCTTCTTTACTACTACAGACTGATTACAGTCAGATAAGTGTGATTTGAACCATGCCAATGCAATTCCACTAATGCCAACATAATTTTCCAGTTTATTCAAAATATTGTGGTCGATTGTGTCAAAAGCAGCAGTGAGATCTAGTAACACTAATAGAGAGATACAACCATGATCTGATAATAAGAGCAAATCATGTTGTCATCGAACGCTAATTTGATTAAAACAAACCCTGGTGTATTTGCTCTGTTAGTGAATGATGTCAGTCATTTGAACATGTATGAACGCTGCCATCCGAACCCTGGTGCGCACCAAACAAGCGGACCGAGACCGCTGAAAAGATGGGTCTCGGCCCGCTTCCAAACGAACTCTGTTATATGATATATGACGGACCGTGATTTCAAGTCATCGTCATTTTCCCAAGGGTAGCATGTAAAGAGTGAAAAGCAACGGTCCTAGTACTGAGCCTTGTGGTACTCTATATTGAACTTGTCGATATGACATCTTTACTACTACAGATTTGAACCATGCCAATGCAATTCCACTAATGCCAACATAATTTTCGAGTTTATTCAAAATATTGTGGTCGATAGTGTCAAAAGCAGCAGTGAGATCTAGTAACACTAATAGAGAGATACAACCATGATCTGATAATAAGAGCAAATCATGTTGTCATCGAACGCTAGTTCAATTAAAACAAACCCTGGTGCGTTTGCTCTGTTAGTGAATGATGTCTGTCATTTGAACACGTATGAACGCTGCCATCCGAACCCTTGTGCGCACCAAACAAGCGGACCGAGACCGCTGAAAAGATGGGTCTCGGCCCGCTTCCAAACGAACTCTGTTATATGATATATGACGGACCGTGATTTCAAGTCATCGTCATTTTCCCAAGGGTAGCATGTACAGAGTGAAAAGCAACGGTCCTAGTACTGAGCCTTGGGGTACTCTATATTGAACTTGTCGATATGACATCTTTACTACTACAGATTTGAACCATGCCAATGCAATTCCACTAATGCCAACATAATTTTCCAGTTTATTCAAAATATTGTGGTCGATTGTGTCAAAAGCAGCAGTGAGATCTAGTAACACTAATAGAGAGATACAACCATGATCTGATAATAAGAGCAAATCATGTTGTCATCGAACGCTAATTTGATTAAAACAAACCCTGGTGTATTTGCTCTGTTAGTGAATGATGTCAGTCATTTGAACATGTATGAACGCTGCCATCCGAACCCTGGTGCGCACCAAACAAGCTTCCATACGAACTCTGTTATATGATATATGACGGACCATGATTTCAAGTCATCGTCATTTTCCCAAGGGTAGCATGTACAGAGTGAAAAGCAATGGTCCTAGTACTGAGCCTTGTGGTACTCTATACTGAACTTGTGATCGATATGACATCTCGTCTTTACTACTACATATTTGAACCATGCCAATGCATTTCCACTAATGCCAACATAATTTTCAAGTTTATTCAAAATATTGTGGTCGATTGTGTCAAAAGCAGCAGTGAGATCTAGTAACACTAATAGAGAGATACAACCATGATCTGATAATAAGAGCAAATCATGTTGTCATCGAACGCTAATTTGATTAAAACAAACCCTGGTGTATTTGCTCTGTTAGTGAATGATGTCAGTCATTTGAACATGTATGAACGCTGCCATCCGAACCCTGGTGCGCACCAAACAAGCGGACCGAGACCGCTGAAAAGATGGGTCTCGGCCCGCTTCCAAACGAACTCTGTTATATGATATATGACGGACCGTGATTTCAAGTCATCGTCATTTTCCCAAGGGTAGCATGTAAAGAGTGAAAAGCAACGGTCCTAGTACTGAGCCTTGTGGTACTCTATATTGAACTTGTCGATATGACATCTTTACTACTACAGATTTGAACCATGCCAATGCAATTCCACTAATGCCAACATAATTTTCGAGTTTATTCAAAATATTGTGGTCGATAGTGTCAAAAGCAGCAGTGAGATCTAGTAACACTAATAGAGAGATACAACCATGATCTGATAATAAGAGCAAATCATGTTGTCATCGAACGCTAGTTCAATTAAAACAAACCCTGGTGCGTTTGCTCTGTTAGTGAATGATGTCTGTCATTTGAACACGTATGAACGCTGCCATCCGAACCCTTGTGCGCACCAAACAAGCGGACCGAGACCGCTGAAAAGATGGGTCTCGGCCCGCTTCCAAACGAACTCTGTTATATGATATATGACGGACCGTGATTTCAAGTCATCGTCATTTTCCCAAGGGTAGCATGTACAGAGTGAAAAGCAACGGTCCTAGTACTGAGCCTTGGGGTACTCTATACTGAACTTGTGATCGATATGACATCTCTTCTTTACTACTACAGACTGATTACAGTCAGATAAGTGTGATTTGAACCATGCCAATGCAATTCCACTAATGCCAACATAATTTTCAAGTTTATTCAAAATATTGTGGTCGATTGTGTCAAAAGCAGCAGTGAGATCTAGTAACACTAATAGAGAGATACAACCATGATCTGATAATAAGAGCAAATCATGTTGTCATCGAACGCTAATTTGATTAAAACAAACCCTGGTGTATTTGCTCTGTTAGTGAATGATGTCAGTCATTTGAACATGTATGAACGCTGCCATCCGAACCCTGGTGCGCACCAAACAAGCTTCCATACGAACTCTGTTATATGATATATGACGGACCATGATTTCAAGTCATCGTCATTTTCCCAAGGGTAGCATGTACAGAGTGAAAAGCAATGGTCCTAGTACTGAGCCTTGTGGTACTCTATACTGAACTTGTGATCGATATGACATCTCGTCTTTACTACTACATATTTGAACCATGCCAATGCATTTCCACTAATGCCAACATAATTTTCAAGTTTATTCAAAATATTGTGGTCGATTGTGTCAAAAGCAGCAGTGAGATCTAGTAACACTAATAGAGAGATTCTAAAAAGGACATAATCCTCACGCATATTGATTTTTCTCGTCATAGTCGCAAGTTTGCCGATCCCAGGAATCACATGTGCGTCTCCACGCTGCAGATCGTTTGCTTGTGTGACGGAGGGATTCCCGCCTCTGTTTTGACTCCTTTACACAAGCTCTTCACAAGTTCTCAGATGGCCAAAATACTATCATATACAGACTACGTACACACACAACAAGTGCATTTATCTAGGCACACAGCATTGTTTCGGATGTTCGGTAAGTTCTCAAAATAGGCAATACGTCATAAAATCTGATCAATCTGGTTGTGAACGCATCCCTATGCCTTAAGGTTTGGTATCTTTTGGCTGGGTGATAAAATTGCCAATCTGAACGCTAATCGTACCAGGACTAAATTTTTTTTTGGTCCTAACTGAACTACGAGTGTGAACGCACCCTTAGTCACCGCTGTGTTCAGTTGATGTATGAACAAAGCTTCACTTAACATTATTTGTACTATTCATAAATCTCATCTTTAGTAATCTTTCAGATTTATAATGAAATTCCAACAATAAACGTTTTGACACTCTTTAAATGTGGCGTGTCAGATTGCTGAAGCCGCATCGTTACATTTACCTCAGGAAAGCCATAAAAACTCATCAAAAGAGGAGAATTTTGCAAAATAAATGCACTGTATGCATTATATTTTCACTTAACCTGTTGTCTTTATTCTTTAATGTGCGTTTGAATAAATTACATAAATTAATATATCATTAAAAAGCTGATATAAAAACTGCCTCAAGTGCAATTTATATTTTAAATGTTAAAGTTTTTATTTCGGGTTTCATCTGTTCTGTGTTTCGTTAAAAAGTCCATTTTGGTGCATCACTAGCATTTTAAATGTGATATTTCTAATATTTTAATATTTTTAATAAAAATTTGATGCACTCTGTGGCATGCTATGTGAAAAACTCCCATCTATAGTCCATCCAATGATTTATTGAAGCTAAACCCGTTCTGAAATTTTCATTATTATGGCATTACAATATGACCACCCAAGTTACATAACATATTAATATCTCACATTGACTTTCTGAATTTAGAATCTTGACCCACTGCGAGGATTAACTGTGTCGACTACACTGGTACGCAGAGGTTAGTCGTTGAGACATCTTAAAAATACAGTAGCAAAATAGCCACAGTGTCAAAGGGTAATCATGACTAACTAAAATGCGATTCTGGTGCAAGAAACTTTGAGTGACATTCAGTAAGTAGACTTCAGGGGTCAAAAATACTGCGTAAAACAATATTACAGGGAAAAGTGTAGAATGTTTCACTTTAAGATAATATTTGCACATCAGACGCTTTTGAAGGTCACGGCAGCTTCATCTAAATCCTCTGCTCTCCTCCTCATTATACATATTCTACATTTTCTGACAGTTCTCTGTACAAAATGGCTTTTTATTGTAATTTTTTTATGCTCTGCAATACTGAATTCTGATTGGTCAATCATAGCATTCTGCTGCCAGATGTTAATATATAATGATGCTAAACAGTGTAATTGAACTGATTTCCTACACAGCTGTGGTAGTTTCTATTGTTTCATACACTCTTTATTCTCATTTAAACTCAAATTGATATTTCAATTGCATTTATCTATATTTATATAGTATTATATATAGTTTTAGTAAACGATGACAACCCTGTTTTCTGTCTGTGTGACATCGTTTCCCATCCAGTCTGTTACTCTATAGCTTTAATTATGGTGTCAAACACACAAACTATGAATTTAATGCAAAATTTCACCCAATGGAAACTCTGTCATCATTTATTCCCCCTCGTGTCGTTCAAAACCCGCTCGAATGTCTTCTGTAGTTCCAAAAATCCATTTGGATTGCTGGTTTTTTCATAAAATGATTGGGTGCTGAGGCTCCAAAATGACAAAAAAAAAAAACAAGAACAAAAACAAATAAACATTAAAATAGTTAAGTTAGGCTATGCAATGTTTATCATATTGTGCGTCCAAATTTGCGTACTTATGCACTATTCTAAGATTTTAAGCATAAATAGTGCGAGTAGTGCGTTCAGAAAATTTTCAAATTCAAAAAGTGCTCTTTAAATACCTGAATGATGCACTAAATAAACGTAAAAAATTCATACACTACATGGATTAGCACCAGGGTTGGGTAACAAAATACAAGTAACTTAGTTACGTATTTAAAATACAACATTTGAGTGACTGTATTTCATTTTAAATGGGTGGTAATCAGATTACAGTTCCATCTGAAAAGTGTTTTAGATTACCAAAGTGATTACTTTGAGTTTTAATGTCATTTAAACAGCGATTGGTGATTCTCTGACTCTGACCGTCTGAAAAAGCGGAGTTTCATCAACATTTTAATACTTATAATAAAAAAAAAAATCATAAAAATTTTGTTATTTTTATTTAGTTCTGTCTTGAACAAGACAAAATGACTGAATTTATAAAATAAATTGCCCAACTGTCAACTTAACTGTCATGACCTGATGATCCACGACTGTTTTCATGTTTTGTGAGTCATTTTATAATTCACTCGTCACTGAAACTTTTTCTCACAATTAGTTTTTTTCCCTCACAATTGTGAGTTTGCATTTCACGATTCTGACTTCTTTTTCTCTGAATTTCCAGATTTTATAAAGTCAGAATTGGGAGATATCTCATAATTCTGACTTTATAACTCACAGTTGCAACTTTATATCACGCAATTCTGAGGGAAAAAGTCAGAATTGTGAGATAAAAACTCTCAATGACCTTTTTTGTGTTTGTTCCACACTTATTAGTATTCCAAAGTATTCTAAAGTATTTAGATGAAGTTACTAAACTTGAGTAATGTAACGAAATACGTTACAAATGACTTTTTAAAGCATGTATTTTGTAATCTGTAGTGAAATACGTTTTAAAAGTAAAGTCATTTGGGACGCAACAGACACTTTTTGCTATACCGGTTGAAACATCCTTATAATAGAAGGTGTAAATAATAAAAATGTATCCACATTATATCCCGACTGTATTTCAAATTATGGGAGGCACTTCTAGTTTTGAGAACTTCCATTTAAAATCAGTTAAAATCAACGAATCATCTCAAACCTTAAGGTTGCCCTACAAATAAAGCTTATCCATCAGTTTGGCTGCATGATCTGTCAATTTTCCTTCACGTTTTATTTTTAGACATCATGATAATAACGTAACGCTTGGTTTTTTAACGTGACATGTTATAACAAGAATATCTATGGCAAGAGCTCTTTTCAGTCGCTGTATCATGTTCAGCACATTTGTGGTCTCCTGATTTATTTTACGATACAACCCATTAATAATTCACTGGAATGCACAAAGAATCTCTCGCTTTTCTCCTCAAATCCTCACGTCTCTTTCCAGGTTTCTTTTCGCAGGTAAATACAATTTATTATCTGTCAAAATGACAGATCGCTTTGAAATAGTATCACCCAATGCTGAAGTTTTAATGAACATTTTTGATTAAGGCGACGTATGTTACATAATACAGATATTACTACAGTGATATTCAACCCGTCGGTTATTACTGTGGAAAGAATCGCACTTTTGGGGATATTCGTGGTTGAAAGTATCTTGTTGATGCTTTTACACTTTTAAATGTCCTTTTAATGTTCGATGATTGAAGGGTGAGTAGAATAATGTCATCTTATTGCGTTCATAGAGCGAGACTTTCTCTTATAGTTTGCAGTTTAACTCAAATTACACCCGTAAGTGTCATGAGGCGAAGAAATAAGGTGGACGTATATCTTCCGTGGAAGTCATGGGACCAAAAAATGTCTTACAAGAAAATACTGTACTTTTCAGTTTTTCTGAGTGTGTTACTTTGTAGTTATTTGTAAAATTCACTAGCAATTTCTGAGAGAATATTGTTTCTACGCCAATTTTTATTTTTCGGTGTATAACATCTACTCACTAACACAAAATATGATATACACACACTCACTACGGTCTGCTTCGGGAAACACACACACACACACACACACACACACACACACTTGTTGTGATCGATCGAGAGCCATCAGCTGTATCTTACCCAGTCTCAGCCTAAGAATAACTTATTGATCATCAGATTGTGTTACCAAGGGTGTGTGTGTGTGCATCGGTGTGTTTAAACCGCTCTATTTATGACTAAATACTACTGGAAATGACTCTCCAGTGACACACACACACACATCATCATAACTGTCATGTAGAACTACACATGTCAGGATCAAACTTCATAAATTCAGCTGTGTGTGTGTGTGTGTGTGTGTCTTTAAATGCAACTGTATGTCAAATTAATCACAGCGCTTTGCAACCTCAGCAGCCGTTCACACAGAAACAGGTACTGTACGTCATAGCAAAAGATGTGTGTGTGTGTGTGTGTGTGTGTGTGTGCGTGTGGTCACGCTTGATAATATGAGTGAAAGTGCAGTGAAGTGTATCTTAATACAGATGTATAAAATCCTCTCTCAGAGCGCAAATGACAGTCCATAAATCTCACAATGAGCACGTTCTCTCAGTATTCATGTACTCATCATATATACTGAGATTGTAATATAATAAATATGAGTGTGATCTACTGTAACACACAATCTCACACTCATATGAACATGACGCTTTCATGTTCATTTAATAAATATTTTATGTTTCAGCTACTAATAACATTATAGTTGGCACGTCCCATGAACAAGTTACAAATTAGGGCCTAAAATTACGATAGTTTTCCTTTATAGCAAAATCAAAACTAATAGGAGATGCTTAACTTTCAGAAAATGCTCATATTATTCAGTATGAGTATTGCTTTCTGCTAGTAATTAATGATAAACATATTTCCCATATAAGAGTAAAGATGATAATAATCATGCACAAATCTTCTTTTGTTCATTTATGAAATATTTTGGCTAATATGAATACATTTTCAGCTTTATTTATTTATACAATAACTTGTAACAGGGTTTGTAATAACTATTATTATTATTATGTAATATTATTTATATTAATATTCTAATAATATATAATCTTATATGTTTTATTAATAATGTTTTTAACAAAATCTTGGTAACAGGGTTAAATGCCGGTCAACATAAAAATAAAGAAATGTGTGTTTTACCGTCATGCTTTATTGAAGGGTCCATATTATGTCAGTGTTGTGTTTTCTGGTGATTAAAATTGGTTAAAAACATTCAACTGAATATCAATTCAACAGAATACGTAAATTATGATTATGGATAATCTGCATTGACAAGGGGATACAGACATATGATGTGTTTTAAAGGGTTTGTTCACCCAGAAAACTCTCCCTCGTGTCGTTCTACACCCGTAAGACCTTCGTTCATCTTCAGAACACAAATGAAGATATTTTTGATGAAATCCGATGGTTCGGTGAGTCTCTATTGATAATTTACACTTTCAGATGAACAGAAAGACACTAAAACATATTTAAAACTGAGTACAGTGGTTCAACATTAATATTATAAAGAGACGAGAATACTCTTTGTGCACCAAAAAAACCCTAAATAACGACTTTATTCAACAATATCTAGTGATGGACGAATCTTTTGTGTCGAATCAGTGGTTCGGAGCGTGAATCAAACTGTACTTTGACAGAATTTGCATTTTTGGGTGAACTAACACTTTAAGACGAGCCATTTGTCATTCTACAGTATATTACATTTATATTATAATTATCTAGTATTTATATTTGATTTGATGTGTGATTTGAGTGCTCTCACAAATTTGTACCATAATTAAATCCAGTCGTCAGATTTTACCCCAACTTCAGTGCAGGAAACAGGAAAAGTGTGCATGGTTTCCATCTGGGCTGCCCAAAGGCATCTCTCTGTGCCTCTGTGATCTCTGACACATGTTCTCGTTCAAGCTTCACTCCTTTCTTCAGCTCACTTTCTAGTCATTAATGTTCACTGTTGTCTATGATGTGGTTTCATATCTTATACGTCAGACGTAGGGGATGTAATTCTATACTTTTGTAGCATTTTATGGCCTGAAGTTCACTTATAATTAGTTGAGACTTTTTGCATCAATCATAATTTGGTTTTGCATTAACATTTTCCAGCCCTTAAAACTTCAGTTAATGACCTCTGTTGTGGTGGGCGAATATTTCACGGATATATATGTATATATTAATTGACTGAGAAAATCAATGTGCAGACAAGCAAATCAGTCACTGCATTCCTGTGATAGACCCTCATTTATTCCATTATGACAGTCAATATCTCTACAAGTAATGACTCGAGCATTATTGCAGATCATTTGTGCGCCTCCTGATAGTTATAATAGTTATTATGGTTATGATAACATGCGTTATGATAACAAGCATCTGTTTGCCGCTATAATTATACACAGCACAATCTGATTAGACGAGTTGCTCCAAATGGTTTATGGATAATAATTGGCCTGACTCAGTAGAGTTGCTTTATTCACAATGATAGCATCAGCCATCATCTAATCTAAGTGAACAAACAGTAATTATTTCGGTGCAAAGTTGTTGGGGATAGTGGGATGCATCAAGATATTTTTTAATAATAATTTATAACTGACACTTCGCAAACTGTTTGATTGACAGGCGATCTGACCAATCATAACCCCGAATCCGCCGGGATTTTGTCCGACAAAGCGGTCAGGGGAGTTAGTAGATTAACATTGGTGAACTTGAACTTGAAACAACATTCCTTCTGATGTTCATTCATGTTTATTTGATGCTATAAATGAACTAGAATGAAGAGATGATCGAGGAGCTACAGCGATCTGTCACGACACATTAAACACACACTGGACGCTATTTATTGTTTAAACTTCTTTAAAAAAATTACCATATGTTGAATATGAAACTGTTTCATACGTTGTCAGTGTCCTCTTTGCTCCAGGATGTATTTTTCATGGCGTGAGAACATGATGTGTGGCGTGAGAGCGCATGACTTGTTGGACATAGCAACAGTAACTACAGGGGGCGGGTCTTTACGAATGTTCAATTAATCATTGAGTAATATAATATAATATTGAATTGTGTCTCTCTCTTGAAATAAATTCAATTACCATGTAAATTGCACATAAGGCTCTCGTGAACTAACATGCTGTGGACATTAATGACTTGCCTGAAGTAAATATAATGCTACCTGAGATATTATTCAGATCTTTCTCTGGTTGAAACACTAGTTGAGCGAGTACACGTAAACATATCCAAGCATAGATCGTCTGTTCTTCTTCTTCTGTGCTTTTTTCCTGCGGTTAGCAAACAGCATTGCATTACCACCTTCTGGATTGGAGTGTGGATTGCCTGTGACTGACTGTATTCGCCATCTAACTGCATGAACCAAACTGTGACATCTGTACCGTGACCGTTTGGGACAAATACGTGTACCAATTACATATATATATATATATATATATATATATATATATATAAACTACTTGATATATAAACTTGCTGCTGTAGTTTGTGTGTTCTTACCTGGCTAGCACCTCCACATTAGAAATGGCGTAGAAGTATTTGAGCAGGTTGTCTCTCTGGACGTACGTTCCTCCGAGAGCGGGCTTGAGGAGACGGAGCCTGAGATTGGTGAACGTGAAGAAATCTCGTAAACCCTTCATGCTCTCCATCCGCGTGTACAAGCCTTCCATGTTCAGCAGCCTCGGGCCGGCGAAGATGGCGAAGCGCGAGCGCACGTCGAAGCGCACCACCTTCTCGTTCTTCGAGCCGACCCAACGGGAGTACTGCTCCGTGCAGATGACGCGCGTTGCGTTGGCCGCGTTTAGGTCGCGCACGCGTCTCGGCGGCATGTTGAACGCGTCTATGCAGTCGTCGGCGTAGTACTGGTAGGGCTGCCACGTGCGGCCGAAATTCAGCGACTTCTCCAGCACCATGATGGTGGGTCGGCCGTACTCGAAGGTGATCTGAATGTCGTCCGTGAGTTCGAGGGTCTTGTTCCAGGACAGGGTGATGTTGGCCTGAAGAGGCTGGGGATACCGCTGCCACGTGACCGTCTGCCAGTAGGTGATCAGGCCGCTGCGCTCTCGATCCTGCATCAGCTGCGGCGGGTGAGCCAGGTCAGGGTTAGACGCGTCACATTCATCACTGCAGAGGTATGGATTCTCCTGCACACCAAGAGTGAGAGACACAGAAACAATCACTTTAACAGGCTTTTTATGGAAATAATCTACTTTAAAAGAACATACGTGTGCACGAACTGAATGTAATATATTCGTACACTTAACTGCATGCTGGCTGCAATTAAATGAAAATGTATTATAGTTTAAATTTATATTAAAGGTACAATATACAATATATTAAAATATCCAAAAACCACTTGCACAGTGTTATATATTTCGTTCACATGTGTACTTACATTATCCTAAATGTTTCCAAGAATTTGTAAATTCAGAGAAAATCACAATTTAAAAATCCCTCTCGTCACTTGCGCTTGTCAATGATGTAATATCTGTGTCATCCCTGGTTTCTGCTTGTACTGCATTGTAATTTAATTTTTCATCATTTAGCAGACGCTTTTATCCAAAGCGACTTACAAGGGGAGCAATTAGGGGTTAGGTGTCTTGCTCAAGGGCACTTTAGTCATGGTATCGAAGGTGGAGAGAGTGCTGTTTATTCACAATCCCCACTTTCAATTCCTGCCGGCGTGGGAATCGAACCTGCAACCTTCAGATTACAAGGCCGACTCCCTCACCACTAGGCCACGACTACCATGGCACTATTGTAACCATGGCAACAGACACAGACAGCGGCGTAACACCTAGCGGCACGCTGTTGTCGTTTCGTTCAAACATTATGGACCATGGCAAGCAAATTTTGGGACTACAGGAGAAATAGAACGAGGATCAATATCGGCGTGGGGTTTCCGAGATGGCGAGAGCTTTGCGACAAACTTTGACTTGACAGAGATGCGCTTTTGCACATTATTAGACAAGGTAAGACTAGTCAATGTTATATAGCTCAACACGACGAAGTGTTAGAATATCATCGGTATGATACTGTAATGTTGATTTAGATTACTGTGAAGTCTCATACAGACAACAAACTAATACTAAACATTACAGCTTTCAACACACTCAAATACAGTTTAGTACGATAGTGTGACGTTCAGTGTATTTAAATACATTTTATGTACACAATATAAGAAAATATATTTTTAGTAACGATAGTGTATTTAAATATATTTGTAATTATACAGTTGCTTTAAAGTAATACAGCATTACACTTTTAAGTGTACTTAAATGTGTTTAGAAACAGTCATGAAGGTGTACTCTTTACCTGCACTTTATTAATATTATATATAAGTTCATATTCCTAGAAATATACCTGATTTTAAGTTCACATTCAATACAATTAAGCACACTTATTTTTGACAAAGGCAGACGGTGATTGATTGATAGGCAAAAAGAGATAGAAATGGGTATAAAGTGTGAGGGATGGATATTGTGAGCGAGACAGATTGTAAACTCACACACACACACACTCGTCATGGTGAAACTACAGTCAAGAACTCGTGGGCTTTTATTAAAAGCAAAGACTGCAGGGAGTGTTGATCTGTGAGCGCAAACTCCTGCTGTACACACACACACGCACAAGCACATCATTAAAAATCTGGGTCAATTCTATCAGCTTTCTTTATAGCATCACACAGTAGATGATCATCTAACTATAGTGCACGCTCAGACAGCTGCGTTCAGGTACGATGGCTTTGAGTCTGTCTATTGAGCGTGTAGTCAGGATCTGCGTGTGTCGATATATCACACGCACACCTCGACAGAGAAACACACGCCTCATAAGAGGAGCTTGTACAGCGCAGTGCATCTTGGGAAATACAACATCTGATTTATGAAGTCAGGCACACGGAGAATAAAAAATAAATTAAAGGGGAGATAAAACAAAGTGCGTGTACGTAAGAGAAAGACGGAGAGAGAATAAAGCGGGGCTGTAAAATGATAAAGCGTCTCTGAATCTAGTTTTACTCGAACTCACACTATGTCTGTGTAAACTAGAATTACAGATGGACTGATGTTTTTTTCTGATGTTCTTTTTTCAAGTCCCCCTGTGGTGAAAACCAAGCGTTTAATGTTGTTTATATGTCTATGTCGTGTTTTTAATATGCTTTACCTCACTGGATCTCTGCGCTCGTGAGACTGGGTGGAGGTGGGGCTAATTACCATATTCATAGATCCGCGAATAATAAATGAAGCAAGGTTGTACTTTCAAGGTGTTACATTCAAGCTATTTTAAGGCATGATTATTATTATTATTATTTTTATAGGAAAAAAAGTTTAAATGTCATTTTGGTGATCAAAGATGAGTTTTAAGGGATACAATTATAGACTATATTAACTGTTATTCATATTTTTTCACATTAGTTTGCAGATATTTGGTAATTCATTTGGTTATAACTAACTTTTTACATAACAGAAATTCATTCTCAAGTAAGAAATGTACAGATTATCTTAATTAGACAGTTTATTAATTTACAACAAAATGCTGTTGCATAAATAATAACTTTGCAAAAGATTACACAAATATGGCATAAACATAATAAATTATAATAATAGTTATTATACTATTTATTTCTTGTATGTAACACTGTATAGATATATATATAGATACAATATTATTGTCATATTTATCAAATTCACAATATTATTCACAATTACACACAATCATATTATTATAAATATTATTATTTGTGACATACTGTTCCAGTCAAAAGGTTTTTTTAAGAAATTCTCATTTTCATCAAGAACACAAATGAATAAAAAGTGTTTAAAATAATGTGAAATAATGTAAAAGAAGATTTATATTTCTAATAAATATTAAAATCTTTTCAATTTACTATACATCAAAAATATTAGGCAACACAACTGTTAATAAACATTAATAATAATAATAATAATAATAATAATAATACATGTTTCTTGATTACCAAATCAGCATATTAAAAATTAAAACTTAATTTTTATTTCAAATTGTAATATTATTTTGCAACGTTACTGTATTTTTGATCAAATAAATGCAGCCTTTCAAAAAATCTGATGACCCCAAACTTTGTTTGCAATTTATCTGGTAGTAAATACATTTTTAAGTTATTATTACACGTCTGATATCTCCTTGCCTCGCTGCTAACATCCTCTTAAATATCTTTCAAAGATTTATCTCTCATTTTAGCAACCTGGTACCTCAACTTTCCTGTTGGACAGGTAAAAACCTGCACTTGGAGTTGAGCAGCATCCAATTAAATCAGAACTTTTGTTAGTCTTACTTATGTAACATGCATGAGCTTGAACATTTATAGTCTAGCAGCTTCTGCTTGACCAATTCCAGTATGTAAAGTGCAGTGCTTGGCACTGGGTGTAGTTCTGTCAGCTACAGTATATTGCATTATCCCATCCTAGAGTCCAGAACAAAAGTCAGGCGTTTGATGTCACAGGCCTTGTGCAATTTGGGAAATTCAGTATAGTTATTCCTCTGAATTTGTCCAGGTCAGATTGTACATTTTAATGCTTTCAGACACACATCCTACACAATAATTCCGTTCGGACCGATCGTCTGACTCTATTTGCTCCCTCTAATAACGGGGTTTAATGTTACCCTCTTCCCCAAGATCACATTACACCTCTGCTCTCGCTGCCACTCATTTCTGCTCAACATAATTCTATTTCCTCAAGACGCATCCCTCTATCGCTTCTTCAATCCATTGTTTCTTCTCTCTTCTTCTTCTTTTCTCTATAATGATTTTAGAGAGGATCAAAACCAGGATCAGACACCATCTGACCTGACTGCAACATCTGCACACACATGCATGCATGCATGCATGCAAGCACATTCTGACCCCTGACACGCTAAAACTATAGTTGGATTAAGGAAGAGAATGTTACACGGAAACCTTCAACCCCTAAATCCACTGAAACCCAACCCTCTGACACACTTAGTGGAGCGTTAGTGTGCTTACGGTGTGCATTGTGCGACTGACAGCATGATTTGTGTATCTGTGTCTGTGTGTGCGTGGCTCAGCTTTTGTTTATATGGTAGGGACCAAATGTCCCCAGAATGATAGTAAAACCTGAAATCACCTACATTCTGCGGGTCTGCCAACGGCTCCCATGAGGGAATCGGCTTAATTAACTTGCTAAATAATTAAAATGTAAAAACGTTTTGTTTAGAGTCGAGTATAAAAATATCATTAGCTCATATTTCATCAGTACTACTTTTATGAAATTGTTGGATATTCTTAAAAAAGCAGTGTCATGTGGTTCCACGCAACTATATCGAGTAATTTGTACAGTTGAATGAACATAAGAAATTCAAGTAAAGCTAACAAAATTTCTTTGAGTAAATAAAAGTAATTTGAATTTGTCACTGTTACGTAATATTTATATGTGCAGTTTACTTAAAGGCATAACTCTTATAGTATAAATAATAAACTCTTCGAATCAATAACAAAGGTGTAGTTTGATGACGCAGTGAATGAGCGTGGATTTGTCGTCATGCCGATGGATCTAATAATGTTCATGGATGAGTGAATGCATGTTTTTAACATGATTGTGGTATGAAGCAGAGCGAGAATCGCGGACGCGATTGCTAACGAGAGACAGATATCAGTGGCACACGCGAGTCCCGGGGACATTTCATTCTACCGAACTACTCACAAGTGCTGAAATACTACTCATACAGGTCAGTTTATTGGACGAATTAAAACTGTGAGCTAACGCAGCGCTGTTTCACTTGATCTAACGTTATACTATCGTACTAAACTGCATTTGAGTGTGTTGAAAGTTGTAATGTTTAGTATTAGAATATCATACTGACGGTTACTATGCAGTACAAGCGGAAACCAGGGATAACGCAGATATTACATCATTGACAGGGTTCAAGTGACAAAACAGAGACGGGCACTATTTAAAGTTGCGAATTTCTCCGAATTTTCAAATTCTTGGAAACATTTAGGATAATGTAAGAAAACATATATCACTGTGCAAGTGGTTTTTGGATATTTTAATATAAAAAAATTGTCCATATTGTGCCTTTTATAATGTTATGTTTATTACGTAAGGCGAACACATTTATTTACTTAATTTACCTTATTTTCTCTACAAAATACACTCAAAAAGTAACTCAATTTAATTGAGAGCAGGAATCATTTCTTAAATATATGCATATATGCTCACAGCCTTCTGCATAATAACCACAAAATTCAAAAACATTACAGAAACTCCTCTAAATGTCCAACATAACTGAACATTAACTACATATTTCCCTTTACGGAAAAACACTTAAAATAACACTTTAATCCCTAAATTTACTCTCCTTGCAAAGCATGCTGGGAACTACGGTTCCACTGCCCAGTTAGTTATGACAACATTAATTTGTGCGTTTCACTCAGCACTATTAAGTTGACTGAACACTTATTCAGTAAATCTGACAATTCTCATTTTTAGTCGAAACAACTCAATTAAATTAAGTTCATGTAGTTACATGAGTTTTTTAAGTAATGTGAACAAGGATGATTTGAGTGAAACTAACAATGATAAATGTGTGTGCATGTATATTTCAACAATATGTGTGTGTTTGAGTTTTTGCATGCATTGGCAATGCTTGTGTGTACAGTATGCATGCATGTGCTTTCATGCATATGTATATTTGCATGTGTGTATTTGTATGCTCGTAAATGTGCACGCGTGCTTTTATGCATTGGATATATGTGTGCTTTCATGTGTGCATGTTTACATGTGTGTATGTGCGTGAATGCATGTGTGTTTCTGCTTTTAAAAGACACCGCTTTAATTTTACAGAGTGAGGTTTTCTCACTAATGAATTTTATCCACGTCTTTGTCATAACCTTGGCCCAATAATGCATGTGGCAAAGATGCGAAACTAGCATGTATATGCTTTCCAGACAGTCCCATCCTCCTGCCCCATATAAACACACACACATACACGGCCAACTGTTCCGGCAGGTGGCCCACATCACTAAGCTCCTAGAGCAATTATCCGCGTTGGAATCCCGTCGCTGCGACAACAATCAGCATGGAGCTAGATCCCTGTCACAGCGTCCATATAGCAGCCTGTTAAACCAACCAACTGGGACATTACATCACTGTTAAACTGGAAGTTTACCTAGTACCAAACTCATCGCATTCAATCAGTTAGAGTGCAACATCAGTACTGTAAAATCGGTTAATCTGTCTCTCTCTTTGTCGTCTCTGAGGATTTATATACCTTTAGACCTTCTTATTGTGTGTGTGTGTGTGTGTGTGTGTGTGTGTGTGTGTGTGTGTGAGTGAGTTATAGTGGTCTTTAAGAAACTGAGAACACAATGTGAGCCCCGTTTGGTTTACGAGAACATCACTAAGAATACAACACTCTGAGGGATACTCTCGGAAGTGTACGTCTGTTCCAAAGCCTAGTCTGTTCTCCATGACTATAGTCAACATAGGCAGCTTCCTTCTAAGGCAGCATCCCGACTGAATTGGAACGTCAAAAGATCCCCAGATGGACGTTTTCTGTGCTTTACATGGAGATAAAATGTGTTAAATGGCGCTGACAGCGCTGCAGTCTTATTGATGGCTGAAAGCATAATTAAATGATTACATTAGACAAAATATTTAATAAATATGCAAGGGGCGTGGGATGTGAACTTGCATAAATATCACAGATCAGTATCTTAGAATTTTTTGCTTACTATTTAGCGCAACCTGCATGAGAGCACAGTTATGATTCATTTAAATGTTGTCTAGTTAGGCTGCTCACTAGGATTTCTAACATAGATTAAAGGTGATGTGTGAGATTCTTTGACACTTTTCTTCCTGCACTGGTGAATCTTCAGCATCATTAGAATTAAAAAAATAATGTGAGTATCCTGTTTGGAAGCAGTGAAGAATCATCATGAACAAATGATTCTTTTGAGCTGATTCTTTGCATATATTCAGATATGATGTGTGTGTGTATATATATATATATATGTATATGATGCAATGATGTGAGTTTGTAGCAAGACGATTGTTTCATGCAGTTTTGAGTATGAAGTATAGAAATATACAGTGCACGTATCTGATTTAAAAGAGCATATCAAACAATAAAAATAACTGCTAACAGCGACGCTCACCTGGTGTTTCGGCACAGGTGTGTGTCGTGAACAAGTGTAAATTTAGCCAATGGAAAATTCACTGCAACCACATTTCATGACAAAATCCACAAGATGGCAAAACCTAAGGAGGCTGTTTTTTAATAAAAGTTCTGGAGCGTCGGAAAGGGCTTGCAAACACATTCGTCTTCTCGAAATGAAAAACTGTGAGGTCAAAGCTTGGAAACTTTCTTTATAAGTTCTTCACATTAGTTTTGTGGGTACTAAGATGAACAGTACTAATAATCTGGTACAACCTAACATGTAATAAATCTTTTTTTTTTTTTTTTTTTTACTTGTAGATATTATGTAATTCAGGAATAACAGATTGGAATATTTCTGAGAACTGCTCTGATTTGTGCTCTGAATTATTTGTAATACATTTATTTGGTGTATCATGTTGGAGTTGAGTTCATTTTTTTACCATGGTAAACCAGACACAAGCCTTTATTCTAGATCTCTCTTAAAAGTGTTTCTTGTTTAGTTTTTAGAACGATATATATCGGATCAAACTTTATGGCTGTGCGCTGACATCAGTGAGATCAGGCTGAGGCGACAGATTCATCCTATTAAAGTAGTACACCAGCCGCCAGCTGTCTATTGTCTTTCTCTGTCCATCTCAAGCTGTTTTCACACAGATCTTTTCATCTCTCTCTTTGTTTCTCTCTTTCTAGAGTATGTAGTATGGATACTATGCACAGTAAGCACATTTTCTGTGTGCACAGAATACCCGAATGACCACTTTTGGCCAAATATGCACTCATAATACACTCTTATAAAAAAAAAAAGTGACATGTGGTGTGTCCGAAATTGCGAGTATGTATCACTCCAACTTTGAGGACCCTTCATTGGCTGCCTAATAAATTCAGAATTGATTGAGATCCAGTGACCAGAACCTTCTCTTAGTGCCACATGTCAGACTCAAACGGAGAGGGGATCGAGTGTTTGCTGTGGTCTGCCTCTAAAATTTAGGTTAGCCCTTTCCTGACCACTTTTGAATCTCTACTAAAAATGTATTTGTTTCCGTGGCTTTTATGTTTTCTTGTTTATGTTCTTTAACTTCATTTCATTTAGTTTTGTATGAATTGGGGTTAGGCCCTATTTTACCTGTGTTTTAGTTCTATAATTTTATCCTTTACCTTTTCCTTCTGAACCTCTGTACAGCACTTTGGACAGTGCAGTGGATGTTTTATAAGTGCTATATAAATAAACTGAACTTGAACTGGGTTCAACATTTAAATTTGAACTTACTTCAAGACCTTTAAAAAGTATGTTGCACACACTAAAATTCAACAGTGATTCTAACTAACACTTTTTAGTTAACTTTACTCAATGTCTTCATCCTGTGCTATTCACATACTACGACTTTTTTATTCAAAAAAACCCAAGTTAAGATTAATTGATTGGTTTGAGTACCATTTTGTAAAGCAAAAAAAAAGGCAAGGCGATTCTTAATGGACTTTTCACTCATTTCCTCCAGTTATCTTTCTCTGTTTGCCTTCACTGAAGTCATCTCAAATGTTTAATTGTCAATACAACTGAAAAATTTGAGAGAACATCACTTAAGCTGACTTCATAAATTGATGTTTTTGTTTGAATCAGTGTTCCATTTGGTTGGGACCTTGGAACTTCATTTATATTATTGTAATTCTTTTCCTATTGATGCAGCAATGCAACAAGAAATCACTGTTATTTATAGAGAAGTTATAAATTACATGATTCATAGAAAATATATGCATATATAGTTAATGTGTCTCAGTAGCTCCTCGTGAAGCGATCATCTCTTCATTCTAGTTCATTTAAACCATCAAATAAACATGAATGAACATCAGAAGGACTGTTGTTTCAAGCGCGGAAAGACGTGAGGACACACAATTTTTCAAGTTCAAGTTCACCAACGTTAATCTACTAACTCCCCTGACTGCTTTGTCGGATAAAATGGCAGATTCGGAGTTATGATTGGTCAGATCGCCTGTCAATCAAACTGCCGGCGAAGGTTCAATTGCGCCAACGGATAATAAAGTGTCCATCGAATGCGCACTTCAGAATCTCCGCGGAAGTAGTAGGTTATCTGGTTACTTTTCGCTTACTGAATACTATGTATTTGGAAATAGTACTGTGGATACTGTTTATAGGGAAGTATTTGATTTTGGACGCAGCAATGGTGTATTGCATAATGCAATGTGCTCAACTGGACCGTTTGTTTTTTGTGCATTATTAAGTGGTAGAAAATAGTTGATAACTTGAATTAAACATGCAACATGAGATTACGTGACGCATACTGCTTTGTGAAATAAGATATTGCATACGGTTTCACGTACTATTTTTTAAAAAGTAGGCATTTTACAGTATGTTCAGTAAGAAATAAGTTAGTATACAATTCTGAATATAAGCCGTGTCTCATTGTTTTCCATATTCTGTCATATCTCTTCTCCCTTCTTCCTGTTTCCTCCCCCTCTTTCTTCTTCACTTCCCGCTTCTCTGTCTCTCATTTCTATTTATAGCATTGGCTCATTTGTGCCTCTAAATCAGAGAGTGCTGTTGTGTAGCACTAGGGTTTTTACTCTCATACACACATGACATATGTTCTCACATTTACACGTCTCACTGTTTCATGTGTGTTGTGCACTTTCAGAGAGGTGTATGCATGAACAACACATGCTTATTTAGTCAAGAGTGTGTGCGTGCGTGTGTGTGTGTGTGTGTGTGCGCACTCCCTTTTTCCGCTGAACTAAGCTGTGATTCCCCCATCATTAGGGATCTCTCTCTCATTCGCTTGTTCTCTCTCTCCCTTTTTCTTTCCAGAGAATATGAACCAACTCAGAAACCAGTTGAAAACAATTTTCGCCACAAGGGCCAAATTTAAACTTTTCTCACATCTGTCAATGCTGGAATGAAACATGTATTACTTGCCATGAAACTGTATTTTGCACTATTTTATCACAAATAATACATTTTTGTACCTATGATAATGTACTTATTTAGACGTTTTCCATGCATTATTGTCATTATCCGCTTTGTGGCATTATATACTCTATAAAACAAGCCAAATGTCACATTAACATGAAGAGACGTTTTGATTTTGATGGCTTCACGTGAGCAATAAATTTTAAATTTCGACGGGTAAAAGTGTTTTGAGTCATGACAGATGTTTTCTTTAGTAGACAGTTTGATTTGTGTGCATTTTTTTGCAGTTTAAGTTACCAGTCAACTGAGGAGTAACCCTGAAAAGGACATGTTTACTCACATATGCAGCTCAGTGAGTGTTAATTTTGGACCCTGGTCAGAAAATGCCCCAACTGGGACACAGAGACACACACACACACAGAGAAATGCACACTAAACACACACTAACTCACACAGACTAGAAAAAGAGTAGCTGTCGTGAGATGCGAAATATTATTGCAATCCGCATGAAATAACATGCAACTCGTTTGTGTAATCTGACATATTTCTGAGTGAACTAGATATGATGTGTCAGGAGAAAAAATGTAGGGCAGGACTTCTAATCAATGGAAACTGAATGGATAGTGTTTAGTTTCTTTATTTGACAGGTGGTTATAAAATACTAGATCTCTGGCCATTTTTACACTCCCTCTTTTTATGGCTTTTCTTTATTTTACTCTAATAACAGTGTTTTTATAGTTTTACTTTCTCCGTGGGGGTGTGTGGGCCAGGTTTCTGAGCAATAAATAGGCGCCATTACAACGTGTCCTAACAGCACGCCATGCGATAAGATTCTAGCGACAAGCGGATTGTCTGTCCACACCAGACGCGACAAAATCAATCAAAAACCACAGCCAATCAGAAGAGCGTGGGGGCGGGCTCTCTTGGGAAGCGCGCTGCAGTCACATTGAAATGGATGAGTACGACCAAATTCTTAAATATTACACAATTTAAACATTACTTAAAATAGTGTCTGAAGTAATCTTTGTCACAGAATACACTTGAGTTGACAATTTGAACGTCTTTGTGCCCATTTATTTAGTTCCACGATCTGAGGCAAACAGTTTGATTGACAGGTGATCTGACCAATCACAACCCTGAATCTGCCATTTTGTCCAAAAAATAGTAGATTAACGTCGGTGAACTTGAACGTCTTTCCGCGCTTGAAACAACATTCCTTCTGATGTTCATTCATGTTTATTTGATGCTATAAATGAACTAGTATGAAGAGATGATCGAGGAGCTACAGCGATCTGTCACCACACATTAAACACACACTAGACGCTATTTATTGATTAAACTTCTTTAAAAAAATTACAATATTTTAAATATGAAACTGTGTCATACGTTGTCAGTGTCCTCTTTGCTCTGCGATGTATTTTTCACTGCATGAGTACATGATGTGTGGCGTGAGAGCGCATGGCCTGTTAATTATCCATTTCAGTAACGTTATAGGTAGCTGAGGAACACAAAATGAAATTTAAACTCACATTAGACTATTTTAACAATAAATAAAGCACCTAAACAGTGCATGACATTATCGTTACCATACTTTGCGTTGTTGTTCCAGTCGCGACGTCGCAGAAAAGTAGAAACCGCTTCTAGACACGCGTCGCGTGTCGCCGTCGCGGATGATTAGGACAAAGACTCTTGATAGAAGATCGATCGTCACGGCATGACCTCTCGGTTGAATCATAAGAAGGATATTTTTGCAGTAAAGTCGAGTAGGTTGTAAATTTATACATTTTGAATGTATATGTTGAATTCATGTTTATAAAAACGACGCTATCACGACCTTTGCAGCATCCGATGAAATTTCGCACGTTCAAACAAGTCTAGTGTGGCCGAGGCATAACACGGAAAGGATATCTTCTATCGCGTCGCAAGTGGCAGGACACGGTGTTAAACGTGGATAAGCTTATCTAGCTGAAGTCAGAAAGTTGTTAAAGTTTAAAACAAGGCATTTTTGAGTTTTAGTTTTAAAAGATGCTTATTTTTTAGACTGGACAGGAAGTTGTGCTGAAACTTGTTTTCATTACACAAACTGTATTTCAAAAGATACCATTTTGAAAAGTTTAATGCTGTAATTTTAACCAGGCTGTCGTTTAACAGTTTCCACCCCGCTTTTCTCCGTCATCTGCGTTTTGTCATTTTCTTGGAAGGAGAGATGCTAAGGAGGATCCCGTCTGTTGGAAAGTGCTGACTGTGCCAGCCTGCCCGACCTCGTCATGTCTAGAATGTGAAAGGAAAATGTTCGGGCGCGCTGTGGATGTCTGCTTGCGGGACCATTAAGGGGCCCATCAATATTAAAGAGGTTGGGACGACCTGAGGAACATTCCAGAGGCCAGTCCATTAACGGACGTCTCCAGCACAACAATTCGAGGCTCAGAGGTTTGTGTAAATGTGTGAGTGTGTGTGTGTGTGTTAGCTTTTCCAGTCCAGGTTTATGTAAGAATTCGAATTTTGAGAGAAACTTTGCAAGCCACAAGATTCAAACAAATCCATCCATTTAAAGGGATGGTTCTTGCAAAAATGTTAATTCTGTCGTGATTTGCATGCAATAAAAATGTTCGCACTGTTCTTTTCCATGCAATCAATGACAGGAAATGATGTCAAACTTGTCAAACAGTTTGAGCGCTATGTTGCAAGTCATGCAAGTTTCTAACAACATGATGGTCAATAAATGATGGCAAAATTATATTTTATTTGGTGAACTATCCCTTTAAATTGTGTTTGTGTATGTGTGAGTGTGTGTGTCCAGTCCAGGTTTAAGTCAAAATCCATCTAGGGTTTAAAGGGATATTTGAAATGACAATTCTGTCATGAATTACATGACATAAAACACAAAAGGAGATGTTTTACAAAATGTTCACGCTGTTTTTCTCCATGCAAAGGTTTAAAGGTCTTTCAAGCTTTAAAAAAAATAACCAAAAAATTAAAAAATTAAAAAGCACCCTAAAAGTAGTCATACATCAAATTTGAGCACGATATTCCAAGGGTCAGTAAATGATGACAGAATTGTGATTTTTAAGTGAACTCTCTTTTTAAGTTGTGTGTGTGTGTGTGTGTGTGTTTGAGAGAGAGTATGTGAAAATGGGTTCTCCTTTAACCTAACATTAAACAGATCATTAACTGTTAAGTGTGTGAGAGCTTTGTCCATTTCCGGCTCTCATGCGAGACCAATAACTGTGTGTTTTTTCTGCAGAGTCCCATCAGCAGCTTCATTGAGAAGTCTCAATTTCTTCATTATCATCTGTAACGAGCAAAGTTTGTGTGTGTGTGTGTGTGTGTGTGTGTGTGTACGACATTGCGGTGTCTGGATAATTTGATCAGTGTTGTATTACCTCTTTTCCCTTGACACTAGTATTTATTTATGCTCTTGTTCTCCCTGCGCCACACAGGAAGAAACAACCTAGAAACCACCCAGAACGACTGCATAGCAACACCTTGGCAACCATCTGCAATATATAGCCCTGCGCACAGGCAAACGCCGCATTTTCTTTTACGAAAATAACTCATTGGCTGATGGAATATCTTTTGATTCTGTATGTTTTCATCATCATCATCATCTCAATTTATATTAACCAAGGTGCACCACGTGACCTCTTTGCCCTTGAGGATAACCTGCTGACCCTGCTGTTGCGGAAGCGAAAATCGGTCCTCTGTTCCAGTGAGCCTGA
This sequence comes from Opsariichthys bidens, assembly GCA_037194245.1. Classification (NCBI taxonomy): domain Eukaryota; kingdom Metazoa; phylum Chordata; class Actinopteri; order Cypriniformes; family Xenocyprididae; genus Opsariichthys; species Opsariichthys bidens. The sequence continues at coordinate 18,204,950 of CM074294.1, read as the reverse complement.
CTCTGCCAACTAACCCACGTGGGTAAACAACACCTCGGCCTTCTGCTCTCCACGCATGCTGACCTCAGCTGCATTCGTTTCTGCTGTGGTCGGTGACCTGCATGGCAGATCCTGCTCAAATTAACGCTGCTTCAAAACCTCCACCCCCATGATGGGCGCAGGTTGGCGCGGTTCTGCGAGCCCTGCTTAGTTTGCACGGGCCACGTCAAAAAATGGCTGGGGGAACAAACCGGAAACATCTGCCTGAGGTCCGTCCCATCCCAGGTACTGAGGCCACATTTACATTACATGGTTCAAGAGAGCCAATTCCGCTTTCTTTCGCCCACGTGTCACGAACGCGAAAGCAGGAAAAAGGCACACGGGTTCCAATTTTCTCAGATTGGTTTCAGGCCTCATTCATTCACTCTAAAATGCTGGGTTAAAAAAATTTTTTCACCAACTCAACTATTGATTAAAAATAACTATATGAGTGGCTTAAAATGATTTAATATATGTTTATTATTTAATTATTATTTATTTAAACTTATTAATAAAAGTTCATTTCCAACCTATTTTGGGTTCATTTTAAGTGAGCGATTTGTAACCCTCTGGTGCGGGTAAGAAAAAAATCATTTCACTGAAATAAATGTACTATATTTTAGTTCAATTATTAATATTTTGCATTTTTAGGGGATCTTATGGTAGTACATTATTTTTATGCTATAGTTATAATCCATTTATTCACTTTTTGAACATGAAATTTCCAACTTAAACGCTTTAGAGCACAGACGTATTTTTGATCTTTTTTTAAAGACGACACTTGGCAAATTATGGCTTAAGTAAACAGAGTATTTAAAAGTTACAGGATTTTATGTTTATTGTTATGAAAATGCTCAATTTTATATGAAATGTATATTTTCAAAAACACTTTTTACTCTTAAAACTGCAAGAAAATCAATGCCACAAATCTAAACAAGTTGTGTTGAGCTGGATCAGTAACTGGTAAGCAGTAATCTTGGAGAACATGGTGAGCGCTCACTTATAGCTTAAAGGAAAGTCAGTTACGGCTACTGGGAAAATGTTATGTCACTCCATTAATTGTCTTTGTCAGGCTAATGAGGAGAAAAAACATGCCGGAAGAAACACATCACTGTCGAGCCTGCTGACCATGTGACACATAAACTTTGAACTTCTGGTTGTGAGAAGCAGGATTTAGCATGCTGTATATTTATATCACACCCTACTTCCCTATTTCACACACTATCTGTCCTAAATAGTATGCAAGATTAGAATTAGTTTGTCCCCTGATCATGGCATGTTGCCTGGGTGGTGCACTATTTCTGGTTGTTTTCAATATGTGAATCTGACATTTTTTTGGGGGTAATATTGATATAATGTATGGGCTGTTTTCTTTGAAAATTATGATTATGATTTCATTTTTTTAACGTTAGTTAGTGTGTGATGTTGCTGTTTGAGCAGAAACAACATGTGCAAAGTTACGACGCTCAAAGTTCAATGCAAAGGGAGATTTAAAGAATTTATTGCTTAAGGACTACAATGAGCTTGTTGTGTGTTCCCCGCCACTGAGAAGACACAACAAAGGCCATGTTGGGCCGCTTTAGAGAAGAGGAAGAGTTGTTGTAGTCGAGTGTTGTTGATGCCGTCATTTTACGCCGGACTGCTTCACAAACGAGGGTTTATTCAATGCTGGATTTGAACAAAAGTGATGAGTTGATCAACTCCACAGCAACTCCATCAATTTATCCACTAACCGTTCAGAAACGTCTAAAAGTTGGAACTTCTTCCTGAGTCTCTCCATCAGTGTCGACTCCGGTTTGAACAATGTAAGGATGAACACCGTCTGCGTGAGATTCTCCAGCTTTGTTGTTGTTGAGCTGTTAAAGCTCCGCCCTCTTCTGGAAAGGGGGCGGGAGCAGCAGCTCATTTGCATTTAAAGTGACACACACAAAAACGGCGCGTTTTTGCTCCTCACACCCAAATAGAGGCAAATTTAACACTATAATAAATGATCTGTGGGGGATTTTGAGCTGAAACTTCATAGACACATTCTGGAGACACCAGAGACCATTCTTAAGCCTGAGGTCAGTAAGATTTTTAAAATGTTTTTAAAGAAGGCTGCATTTATTTGATCAAAAATACAGCAAGAGCAGTAATATTGTGAAATATTAGTACAATTGAAAATAACTGGTTTCAATTTATTCCTGTGACTAAAAAGCCTTCAGTCACATGATAAAGACGGACGTAACATTATTATCAGTGCTGAAAACAGTTGTGCTGCTTCATATTTTTGTGGAAAACGTGATACTTTTTTTCTTTTCAGGATTCTCCGATGAGTTGAAAGTTATTTGACGTAGAAACTTTTGCAACATTATAAATGTCTATGTCAGTTCTGATCAAATCAATGCATCCTTGCTGGATAAAAATATTAATTTTTATTGCGTGGCATGTTTAAGCACAACGTTATATTTTGCAGGGACTCACCAGAGTGCAGAATCTCTCCGGCGGGTTCCCACAGGTGATGCCCGGCGGCTCGACGAGGATGCGCATGTACTCCTTCATGAACTGGGCTTTGGGTTGGCACGCGTAATGCTCCCACACGGCGCCTTCGTCCGTGCTCACGAGAGACTTGCACAGGTCGTACTGGCCTCGGGCTCTCACCAGCACGTGCACCAGCAGGTAGAGGAGTCCCGCGCGTGCCCGCATGACAGGCGCTTGACCGAGAGGGGATTTCCGAAGGTCCGGAGAAACGGGAAAGGGACCACCGTGGGTTCAGAGGTGGGTCGTGTTAACATGGAACAGCAGCACCGGCAGTCAGGTTAAAACATCCCATAACTTCGCCACAGTCATGCTTTCATTGACTCCAAGAAGAAAAAGTCAGGTCAATAGGAAAAAAAAAAAAATGTTTTGTTGTTATGAGGTTGAGGAAAATTTAAGTGTATTGGTGTGTGTATTGTTTGCACTGAGAGGGCAAGTCTTACTTCTGTGTGTTTGGACACTGTCCTGATGTGTTGGGTTGCTTCTACTCGGACTTACATCCATAGCAGCTCCTGGACTGCGTCACCACAGAGCATATTTATGTGCTGAAGGTCTGTGTCCCACACATGAAGTGTGTGTACCCCCCCTTTCCGAACTCAGAAATATCCGTCTGGTCTCATCTTTCAGACTTCAGCAGCTGCTGTCCATGGTCCTGAAAACAAACACCACACAGTTTAGTGCTTTACTTCACTGCTGTTATCTTCACACACACACAGGCACTTGATGTCAGCCTGTTTTTTCTAGCCATGCTTTCTGCTGATGGTCTAATTTGCCAACCCTCCCCCTAAACAGACGTTGCATGTCATCCTGTGAAGCGCCACCAGTCCGGACAGATGGCTGATCTCACATACAACACAAGTGAGGAACATGCGTGGTACATGCACACACGTTTAACAGACAGAAATGATATAAGGACTTCAAGGAACAGCAGAGAAGGGGCTGTGCATTATATATCATGCAGACACTGATATTGTATGTTAAATAGTTTCATTTCCGTTGGGAAAGTGTGAGGAACGATCTCACACGTGCAGATACGCACCCAAAAATCGCAGTGAATGCCTACAAATATTTGATCAAGTCAAAAATATTCGATATGACTGAATCAACTTGATTACAGTAAGAATTTTTTTTTAGCCTAGAAGCAGTTTTACTGTAAACAACTTCATATTTTTATATTATATTCAATGCATTTTTTTTTTTAGGAAAAAATATTGTTGAAACATTTTACAGATAAAAAGAAAAATCCCTGCATGAAGATTTAAGCAAAAAAGTTTATGTATGTTGACTAGTTAACGTTTTAATTTTATTTAGTATTTTATAAATACTGTGGGTTGATTAGGATTATATATATATATATATACGTATATTACTACAAAATTTAGTCTTACCGTAATGATTGCAATATCGTCACCGTGGCAACCACAACTACAGTACCAGTTTTTACCTCAAACTGAACATATTTACAGTACAGAGTAGTACATAACGGCAAAATCTCATTCCTGTTGTTTTTAATTCTTCATTCGCCTCCAGTCTGATCATCTCAGAGCTTAATTTTGCACACAGAAGTAATTAAAACAGTTAGATATTATATGTTCGTTTCGCCTCACGTAAAAGACGTACAAGTTCCACTCGGCTACTCCTCCGCACTGTACTGTAAAACATCTCAAACAAGCATCGATATTCCTCGTACGCACCCTGGAGGTAATCCAACATCCGTAATGTGACACAAAAACGTGACTAAAGTTGGTAAGTGTGGTAGTTTAGCCTCAGATAACAGTTTTGGATCGTCTTCCCTCTGCAGAGCGGACGGCAACGCACGGGGTGTGTCGCGCGCGCGTCCCGCCTTTAAAGCTGAGGGACGGAGCTCCGATAAAACACATTCTCGGTAAGAGAGCCGCTTTTACCTTTTAAACTCGAGCAGAAACAACTTTGGGGGGGTTTCAAACATTAATCAAAAGTGAGACGCGTTGACAGGCTCGTTCAAGCTGCGTTCATCCGGGTTGCTGAAGTAGTTGAGATGGACTCACCGAGCGCTCGAGACGGCATCGCTTCCCGCGCGAGGATGCGGTTCTTCCGTGTTTGTTTTTGTTTTTTTTATTATTATTATTATTATTATTATTCCTCCCTGCCGGAGTTTTTTTGAATGCACACTCGTCACGGGAGGACGGTGCCCTACTTCTGCAGGAGATGCCGAATTACTGGAGGAGGGTGTGTGTGCGTGTGTGCGAAGTGTCCAAAAGTGAGAATATGAACTTGTAGTGCGCGTGCTGTCTACTTTACTGGATCAGATTTGCCCTGTGTGTTCAAGGGCAGAAAGCTTCATGGCAAATCTCCCTCCCCTCTCTCTCCCTCTCCCTCCCTCTCTCTCTAATCCATTTAACCATCACTCTCAATCACTATCTGCGTGTTTGAGTCAGGCTGGCCCGTGCTGTCTTCTGAGGGGCTGAAACTAAACCGCCCCACTCTTGAGGCACAAGGGAATCCGCATTTTTACGCACTCCAGACCTCCCTGCTTGGGGAAGCCTCTCGCGATTGTCCTTTTTTTCTTCTTCTTCTTCTTCTTTTGGCATGGATTATCTCATTTTCCTTGGAGTTTCCATTTCCATTTTACTTTGGTAGATTACAGCAACTTAGAAAATCTCCAATGAACCTCATGTTTTTGACGCACTCTTAAAAATGAAGGTTCTTTAGTGGCTTTAGAATCTTTAACATCAATGAAACCTTTTCCCATTCCATAAAAGATCCTTTATAAGTGGGAAAGGCTCTCTCTCTCTCTCTCTCTCTCTCTCTCTCTCTCTATATATATATATATATATATATATATATTTATATATATTTTAACGATTTTACAATACGATTCTCTGAGAGGTTCTTTGGGGAACCCAAAATGCTTATTCTATGGCAGCACTGCAAAAATACCTTTATTTTCCTTTATTTTTAAGAACGCTGCGAAGAACTGTTGAAGAAACTTTGATCACAGAGTTTGAATTTCCAATACATACAGTGTGTAACAGTTCCCCAAAAAGTACATATTAGGTATAAAAATTGATATTTGTAATGATTGGCGATGCAGTCAGCAGATGGGATCCAGGCTTTATTTGAAACATAGTCAGACAGGCGATGGTCAAGAAAACAGCAAACAGTAATGGTAGGGAACAGACAGGCTCGTAGTGAGAGTTCAGGCAACAGGTAAATAAGATAGGCAGCAAGGGTCATAAACGATAAATCTGACGGGGTAAATAACAGGAAACAGATGACGCTCAGAATTGGTACCAATAGGAAACAAGACTTCGCAAATGTGTGTGTGTGCGCGCACTGGGCTTAAATATGGTTCTGATAATGTGCTGCAGCTGGTGACGTGATCAGTGATAGTTACAGGGTTTCTGGGAAATGTAGTCTGCCTTAGTAAATGACTGAGTGAGTGTGTAGTGCATTGTGGGAAGTGAAGTCCGAGTGAGTGAGTGAGTCCAAGATGAAGTGCCCTCTAGAGTGTTAAAGTGGGCACTTCAACTGACGATCGTTACAATATTAAAATGTCTTTCATTTTTTTAAAAGATCGCAGAAGTGCACCTTTCAAGCAATGGAAAGGTTTGGGTTGTTAGTGTTGATAGTTCATGTGATGAACCTGCGTGAACTGACTTGAATCCACTAAAAGTCACCAAGACATTGAGCAAACATGATGAAGAAATTAAAGTAAGTATAAAAAGATCAGCATTTGAGACACACACACATGTACAGACACTTGCTTTGGGATTTTGTTATTTATGCAATGGATATATGCCTCATGCGGTGCAGCTTAATGCTCCAAATTTTTTAGGGTCACTCTGTTCTGATATGCAAATATAGTATGAAAGAATTCTCGTTAAGGCCAATAGGTCGACTGATAGTTCTCTAGTTTTCTCCCTTTAATGCGAAGACATGCGATATTGCTTAAAAAGGAATGAGATTGTTCATTTTCAACTCTTTACGTTACAGCCAGCCTGACTCATACCTGTGATGTTATTTTAATAATATTTAAAGGGGACCAATTATGCCTCTTTTACAAGATGTAATATGGTGTCTCCAGAATGTGTCTGAAGTTTCAGCTTAAAATCCCCCACAGATCATTTATTATAATGTCAAATTTGCCTCTATTTGGGTGTGAGGAGCAAAAACACGCCGCTTTTGTGTGTGTCCCTTTAAATGCAAATGAGCTGCTGCTCCCGGCCCCCTTTCCAGAAAAGGGCGGAGCTTTAACAGCTCAACAACAACAAAGATGGAGAATCTCACGCAGACGGTGTTCATCCTTACATTGTTCAAACCGGAGTCGACACTGATGGAGAGACTCAGGAAGAAGTTCCAACTTTTAGACATTTCTGAACGGTTAGTGGATAAATGTGTATAGCATCCGCATACCTGTCAACAGGTATTTCAGAACCGTCTCCAGCCACTCCCCACCCCGTTTTGTCATTTCTCCCGGGAAACTCCCGTAATTTGTATGGCCCAAACCTCGTTATATGAATAATCACATCAATATATTATTTATTATTCCAAGGTTGTCCAGTCACCAGATCTTGTATGAAACGCATCCTAGTCACACACTCGACTCATCATACAAATTTAAAACCATGTTTGACCTCAACCTGGAAACCTACATCAAAGTTGCGCAGTTGATATCTGCGCAAGTAGTAGACGCAGGAAGATGAATCAAGCATCACTGCTAGAATTGGGAGGCGAAAACTCCATGGAAAACAACAAAACAAAATATACAAGTAAATTTAACAACAGCTGGACAGAAGAATTTAATTTCACATCTCGAAACCATATGGACAATGCACAAAGTGTGTTTAATATTGGACGCGTTGGGAAAAATGGCGTTACTCAGCACATTAAATCACAGCTGCACCCTGAAAAATTCTATATGATCCTAAAATAAGCAACATTTAATTTATGCAAAATATAATTTCAAGTTTTTACTTTTGATTTTGGGGGTTGAAATATGAAGCGGATATGTTCTTTGACGGGATTTGTTAGATTCGCTCTTATATTTCTCAGAATAGGATACTATGGAGTTCTTTTGGAAAACTGTAGCTTGTTAATATCTCAATATATTAATTTATAAAGTATGTGTGATGTTAAAGAGAGCAGAACAGAGAGAAAGAGAGAGTTGGTGTGATTCTGTGCTGTGGACGGTCTGCGTTGACAGGAGTGCAGATCAGATCGATAGTTTGTCCTTGCTGTGTCTCAATGGAAAGATTTCCGCATCTCTCTCTCTCTCTCTCTCTCTCTCTCTCTCTCTCTCACTCTCTCTCAGAGCTGACTTGACTTTCCCTCTGTTGACAGAAACCCAGCCTCTCTATTACCACTAAAAAAGCTATTTATAAAAATGTTACTGTACATTAGAAGTCAATGATTGCTTCAAAAAGGAAGGCGATGTCATTTATTCATTAATCTTCATCTGAATGGTATGATCTGAAACACACAAACAAGATTATCCATCTTCAATTAAACGGGAAAAGGAAACTCCATTATCCCTTTAATGACGTCACAGTCTGCCGAACTTTGGGTTGAGCGTCTGCTTGGCACGTCTGCCGGATGACTAAGAGGAAGTGCGTAATCCACTGGCACCTGTCACAATGTTGACATATCATGCCTTAATAAGCCATAGATTAGGGATCGTAATCAGTGAAGTCAGGCAAGAGCTTATGAAACTTCCTAACCTGTGACGTATTTAAAGGTCACGAACTGCTGTGACCTACAAAAAAGAAACACAATTTGATACTTTTCTATACTAATGGTTGCGCTGAGTTATGTTTATAATCTTTCAAAAAAAATATTTGGAAAAATACAGCTTTGATATTCTGCATCCCATTTTGTGCTCCACAGGAGGAAGAACGTCATGTGGTTCTGGAACGGCATCAGGGTGAGTAAATGATGACAGATTTTTTGGATGAACCTCCCCTTTTGAGAGTCTGGAGCCCTCCAAAAGAGAAAGAAAAGAAGAAAATCCTCCCCTGCATTGGCGTCTGTTTGTGTTCAGCGTAGGAAGCTTTAGAAGTCATTTACACATTCACTTTTCATCCAGACGTCGCCTGTATCAGGCCGTACGCTTGGCGTCATTCACACGCCCACAATGCACTCATCCACTCAACCAGAAGAAGAAAAAACCTGCTGGGCTAATTCATAGATTCATGAGTTTAGCAGGAAATGGCACTTCAGTCATGCCGTTGTGTTAATTCTGATCCAGACATTCACTGTTTTTGGCATGAATAAGCATCTATCTAATGTATCAGAGACCTGTTTTTAGATTAACCTAAAATGCTGGTAGTCACAGTTAAGAAAATAGCCTTGCAAGTGTTTTTGAATTTCTAGTATTGAATTCCAACTGTTTATAGTTTGAGTACTTGAGTTTGAAGAGATGAATGCGGATTGAAGGTTACACCAGCCTTGTATACTGTAGACTGAAAATGCTAGGTTGCTAGTGTTTGTTGTGACTAGGTTTTGTTAGGATAGATAAACGTAAAGAAGTATAGATAGATAGATAGATAGATAGATAGATAGATAGATAGATAGATAGATAGATAGATAGATAGATAGATAGATAGATAGATAGATAAACGTAAAGAAGTATAGATAGATCAAGAGATAGATAGATAGATAGATAGATAGATAGATAGATAGATAGATACATAGATGGGTAGATAGATGGATAGATAGATAGATAGATAGATAGATAGATAGATAGATAGATAGATAGATAGATAGAAAGATAGATAGATAGATAGATAGATAGATAGATAGATAGATAGATAGATAGATAGATAGATAGATAGATAGATAGATAGATAGATAAACGTAAAGAAGTATAGATAGATCAATAGATATAGATAGATAGATACATAGATACATAGATGGGTAGATAGATGTAGAGATAGATAGATAGATAGATAGATAGATAGATAGATAGATAGATAGATAGATAGATAGATAGATAGATAGATAGATAGATAGATAGATAGATAGATAGATAGATAGATAGATAAACGTAAAGAAGTATAGATAGATCAATAGATAGATAGATAGAATGATGGATGGATGGATGGATTGATGGTTGGTTGGATGGATAGATAGATTGGTGGAGGATGAATGGATGAATGGGTGAAAAGAAAGAAGGGTGTATAGATAAATAGATATAAATAGAGATAGAGAGATTGATAGATAGATTGGTGAAAAGAAAGTAAGAAGTATAGATTATAGATAGCTCAATAGATATAGATAGATAGATAGATAGATAGATAGATAGATAGATAGATAGATAGAAAGAAAGAAGGATGAATGGATGGATGGGTGGAAAGAAAGAAGGATGTATAGTTAAATACATATAAATAGAGATAGAGAGATTGATAGATAGATTGGTGAAAAAGAAAGAAGTATAGATAGATCAATAGATATAGATAGATAGATAGATAGATAGATAGATAGATAGATAGATAGATAGATAGATAGATAGATAAACGTAAAGAAGTATAGATAGATCAAGAGATAGATAGATAGATAAACGTAAAGAAGTATAGATAGATCAAGAGATAGATAGATAGATAGATAGATAGATAGATAGATAGATAGATAGATAGATAAACGTAAAGAAGTATAGATAGATCTAGATAGATAGATAGATAGATGGAGAGATAGATAGATAGATAGATAGATAGATAGATAGATAGATAGATAGATAGATAGATAGATAGATAGATAGATAGATAGATAGATAGATAGATAGATAGATAGATAGATAGAAAGAAAAAAACATGAATGGATGGATTGCTGCACTAAAATATCTACAATTCTTCAGATGAATTAATTATTTTTTTTTTCTGTTAAATGCAGAGATTAAACCTGATGATTAATGTGGAAAGTTTGGCTGAGAGTGTGTGTGTGTGTGTGTGTGTGTGTGTATGGCCTGTTTGGCAGACCTTCATGAAGGTATACCCTTCACAAGCACACCCCACTGTGGCCTGACTCTGTTCATCTCTCTCTCTCACACACTTTAGAAGATTGACAAAAAGCAAGAGAGCAGACTCCAATGCAGCAAGACTAGAATGCCGTATATAAATCAGTATTTTATGCAGGTAAGAGTCTTGGGCTTTAGTGCGTGACCTGCAATGTTTTGCCTGAACTTCCGGGACTCCCATCTCAACCAAAGTGTAACACACACACACACACACTTCCAGATAAATGCACACTCCTTTGTTCAGGACTGTGAATGTAAATTCAGAGATGAAGTGTTGACTCAGGATGTGACACAGCAATATCCAAACATCTCGACATTGACATTCTGGCTTCATACTGCAGCGTGTAGTGTGCGATTGTGCGAGAGAACAAGAATGATTGTATATTTTCTAAAGAATATGTGAGTGGAGCATCCTAGCTACAGTGCTGTGGTTTTGTGTGTGCTTGCCAGTGCGTTGCAATGCGTTGTTTTGAGTGGTTGTCAGCCTGTTGTTAAATGGTTCCTGGAGTCTTCTGGATAGTTACTTACTGCCTCAAAAGAGCCCAACAAAACATAAATCTGATCAGTTAGACGTCATTAAAGTCTGCAGCACAAACAGTTTAATACATATAGCTAAGGACAGGTGTAGACAGGGCTGGGTCGGTTACTTTTAAAATGTATTTCACTACAGATTACAAAATACATGCTTTTAAAAAGTCATTTGTAACGTATTTCGTTACATCACTCAAGTTTAGTAACTTGATCTAAATACTTTAGAATACTTTGGAATACTGATAAGTGTGGAACAAACACAAAAAAGCTCATTGCAGGTTTTTATCTCACAATTCTGACTTTTTCCCTCAGAATTGTGTGATATAAAGTTGCAATTGCGAGTTATAAAGCCAGAATTATAAGATATAAACTGAAAATATTGAGAAAAGTCAGAATTATGAGATATAAACTCACAATATTGAGAAAAGTCAGAATTATGAGATATAAACTCACATAAATTCACAATTGCAAGAAGTTTATATCTCCCAATTCTGACTTTATAACTTGCAATTGTGAGTTTAAATCTCACAATTCTGAGAAAAAGAAGTCAGAATTGTGAAATACAAACTCACAATTGTGAGGGAAAAAACTAATTGTGAGAAGAAGTTGCAGTGACGAGTGAATTATAAAATGACTCGCAAACAACTATCACAAAACATGAAAACAGTCGTAAACATGAAACTGAACTCCGCTTTTTCAGACGGTCAGAGTCAGAGAATCACCAATCGCTGTTGAAATGACATTAAAACTAAAAGTAATCACTTTGGTAATCTAAAACACTTTTCAGATGGAACTGTAATCTGATTACCACCCATTTAAAATGTAACTGTAATGAAATTTTGTATTTTAAATACGTAACTAAGTTACTTATATTTCGTTACTCCCCAACCCTGGGTGTAGATCATTAACGCCAAATCTGAGAAGTATATTAGGGCTGCACGAATAAGCAAAATACAACCGAAATCACGATATAACACAACCACTGTTCTTTTGCACACGAGTATTGTAAAATAATATTATTAGTAGTATAATTTTTCTTAATAACTGTTTTGGGGCAAATTGTGCAGTCCTGCAAACAAGCACTGCAAGCCTGGAGTTTTTTCCTTTTATTAATCACATTTTAACTCGCAGTTGGATTTCGCCGACTCGTGCAGCACTGTCCTATTTATTTTTATTTTGACCAAAACTTGTTTTAGCTCAACCATTCGAAACATCAACATCATTTGCAGGCTTAAAGTAGTAAAAGAGGCTTATTTCTGTTGAAAACTTCAGTTTTATTACAGTCATCACAGTGTTTTTGCGTCAGCAGATTTTAGTCCACAAGGACGACATCATCAAACCAAGGAGCTGATCTCCTCTCTTTTGGTTCACAATAACTCTGTTTTTTCAGATTGTCAATATTTATGAGGCGTGATGAAGCTTTGCTAATATCCTTACTGAGTGTTTTGTCTCGTTTTAATGGGATGTCAGGATTCGCTTTTGACCCGTGTGAACTCAAGAGACTTCTAAGGGTCAATACTGAAATATGAGCTGATTTGTCTATAATTTGACATCTTTATTGAGTTTGTTATCATGGAGGCTGAAGAATAGATGTTAAGGTGAGCATATTTAAGCGGTCTAATTGTGGACATGTCATAGACGAGTAATGTCTATAGAGTAATCCTTACCATCCTGCTTTTGTAATAAATTTCAGGGTTATTATAGTTAAGTAAAACTAATATTAAAACCATGTTCAACAACATTTTCGTTACTTGAAATTAACATTTGTTTTTATTTAGCCATCTCAATCATAGATGAAAAAGGCCATTTACTGCTAAAACAGACAAGTTACCATTGGATATATATGTTTTTAAGCTTTTTAACATAGTTATCAAGGTTGAGCCGAAACCTAGGATTAGTTCGGGAAAGTAGGTTTTTGAATTTACAATATTTAATGAACAGTTCGATTTACAGCGGCGGACCTAGAAGCAAAGTTGCTCAGAATGAGGAGTTCTACCATTTTGGTATGAACAGGGCTCGGTAGGTCACTTTTAAAATGTATTTCACTACAGATTACAAAATACATGCTTTAAAAAGTAATTCGTAACGTATTTCGTTACATTACTCAAGTTTAGTAACTTAATCTAAATACTTTAGAATACTTTGGAATACTAATAAGTGTGGAACAAACACAAAAAAGGTCATTGCAAGTTTTTATCTCACAATTCTGACTTTTTCCCTCTGAATTGCGTTGTAATTGTGAGTTATAAAGTCAGAATTATAAGATTAAAAACTTGCAATATTGAGAAAAGTCAAAAATATGAGATATAAACTCACAATATTGAGAAAAGTCAGAATTATGAGATATAAACTCACATAAATTCACAATTGCAAGAAAAAAATAGTATTGCAAGTTTATATCTCCCAATTCTGACTTTATAACTTGCAATTGTGAGTTTAAATCTCACAATTCTGAGAAAAAGAAGTCAGAATTGTGAAATACAAACTCACAATTGTGAGGGAAAAAAACAAATAGTGAGAAAAAGTTGCAGTGACGAGTGAATTATAAAATGACTCACAAACAACTATCACAAAACATGAAAACTGAACTCGTCTTTTTCAGACGGTCAGAGTCAGAGAATCACCAATCGCTGTTTAAATGACATTAAAACTCAAAGTAATCACTTTGGTAATCTAAAACACTTTTCAGATGTAACTGTAATCTGATTACCACCCATTTAAAATGTAACTGTAACGAAACACAGTTACTCAAATGTTGTATTTTAAATGCGTAACTAAGTTACTTGTATTTCGTTACTCCCCGACCCTGTGTATGAATGTTGTGGGTGTGTGCGAAAAAGCGCGTTATATACAATCCTTTACGCACATGGAAAATGCAAAGGCGCACCCTGGTGGCTGATTTCTTTCAAATTTCTCACAGGCCTCTAGGGCCGCGAGTCAAACAGGCCCAGAGAGTTTCATTTCCGATCGTCCTCCATTAACTTTCTCTGATAAGTGCTCAAACTACATTGGCCAATGGCAGCCATGTATTTCAAGAGACACGAATGTCCTCATAGAAAATCATGGCACCTTGGACACAGTTACTGCTTGCGAGCTATCGACTCAATTGGACTGACTGTTGCGTAGCTATAACTGTTTTCATATGTTTTTCATTTTATAGCGCCACCAAGTGGCCCGTCGCCACCTCTTTTTTCACAGACTGAGCCCATACATAGGTGTACCGAGTTTGGTGAAACGATCTCATTCCGTTCAAGAGGGATCGCCGTCTTAGTAAAAGTGGCCACACCCACTTTGAACGTTTTGGCGTCTCGTCGCGGACGACAATCGAAATTTCTGCTTTTATTAATACCTATTGACAATCAGACTTAAGAGAATCTTCCTGTTCTGGTTTGTTTCCGATCAGGCGAAAAACCCAAAACTAGATCGCAGAAGTCCAAACTATCCGAAATCTCCGTCTTGAGTCAAGGATCCCAACGATATAAGCCACTTGAGCCTGCAGCGAACCGTTTAGGGCTTATAAGCCATTACGTACCTTTGATCACTGTAGCACCACCATCAGGCCGATAGTAGAATTTGTTCATGGGGAAACATCTTTGAAAAAGTGTTTACTTTTTAATATTTTAAAGAATAATTTGTTTATCTGTTGCAGAAGACTTATGCCATAGAGCAAATCAGAGAGAGCCAGGGGAATTGTTGGCATCACCGTGGTTACCATGCTAAACAGACTTATAATTATGGGTTGTAGTGCCCCGGGGCTGCAATGTAAAAATAATTTATGCACCACAGATGCATTGTTCTTCTGAAAAGACAGAGGGCAAAAGAGGAAGGAAGGCAAGAGGTTTGGGGGAAATGCCTTGAGAATAAGAAAGAAACGGTAGAACGACTGTAACATATAAACTAGGAATGTAGATTATTATTATATAATAAAATAAGTCACGTTCCTGTTGTTTTATGTGCTTTCTTAGACGTTATTAGGTGGTTGCTTATTGGCTGCAGTTAACGATGACATGTTTAAATGTTTGTTCAGTTTTTTGATTGATCATCACAGGTGACCTGGACCTTGTACACTCCATGAACAGTAATTGACCCAATACTCTCTCGCTCTCTTAACGTCCACTTCTTCCACTCGGCTGAATTTGGCTGAGGTAATCGGCATGACGACCTTGCCAATCGATTCGAACATTTAGAGGTGCCTTTCAGAAACTCCAGTGTTTGTGAGTGTGTGTTTGAGCGTGCATAAATGTGTGTTGTGTTTAATTATGTGCATGTGTTTGCATTGTTTAGAGGGTCTTTGTATTTGTTTAGTTCATGCGTCCCTAGGGTTGTGTTTGCGCGTGTGGTAGTTTTTGCTTACTCAGAGAGATATAAATGGATCAGTGCCTGTCCTCATATGATTGATTGGTTGCCTTTTCCCCAGATCCTGACCATTTCACACTTTCTTTAACCACAGACTCCCAATGCACACACTTTTCCTCAGAATAGTCTTTACCTCATGTTCATGATAATTATGAGGTACGTAAAAAAACAGCTAAATTCATCATTTTTTTCAAAATAAACTGAACTGTTGATGCTAATAAAATGAAGAACCGATAAAGTCTATAAGTTTGCTGTCCCATTGTTACTGTTCAGTGCAAATAATAAAAGTTATTATGTAATTAGACACTGTGACATCAGCTGTGGGTGGAGCTCGGATTCATGAACCGAGGCAGCGCCGCTCATTAGGGTCTAACTGAGACGTTACCATAGTAATCAAGTTCAAGACATGCATATTATGTAATATTATGTTTTATGTTGTTTGGCCGCCAGTGATAAGTCAAGTAATTGGTTTATCGTTTCTTTTAACAGAGCAAGATGAAACCGTTTTTGCTCTGTTTCACACCACAGCGAACGGCTCTCTCATTAAGATAACCAGCATCACTGTAAGTTTACTCCTCAGGACAGATTTTTTTGAATAATGAGCTCCCGATCTTGGAAATATTTAAAATGTTTAGTTGGATGACATTTGTTTGGTTCATTTGCAGCATAGACACTTTGAAGCAATATTCACTCAGAAATTGCTAGTAAATTAATTATATTCTGTAATTAGTTTTACAGTGCAGAAAAAGACTCATGATTTTGATTTCAACATTTTGACATTTACATTTTGGTTTCAAAATAGACTTTGATTTCATGATTTAGTGTTTGAATATGCTTTTTTGGATATTATTTTTCATGTAGTGTGTAATATAGCGGTTTGTGAATGTAAAAGGCTTACAAAGTTTCAAAGATCAAAGTGCAGATAAATGGAGTTATTGTCTCCCAGAAGAAAGAAGTGATTTTGAACTGCTGAAATGAGTCGTCGGTAATTCCAGTCTCAGTTCCTGCTGAACCTATTTACAGTAAAAAAGCAGAAGTTTTGACAATTTGCCGGTCTGGAGCCCTCAGATGTGCGTTATCACAATACCGAGGAGGAAAGCCATCAGCGATGATCTTAGAGAAGCAATTGTTGCTGCCATCAATCTGGGAATGGTTATACACCCAGTTCCAAACTATGTGAAATCCATCATTCAATAGTGAGGAAGATTATTCACAAGTGAATGACTTTCAAATCAGACACCCATCTTCCCATGAGTGGACGTCCCAGCAAATTTACCCCAAGATCAGACCGTGTAATGCTCAGAGCCCAAGAACACCTCAGACTCCACAGGCCTCAGTTAACAAGTTACATGATGAAGTTCAAGACAGTACAATTAGAAAAAGACAGGACAGG
This sequence comes from Opsariichthys bidens, assembly GCA_037194245.1. Lineage (NCBI taxonomy): Eukaryota > Metazoa > Chordata > Actinopteri > Cypriniformes > Xenocyprididae > Opsariichthys > Opsariichthys bidens. The sequence goes on along the minus strand of CM074294.1, from coordinate 18,188,145 downwards.
TATGGGATGTGTGGAAGGGTTTCCAGAAGAAAGCCTCTTCTCTAAAAATAAAAACAAAAAAAAACATGGCACCATGGCTGTCAGACACGGACAAGGCAAGTAACAACTTAGTTTATTGCGGGTTAAGTACAGCAGAGACAACAGAGTGATTCAGGTGAGTGGAACGGTCACTAGTAACCGGGGGGTAATCTGACCAATCGGAGCAGAGTAGATCAATCAGAGCAGAGTAGACCAATCATAACAGACTGGTTCATCTGACCAATCGGAGCAGAGTATATCAATCACAGCAGAGTAGACCAATCATAACAGACTGGTTCATCTGGCCAATCGGAGCAGAGTAGATCAATCAGAGCAGAGTAGACCAATCACAACAGACTGGTTCATCTGACCAATCGGAGCAGAGTAGATCAATCAGAGCAGAGTAGACCAATCATAACAGACTGGTTCATCTGGCCAATCGGAGCAGAGTAGATCAATCAGAGCAGAGTAGACCAATCACAACAGACTGGTTCATCTGGCCAATCGGAGCAGAGTAGATCAATCAGAGCAGAGTAGACCAATCACAACAGACTGGTTCATCTGACCAATCGGAGCAGAGTAGATCAATCAGAGCAGAGTAGACCAATCATAACAGACTGGTTCATCTGGCCAATCGGAGTAGAGTAGACCAATCATAACAGACTGGTTCATCTGGCCAATCGGAGCAGAGTAGATCAATCAGAGCAGAGTAGACCAATCATAACAGACTGGTTCATCTGGCCAATCGGAGCAGAGTAGACCAATCACAACAGACTGGTTCATCTGGCCAATCGGAGCAGAGTAGATCAATCAGAGCAGAGTAGACCAATCACAACAAATTGGTTCATCTTGCCAATCAGAGTAGAGTAGATCAATCAGATCAGAGTAGACCAATCATAACAGACTGGTTCATCTGACCAATCGGAGCAGAGTAGATCAATCAGATCAGAGTAGACCAATCATAACAGACTGGTTCATCTGACCAATCGGAGCAGAGTAGATCAATCAGATCAGAGTAGACCAATCATAACAGACTGGTTCATCTGACCAATCGGAGCAGAGTAGATCAATCAGATCAGAGTAGACCAATCATAACAGACTGGTTCATCTGACCAATCGGAGCAGAGTAGATCAATCAGAGCAGAGTAGACCAATCATAACAGACTGGTTCATCTGGCCAATCGGAGCAGAGTAGACCAATCATAACAGACTGGTTCATCTGGCCAATCGGAGCAGAGTAGATCAATCAGAGCAGAGTAGACCAATCATAACAGACTGGTTCATCTGGCCAATCGGAGCAGAGTAGACCAATCACAACAGACTGGTTCATCTGGCCAATCGGAGCAGAGTAGATCAATCAGAGCAGAGTAGACCAATCACAACAAATTGGTTCATCTGGCCAATCAGAGCAGAGTAGATCAATCAGATCAGAGTAGACCAATCATAACAGACTGGTTCATCTGACCAATCGGAGCAGAGTAGATCAATCAGATCAGAGTAGACCAATCATAACAGACTGGTTCATCTGACCAATCGGAGCAGAGTAGATCAATCAGATCAGAGTAGACCAATCATAACAGACTGGTTCATCTGACCAATCGGAGCAGAGTAGATCAATCAGATCAGAGTAGACCAATCATAACAGACTGGTTCATCAGACTGGTTCATCTGGCCAATCAGAGCAGAATAGTTCTACCAGAAAGACTCGGGAAGTAAATTTATTTAGTAAGTTTATTAACAATCAGCAAGCAAACATTGTAAGATAAAGGTCTTTGGCGTAGGCCCCGTCCGTAGCTTAGATCCTGAGGGTTGCGGACTCTGCATTTCCTGCCTGAAGATGAAGGAAGGGGCGTAGCCGACCCCCGTGAGGTATGGACAGGGACCATCCTGGTGGTGGTGGGGAGGATGGAGGTTAGGTTTCGCGTCAGCATCTGCGAACTCAGACAAGTGTGAGTACCGATCTTATATACTACAGGTGTTGGATAATGATTGGTTAGATCTAAATTAGTAGTAACGTAACATTTGAGTCTTCCTGACAGAACTTGCGCTAGAGCTTTCATATCAATCAGAGCAGAGTAGACCAATCACAACAGACTGGTTCATCTGACCAATCGGAGCAGAGTAGATTCTCAGAAACAAGGGGTTTAGAAAAACTGAATCCTTGATCGAACCGTTTCAGACATTGGGGAAAGTGTTTTTTGACCTTTGATGCATGTAAACCTGTTGTAGGAGACCTTTAAAACAAACTTATCAATCTTTAAAATACCATAATTGCTCCGTTCGCTGTGGGATCATTTTGAGATGATGCTCCATTGGGTCACTGATCACGTAAGCGGTCGCTGGAGGTGAGAGGCGGAGTTTTCCTGGCAGGGATCTGATCCGTGTGCAGAGAACATCAGAGCAGCTGCTGCAGCCGTGCGTCGCAGAGAGGGTTTCAGAGCCAAGTGACACTTTCTCTCTGGAACAGTTGTTCTTTTTATCCTTCCTTATGTGACAGATGAGGAGAATCGTCCCTGAAGGCCTCCATCAGTACAGCTTATCCATTCATCTCTCTATCTCACTCTCTTCGGCCCCCTTTTTCTGTCTCACTATCTGTCACGATCATCTTGTACTTGTGTTTGGTGTCATTTGCAGCATAACCAGTAATGCACACATAAGCTTCTGCCCTTGCTGGAAGGGTCTTGTGTACAGCTGTCTGATTATTACGCTGTGTGACAGGACAGCGGTACGATCACTAGATTTTCTTCACTCTCTCTATCGCGCCGTATCTGTTCCAGATCTGTGAGCTGTCTATGAAGGCAGCATTTTAAGCCATCATAAGCATTAAGATGGGATTTCTAAATAACATTGGAGTTACCGGACATCTGTCGTTGTCTGTCTGGATGCATTTATCAAAAACCTGTGTGCGACAACCTAAATCTTTTAAACAATTATTCAACAGAATATGATTTTTCTGTATTGTTTAACAAACTTTCAATGTTAACATTATTTTTTTTTTTTACTTTATATTTTTATTTTTTATTTAATTAACATTTAATCTTTTGTCAAATTCTGAAGGGAATTAATGGTGTATTTTGTTGGCCTTTTCTATTATTACTCTCTGCGATTCTTTCATTTTTACTTTAAAGTGAATCCCTGCACTACAATTCTGAGCAGTTTGTGATCAAACTCTCCTTGTTAATTTAATTTTCTTGTTATATATGGATAGATAGATAGATAGATAGATAGATAGATAGATAGATAGATAGATAGATAGATAGATAGATAGATAGATAGATAGATAGAGGGAAGGATGGATGGATAGATGGACAGATGGGCAGATAGATGGATGGATAGACAAATGATGGATGGATGGATGGATGGATGGATGGATGGACAGAGACAGACAGACAGTCGGATGGATAGATAGATAGATAGATAGATAGATAGATAGATAGATAGATAGATAGATAGATAGATAGATAGATAGATAGATAGATAGATAGATAGATAGATAGATGGATAGATAGATAGATAGATAGATAGATAGACAGATAGATATATAGACAAGCAGATAGATAGATAGATAGATGGACAAATGGATGGATGGATGATGGATGGGTGGAAGGATAGAGGGAGGGAGGGATGGATGGACGGATGGACAGACAGTTGGGTAGATAGATAGATAGATAGATAGATAGATAGATAGATAGATAGATAGATAGATAGATAGATAGATAGATAGATAGATAGATAGATAGATAGATGGACAAACAGATGGATGTATGGATGGATGAATGATGAATGGATGGGTGGAAGGATGGGCGGATGGACGGACGGACAGACAGATAGATAGATAGATAGATAGATAGATAGATAGATAGATAGATAGATAGATAGATAGATAGATAGATAGACAAACAGATAGATAGATAGACAAGCAGATAGATAGATAGATAGATAGATGGACAAATGGATGGATGGATGGATGGATGGACAGAGACAGACAGACAGTCGGATGGATAGATAGATAGATAGATAGATAGATAGATAGATAGATAGATAGATAGATAGATAGATAGATAGACAAACAGATAGATAGATAGACAAGCAGATAGATAGATAGATAGATAGATAGATAGATGGACAAATGGATGGATGGATGATGGATGGGTGGAAGGATAGAGGGAGGGAGGGATGGATGGACGGACGGACAGACAGTTGGGTAGATAGATAGATAGATAGATAGATAGATAGATTGACAGATAGATAGATAGATAGATTGACAGATTGACTGATAGATTGACAGGTATGGTAGAGGATAATTAGAGTCGTGGTCAAAAGGCAAGCAGAAGTACAGGTCAGGAAGATATCGTTCACAGTCCAAGGGCAGGTGGCAAATCAATCAGAACACGGGATAAACTGGCAGAGTGGCAACGGGAAAACAAGACAGGAAATAACACTCAGACATGTCGACATAGAGACGATCACTAGGAATAACAAGACTGCGCAAAGTATGTCTCTTAAATAGTCTGGGTAATGGACTGCAGCTGGTTGTGGTGATCAGTGATTGGAACAGGACTTCTGGGAAGTGTAGTGTCTGTGTGTGAGTAAGTGTGGTGACTTGTGGGAAATGAAGTCCGGGAGTAAAGTGATTAGCAGTTCAGGGTGGAGTGCCCTCTAGTGGCTGTCACGGGCACTCTGATAACCCTGACAATAACAAGCTGTTAGATTATTTATTTGTTTAAACTTAAATGATATTTTAGTAATATATCTGCATATTTGTGTATGACAGGAGTGTCCAGACGCTGTCCTGCAGAGTTTAGCTCCAAGTTGCCTCAACTCACCAGTCTGGAAGTTTCTAGTACACCTAGTCAGACCTCGATTAGCTGCTTCAGGTGTTTCTTTGGGGTTTTCAGTGGGACTGGACATCCCTGGTGTATGCAGTGTGTTTTCTGACTCATTTGAGAGTAATTTAGCTTGAAACGAATCAGTCCCCTTTTTAGGTAGGATGCGGCCTATGTAGGGAGCAAACATCAAAGCAGCTCAGCAGGTTTTGGAACAGATCCGCTCTGTGTGTGTCTGACCCCTGTCAAGTCATCTGCATTGCTGAAGTCTTTTATCAATGATGTTCCCTGCTGTTCAGACACAACACACACTCCATCACTGTCACTTACTGTGAGTGTGTGTGAGCGTGACATCGTATCCCGTATTGCCATGGTTCAGTTTATTGTGATGAACAATCAGGCTTTATGGTGTGTGTGATTGCTAACTGCCCAGGGCTTAACGCTGTCGTTTGGGGAGTGTTAAGGCTGTTAAAGCACCTGTTTAACCACAGCGTGTGTGTGTGTGTGTGTGTGTGTGTGTGATCGCTGTATCAAGACATCACGCTCAGCCTTCCGGCTGTTCCTGTAGACACAGGAGATCCCAGCGCACCTGCTCTAGTGCCAAAACACACACATGCATGCGCTCTTTCTCTCTCACACACACACAGCTTTCTCTCTGTCTCTTGTCTCCTTTAGTCCGTAATGCCAATAATTTCAAAAAGTAGCTCTTTCTACAACATTCACGGCATGATATTGTTTACAAAAGACAATCGTTTCAACCTTAGTTTGAATTGCATTTTCATTATTGCACTTACAGTACAATGCATCACAATGCATGCAGGCATTGCCAGAAAGGGATGCAAAATATGTGGATCATGAATTATTATATTTCGTATTATTTCTGTAGTGCTTTATACAAGACATATTATTTCAAAACGGCTTAAAAACAAACAGTTACTTTAAATAAAACTGGTTTATTTAGAACAGTCACAAGCAAAAGAAGGTTTTAGACACTAATGCTCAAAAGACAAACATTTTTGAATGGAAGTGCTTTAACTAGAATAACAAGCTTCATATTTCTGCCATCATAAGTGCATTACTGTGAATGTGATTCAATTAGTTTCTTTTGTGATCAACGGCGGTTTAATTGAACTGGAATATTCCTTTATAGAAGAACAAAAGGAAGACAAATTCTGATGTGTGATGGCCTAAATCTGTTAAACATTTGTTTAAGGGTTGATATTCTATGATTTTTCAGTTTTACAAAATATGCTTGAGCATTATTAATAGTACTTCTGTTCAGTCTTACATTGTTCAAAGGAGATGTTTGATCTTTGTTGAAGTCTGAGGGGAATTTACAGTTTTTTGCCCGTGTTTTTTGGTAATTACTCACCATATTTGTTTTTTGGCTTCTTTTCTCTGTCTAAACCTTTCCTCCACACGCACATTGAGATCATAAGCAAAGACTTTGAGAGATTTCTGGCTTCCGGCAGGTGTTGATAAGTGTCATTGTGTCACCGCTTCAAAAATGACTTGGGAATTAAAAGTTCTTTTGCCTTTTTTCCTTTAATGCTCTCCTTTATTTGTAAGAGATCTGAACTGCAAACTACCGTGAGATGTTCATTAGTTAAAAGTTTGTCATGTGCATATCCTGTTTCCTGTGGGTGTGAAGAAAGGCTGTTGATGTGTGTGTGATTGACTTTGACATTGATACAGTAAGACAGCAGCCATCTAGCAATCTGAAAACCAGCGGCAATTAGACCTGAGCAAAACTGACTATTGATTTGTGATGATTTTGCTGGCAATGCTCTTTTTTTTTGGACATTAGTTTTCCTAATCATCTTAAAATGTTTTAATATCATTTAAATGTCAATCTGAAATCTGTTTATGCTATGTGTTCACACTATTCATTTGTGTCATTAATCAAATATTATTATTTGATCAGTAAGGTATGGTAAATTATATTTTAAAATTACTTTAAGCAATTTTTTTGTAAGTTATACAAGATTTAACTCGAAGTCAGTTTAATATAATTACAAATTTAAGGCAGCAACTGAACTTAAGTTTTTAATTTGAAAGAGGTAGACATTTTCTACAGTTTACAGATGCATTTCCATATAAAACTATGGAAGCTTGTTTCCACCATGAAATAAAAAATAAAAATAATTGAGACTTTATATCTCACAATTCTGACTTTTTTTCTCATAATTGCGAGATATAAAGTCAGAATTGAGTGATATAAACTCACAATTGCAAATGTCCAGGCCAAACTGACTATAACAATTCTGACTTTATATCACGTAAGTCTAACTTTGTATCTCACAATTCTGACTTTATATCACGTAATTCTGACTTTATATCTCACAATTCTGACTTTATATCTCACAATTCTGACTTTATATCACGTAATTCTGACTTTATATCATGTAATTCTGACTTTATATCACATAATTCTGATTTTATATAACATAATTCTGACTTTATATCTCTCAATTCTGACTTTATATCTCGCAATTCTGACTTTATATCTCACAATTCTGACTTTATATCTCACAATTATGACTTTATATCACGTAATTCTGACTTTATATCACATAATTCTGATTTTATATAACGTAATTCTGGCTTTATATCTCACAATTCTGACTTTTTTTCTCATAATTGCGAGATATAAAGTCAGAATTGAGTGATATAAACTCACAATTGCAAATGTCCAGGCCAAACTGACTATAACAATTCTGACTTTATATCTTGCAATTCTGACTTTATAACTCACAATTCTGACTTTATATCACGTAATTCTGACTTTATATCACATAATTCTGATTTTATATAACATAATTCTGACTTTATATCTCACAATTCTGACTTTATATCTCGCAATTCTGACTTTATATCTCACAATTCTGACTTTATATCACGTAATTCTGACTTTATAACTCACAATTCTGACTTTATATCACGTAATTCTGACTTTATAACTCACAATTCTGACTTTATATCACGTAATTCTGACTTTATAACTCACAATTCTGACTTTATATCTCACAATTATGACTTTATATCACGTAAGTCTAACTTTATATCACATAATTCTGATTTTATATAACGTAATTCTGGCTTTATATCTCACAATTCTGATTTTATATAACGTAATTCTGACTTTATATCTCACAATTATGACTTTATATCACGTAATTCTGACTTTATAACTCACAATTCTGACTTTATATCACATTATTCTGACTTTATATCACGTAATACTGACTTTATCCCGCAACTCTGATTTTTTATCGCATAATTCTGACTTTATATCACGTAAGTCTGACTTTATATCTCACAATTCCGACTTTATGTCACATAATTCTGACTTTATATCACATATTTCCGACTTTATATCTCACAATTCTGACTTTATAACTCGTAAACAAAGCTTTCGGAAACAAGCTTCCATAAAACCACTTTCATTATGGTTAAAGTTTTGTTTGCTTGTCTCTGTATGTTTGGTTTAGTTTTAATGTTTTAAGATTTGGAATCTCTGTGTATCTCCATCTCCATCAAGATATAATCTTGATATATGATATCTCATATACAACATTGCGGTATCTCATATATAAAATCTCAATAGTTTGAAAAATATTGCTATAAAATTTTGGCTAAATTGCCCAGCCCATCTAGCTTTATTCTTCATATTGTATGTGAATTTCCTTGGTAACACTGCATTTATATATTCCTCTTTAAACACTCTGTCAACTATAAGCAACTTCACAACTACATGTCAGCTAGCAGTCATTAGAGTATTGGTAGTCTGTCTGCTCAATATCTGCTAACACTTTACTTTGATGCTCCCCAACAGACTATAATATGTCAACTTATTCTACAACCCGAACCCAAATCTAACAGTACTAATACTCTAATGAGGGTTAGTTGACGATGTTCAGTGTAAAGTGTAACCTTTTCCTTTTATATGTTTGTGCATCTGTGTTTTCCAGGCAGTAAACTCTCATTAGCGGTGAAAGCGGTCCACAGGGCTCGTTCAATCAGTCGGCCAGATGTTTGCTGCTCTCTTTACAACGAGAAACCCAACCCACACAACATGCTCACAGGTACAAAAGCACAGAGTGATTTTTGGCTCAAATACACTTTCAAAAGACGTCAAAGTCATAACACAAAGAAGAATTCTGAGGCAAAAGCGTTCTAAAAATGAAGATTCCAATTAGAACACAAAATGGTTTTTACGGTTTGAGAGGAACTTTTTTTAAGCAACTTTTTGTTAGCAAATTTCTGCACTGGTGAAGTCTTGATGTATGTTAGTCACTCAGATCCGTGGTAATGATAGAAATCTGATCTAAGATTGGCATAAAGAGGTTCTCTGTGGTTTGGAGCTGCTCTCATTGTGGAGCAGTGACAGATCTGTAGACTGTCTCTCTAATGGCTGATGGATTCGCTTTGATTGAGCAGTTCTGGATCAGTTTTGTTTCGCTTTATGAGAACACATTAGCTAGATGTGATTAGATCGCCATGAACAGGAAAATGTTATTGCTCATAGGTTGCTCTTTTATAGCTCAAGAGACTTAATGGAGTTCTCAGATGTCCTGTACTTGAATATCGGATTAAAAGGGTCATGACCTGAGTTGTTTTATTGTTTTGTAATGTTTCCTGGGGTGCACTTATAATATTAGTATGCTTTTTACATCCAAAAAATGTCATAATTTAGGAATAAAAGGCATTTTTGCTACCCTGATTTTAGCCGTAATTTGAACGCTGTCTTCTTTGAGACTTCAATGTAAACGCCCTCTTCTGTGATTGGCTAACATCTTTCCATTTGAAATAGCCAAGTATTACTCTCTCTTTTAGCATGTTTTTACTATTACTATTACTAATTGTGAAAAGTGTTGCTCATAGCATTACATTTAGATCTATGGCATTATATTTAGATCGTGACATGAAAGGTTGCAGTGATGAACGTTGTAGTTGATCACAGACATGTTGTTGAGCGCATGAAAGCAGCGATCTCGTCATTAACACTCAATTTCTGTTTTCATTATAACTAACGGTGCAAACGCGATGTAAATAAGAGCTTCCTTGAATAAAATGAGTTTTGGTGCGAGTCCAGATAAACTTGCTGTTTGATTGACAGCTCCAGCGATTGTAAAGAGAGCGTTCTTTAATCGCTTTCTATTTATAATTTAATCACTGTTTAAATAGCAGATTATTTTAATCCTACTAAGAGAAACAACGTGAAGTTTAGTCACTAGCTTGGTTTACTGACGCATAAACAAAGAACATCTGACTGTACATGAATCACTGATATCAGATCAGGCATTAGAACGAACACAGTTACTTACATGTTGTCGCATTTCTGTCGAGTCCATATTGTAACAGTGTGTTTGCAAAGTCTGCGATTGATTTACCAAAGAATCCACAGTGAAATACTGAATATGTTATTTTAGCCCTGTATCACTCTTCTCTCCTCGTCATCTCACTAACACACCAGTGGGCGGGGCTAATGTTGCAACAATGAAGTGGGCGTTGATTTCTTCTGTGGAGGCGGAGTTTCACCTTTCAATAGGCTCCTTTCAATAATCCGGTTGCATCCACTTACCACCAGATGTCGCCCTCTCGTTCCATGGACTCTGTCACACAAACTACATTTCCCACAAGCCCCTCACCCAGTCACTGATCACCCCAGCCAGCTGTAGCACATTACGTCGATCTTATTACACTCACATCCCTTCACTATAAAAGCACCACTCACACTTCCAGCCTCTGCGAAGTATTGTTCTGCTAAACCCAGTCAATTTCCGAGCGTTATATATTCCCGTGTTTGTTTTCCTGTTTTCGATCCTGTCTGTTTTACCCAGTGTTTGATCCTTGCTGCCTGCCTGTATCTTTGACCACGATCCTGTCTTGTCTCCTCAATTCCTGTTTGCTGATCTGTGACCGTTGCCTGTCTGACCGCATCTTTTAATAAACTGCATTTGGATCTAAACCGACAGCCTCCTTGTTACAGTATGCTGGGCCTGGTGTCAATAAAAGCTTTTATTGTTTTGACTAACAAGGAAGTTCTCAGTTGTGAACCTGAAATATTCTTATCGTACAATGACCTCTTATATATCAAAAGGAAAAGTTAATCATCATGCTAGTATTTCTATGCAAACACAATCAAATTGTTTTACATTATTTTCTATACTTATACAAAGTTGTATCAAGGTTCTTGACGAACTTTATGCCAAAAAGTTTGAAATCCCGTACATTATTGCACGATACTTGCATTTTTAACACGTTATTTCATTTTCTAGAGATAAAATGTGTTTGATTCATTACGTTTAATTAAAATTAAAAATAAATGAAAACAAAATCACATGAGGGGAGAACCCCTAATATAGCCTTTACGGTTCTTTTAAGGTTCTATATTGGAGTGTAGCAGACAGAATTGATATAATTATGATCTCATTTGGGATTTCTGTTTCTTAGACAGGAGGATTCTGGTCAAGGATTCAGTCTGATCTGCTAATGCAGTCCAGGAGCTCATATGAATAAAGTATGTAAGAGAAAGAGTGCTGAACCCGCGCTCACCTGAGAATGATGGATTATTCCTCCAGTACACAGCCCTCGGTGTGTGTGTGTGCATGTGTGTGTGTTACTCTGTTGGGAACAGAAAGAACTGATGTGACATGAACCAGAACAAACAAGAGTGTTATGCACTCAACGGCCCAGTTCAATGTGTTTGTGTGTTTGTGTGTGTGTGTGTATGTGTGTGTGTGCATTTTTGTGATTTATGAGGACACAAATTTGTGTAATGACTTGGGTATTACACTGGAATTACAACTTAAACGTAAAATATGAAGACATTTCATGCATCCTCATATTTCAAATAGCTTTAAAAACATACTAAGCAATGTTTTATTAAAAATGTAAAAATGCAGAATGTTTTGTGTGATGGGTAGTTAGTGTAGGGGGAGAGAATGTTCAGTTTGTACAGTATAAAAACCATTACACTTATGGACTGTCCTCACTTTGATAGCAAAATAAACCTGTGTGTGTGTGAGAGAATGAGATTGACTTGGATGGTGATTATGTTGTCTGTGTCATTGAGATGAGCAGTACATGCTCAGCATTTTACATATATGCACACTTACATGCTAATACATGGACACAAAAACCCAGTTATTGTCTTCTGTCTAATTGATCCTTCGCAAACAGTTTGATTGACAGGCGATCTGACCAATCATAACCCGGAATCCGCAATTAAAAAGCAATTAATACTTTTAAGCAAGGACGCATTCAATTGATCAAATGTGACAGAAAAGGCATTTATAATGCTACAAAAGGTTTTTATTTCAAATAAATGAACTTTCTATTCATCAAAGAATCCTGAAATAAAAATCTACCACATGTATCACAGTTTCCATAAAAATATTACGCTGTTTTCGACACCGATAATCATCAGAAGCAGCAAATCATGATATCAGAGTGATTTCTAAAGCATCATGTGACACTGAAGACTGGAGTAATGATGCTGAAAATTCACAGAAATAAATGATAATTTAACATATATTCAAACGGAAAGCAGTTATTTTAAACTGTAATAATATGTTTACAATATTACTGTATTTTTCGTCAAACAAATGCAAAAGAGACTTCTTTCAAAAATCTTCCCACGCTGAGAATGCAGCACATTCTTGCAAGGTGTTGTTTATTTCAAACACAACAAGACATAAAAATGAACTAGTGTGACTCAAAACCCTTGCGTTCAAATGCTTGCATGTGTATATTTTACATTTACACTCTAGTTTTTGGCTTTAGAAAAAATATCACTAACCATCACTGTCTCTCTCTCTCTCTCTCTCTCTCTCTCTCTCTCTCTCTCTCTCTTTCCCGTTTAAAATGGGAGCAGTTTCAAATAGTTGCCTCATCTCTGAATGAAATGACTACACAGAGAACCTGTCCTTAAATAATCTCTCTTTCTCTTACACACACACACACACACACACACACACACACACACACACACTGCCTTTTCTTTTTATCCTTCCCCACCATCCTCTTTATCATTTCATCTTTTTCTTCAGTCACTCTTTCTGCAGTTTAATGATTTCACTCACCGTAGTGTTTAGATTTCAGAGCATGTGTTTCCTCTGGTAGATTCCTTCACTTTGACACACACACACACACACACACAGAGAGAGAGAGAGAGAGAGCTCATTAGTTTTGGGTCTGAGCTGCTGTTAATTAAATAAATTCTGGGTTATAGTGTGTGTGTGTGTGTGTGTAGAGGATTGTGTAATGTAGAGGGCGTCCCTGCCTGCGGAGAAAAGCGAATCATTACACACACACACACACACACATGCGCGCGGTCTGTCTCTGCTTGCAGTTCAGGGCTGATAATTAGCGCAGGAGGAGGAATATTTTACATCTGTTGGCAAACACGCACACACAAACTTTCGTAAAGGCCTCTAAATTGGCCGGGATCAAACATTCCCTTGGTTTAGACAGACTTTCCACAACAAAACAAGCTGCACACACACAAATACAGTAGCAGTTTGCCAGTGGATGGCAGTTGATGTGGGAGGTGATGGTTTTCTACAGACATTTTGTGATTTTCATCTCATACACACACACAGAAGTGTTTAGCCGCAGTGATGTTTTAATTGCGGTGAGACACGTGTGTGTGTGTGTGTGTGTGTGTGTGTGTGTGTGTGTGTGAGCAGTATTCAGATCCCCTGAAGGTGTGTGTGTGTCTATGTCTCGTTTAAACTCATCTAAAATACATTTTCAACTTAGATAAAATGCAATAGGCCTTATGGGTTACTATGGGGATAAAATGCATTATTATTATTATTATTATGGGATATACTTTCTCAGAACTTTAGCTAACGTTCTGGCGAGGTTCTTTCAAAGTTGAACAAACATCCTTCCAGTAACGTTAATAAAACATTTGTTCAAAGTTATCAGTAATGTTCTGTAAAAGTTAGTGCAAAAACATCAAACGTTTTTATCTGAAACCGTTTTTAAATGTTAGTCATTATTTGTTTCAGACCATTTCCGTAATGTTTCTGGAATGTTCGCGAAAGGGATGTTCCCTTAAAGTTTGCATAACCAAGAAAAAAAATACAAAATATGGATATTTTGAACATTCTGTGAACATTCAGAAATAATTAAGGTTTCACACCTTATTGGGAATTTTTGCAAGACATTCTTAGAAACTTATTTTTGTAGAATGGGAATGCATGAAAATATGTTCAGCTGGTGGATTATGAATAATCTCTGTCTCTCATTGCAAGTGTTGTTTTATTATTCATTTCTATCTTTTTTCCTTATATTGAGATGATCTGTTTGATCAGGTGAACTTCCTACACACACACACACACATACACACACTCACACACACACACACACACACACACACACACACAGGTTTGTTTTGCTATCAACGTGAGGGCATAGGCGTAATGGTTTTTATACATTTTATACTAAACCTACCCATCACAGAAAACATTCTGCAGTTTTACATTTTAATAAAACATTGTTTAGCATGTTTTTAAAAGCTATTTGAAATATGAGGACTCGTGAAATATATATTTCACATTTACGTTGTAATACCAGTGTAATACCCATGTCAATATACAGACTTGTGTCCTCATAAATGACAAAAAAATACACACACACACACACACACACACACACACATATGACTGTATGGTGGGATCAATGTCAGGACAAGGTGAAACTCTGTAAGTGTGTTTAGGAAACCGGAAGTGATGAATATATATCAAATGTTGATAACATTTTCCCTCATGACGATATGCAGAGAGAAACTCAAGCTTGAATCGACAGTAAGACTAGACCACATCTGTCCCAGATGACAATCAGAAAACAGAATTCGTGCAAGAGAGATTAAATTTTAGCTTGCATAAGCTGCATTATACGGTTTCACATGATATAATATATTATATTAAAGTATATTATAAATTACCAGTTGAATAAATGGACTTAAAATATTCATTTTAGTGTAAATTATTTATTTTATTTTTTTGTGAGAACAAAGCACAAAGTGTTATTATATGTAAGGTAATATATAACAATGAATATGTTTCAACTATGATAATTATAAGAAAAGTTTCTTAACCAGCAAGTTAGCTTATTTTAAAATGTAATCCTATTTTACAATTTTATTGCACTGTATTTTTGATGAAATAAATGTACAGCAGTTTTGAGCAGAAGAGAATCCTTTTTTGTTAGAAATTATTTTGTTAAGAATATTTATCTCATTTACCGTTTTAAAGTAATTAGTTCTTTTGCTTTTAGTTACTTTTAGTCCATATATATGCGAAAACATACATATTTTTTTGTTAGGGTTAAAAAAATAATTTTTATAACTCTGTGACTGCACAGTTTCTCTGTCAGATCCCTCTCGTCGCCTCAGTCCACGATTTAACTTTCCACAAGGATTTTTTCATGTCATGTGAGAAAACATGGTGATGGTGAATTCAGATCTTTTGAAGTTTTCTCAGTAGAATCACGGTCTGTCATCTTCTCTGTCCCTCTAACACACATTTTCTCTTTTCTGTCTTTTTCTTCAGCAGACGAGATGATTGATCAGGGTGGAGAGACGGACAGAAGGAGTATCAGATTCTCCGTGGCAGAGGTTTGACAGCAAACACCGCAGGCACAAACACTCGCTCTCATTTCAATCGCTCACACACACACACACACAGATGATGGCCAAGTGGTACGACTTTCATCAGAAGATTCATCGTGTGTGTGTGTGTGTGAGAGAGTTCATGTTTCGTGACTGTGATAACCAAGGTCATCCCGACAGGCCTGCTGGGAATGCCCTCCGTGTGTGTGTGTTTGTGTGTAGGACAGATCCGGAGGTGGGCATGTCAGGACGTTTCTGATCTGAGAGGAAGTCAGGCGATCTTTTGCGGCCGTGTGTGTCAGGAGAGATCACCTGACTGTCAGGTACGCGGCGCATGAGAGATGATAACGAGGTGGTGATGATGTCAGTGTGTCTGTTGAGTTTATTCAGCTGTCCGTCTCGTCAGCACACATGTGAAACACACACTCATGCAACGTCTGTGACGGCCGGATGTGCTGCAACTCTTCCAACTTTTCCCATGGTCAGTATTTTTCCCATTATTATTATTTATTTTTTTTTTGTTATCAACATTTTTTTTTTTTTCATACATAACATCCAAAAAAATAACTAAAAGTATTTTGCCCATTATTGTTAACTCTTTCCACGCCAAGCATTTTTTTCAGCCAGCATTTTTGATTATTTTCACAACTCTTTCATGGCCCCCTGAATATTTTGTAGAATGAAGATCTATACGTGCGATGTCAAAAGAAAGAACAGAGTCTCTAAATATAACAGTGAAAAACTTTTGTTTGTTAAAGGCACAATATGTAGTTTTTCGCCACTAGAGGTCGCTAATTAAAAAGAAAGGCGTAGCTTGATGATGCCTTGATTTCTCTGGATCGTGGGAGGTGCTGTCTTCACGTCTACAGCTGGTGGAAAGAATCCGACGGGACTCATATTCAATGAAATCATATTCAGGGCTGGGTGGGTTACTTTTAAAATGTATTTCACTACGGATTACAAAATACATGCTTTAAAAAGTCATTTGTAACGTATTTCGTTACATTACTCAAGTTTAGTCACTTCATCTAAATACTTTAGAATACTTTGGAATACTAATAAGTGTGGAACAAACACAAAAAAGGTCATTTGAAGTTTTTATCTCACAATTCTGACTTTTTCTATCAGAATTGTGTGATATAAAGTTGCAATTGTGAGTTATAAAGTCAGAATTATGAGATATAAACTCACAATATTGAGAAAAGTCAGAATTAGGAGATATAAACTCAAATACTAAATTCACAATTGCAAGAAATAGTCAGTATTGCAAGTTTATATCTTCCAATTCTGAGAAAAAGTCAGAATTGTGAAATACAAACTCACAATTGTGAGGGAAAAAAACTAATTGTGAGAAAAAGTTGCAGTGACGAGTGAATTATAAAATGACTCACAAAACATGAAAACAGTCGTGGATCATCAGGTCATGACAGGACAGTTCAGTTGACAATTGAGCATTTTTTTTATAAATTCAGTCATTTTGTCTTGTTCAGGACGGTTCTAAATAAAAATAACAACGTTTTTATAATTCCTCTTAAAAGTATTAAAATGTTGATGAAACTCCTCTTTTTCAGACGGTCAGAGTCAGAGAATCACCAATCGCTGTTTAAATGACATTAAAACTCAAAGGAATCACTTTGGTAATCTAAAACACTTTTCAGATGTAACTGTAATCTGATTACCACCCATTTAAAATGTAACTGTCATGAAACACAGTTACTGTTACGGAACGTGAATGCTCAAGATGAAGGAATGAACATAAAGCTCTCTTTTTAATAATAAACTCAGGAATACACGGAACAGAGGAACTCGGGAACAAAGTAATCACGTCTATACACAAACACACAATAAACGAGAACCGACCAGGAGTGAGGGAAACACAGGGAATATAAACAGACACTAATGACGGGAACACAGGTGACGAGGATAACTAATGATGACAAACAGCTGAACGGAAATCAAAACAAAGACCATGTGACAAATGACAGGACTAAAACTCAAAACAAGGAACACGTGACAGCAGACAAGACTGGGGAAGCAGATACATAGAACATGAAACTCATGCAGTCACTCAAATTTTGTATTTTAAATACGTCACTAAGTTACTTGTATTTCGTTACTCCCCCAACCCTGATCATATTCATGGTAATAATAATAAGTTTTATATATTACGCACCTTTCCAGGGCTCAAGGACACTTTACAATATACATTTAACAATGTAATGTATTCATTTTTAACATTTTTAACATATTACATTTTTATGATGATTTATTAACATTACTGTAGTATGAAGCAGGATGTGGCTGAAAGCAATTGGAGCGAATCGAGGCCGCTGGAGCGATTGCTAATGAGAGACGAGAGGGACTTTTATTATGCCGCAATCACCGCTTCCGCTTCCTCAGGTTAAACGTATGTGAGGTAACGCAGCGTTGTTTATCAAATTAGATACATTTGAGTGTTGGAAGTTGTTATAATGCTACTCTGTGTTCACTGGGTGGCTACACACTGCAGTAAGATAGATTGATATCAGGCATGGTAAAACTCACGGTAAATCAAGAAAACATTTAAACAAACAGCTATATAACATGACTAGTTTTGTGTCGATGAATGTATCTAAACAGTTGCTCACTTGTCTAATAAAACATATAATATATTAAAGCGTCTCATGGTTTCTACAAAATAAAAAATCACGGGTATGATGTCATTGATAGGCAACGCACGGACACTGACCGTGTCCTGGAAAAAACATTCTTGGAAAAATTTGGGATAATGTAAGTGCACAAGTCAACAAAATATATATCATTGTTCTGGTTGTTTTTGCATATTTTAATCCAATAATCTTACATATTGTGCCTTTAACTGAAATAAAGCTGAGATGTATATTTAAATATTAGGTGAAAACTGGCAAATAACTTAAATTTGTACTCGGACAACAACTGAGTTAACAACAACTGATTTAACCACCTCAATGCTCGCTTGACTTAAAAGAAACTAAAGAAGAGTTCATGCGAATAATGGGAGATGGAAACGCATTTGCCGAATAAATTAAACCTGACTAAACTAAACCTGATTAAACATGACTAATCGTCTGTTTCTGCTGATGGTGTTAATATGAGTGCACCATCTTGGTGTATTTAAAGTCTTTGATCACGTTCATCTCTTGTACAATAAATAAGCCCACATATATATAAATATATAGCCTACAAAAAGCCCCTTTAATGTATAGCCTCATTTTATTAACAATAGATACAAAGACAAACGTTTCAGGCTATTCTGCGTTTGTCAGTGTAACAATTCATATTCAACTCAGTGATTATATTAAGAACATTAAAGATCATGAGGTCACAACAATTAAGGAGCTCGATTGATTAATTCCCAGATTGTCATGTCACAATGTGCAAAATATAATTTCTTTTTGATCATTTTGAGGTGGAAAAAAGTGCTTGGTTTCCACTTAAATAAACGGAAAAATTCCTTTTAAGGTTGTGACTAAATCTGTTGTGCTTCGTTCTGCCTGATACACCTGAACTTAAAAAACCTGGATGTTTTTTGAGGTCTGAATGTTCTATTTTTCACTTAAAGCGTTACAGGCAGAGACGTCAGTGACATGACACGCGTCACATCTGTCACCCCCATTAAATACCCCCTGCTTGAAAGCTCTGTGACGAACTTTGGGCAGATTTCTAAACGGTCCTGCTGGGTTTTTATCCGTCTCTTATTTGTCTACATTCACAGTTCAGTCTTTCATTCTCTTATATAAGGCTGTATGTGTGCGTGTGATCTGTGAGAGACTGGAGATTAAGACTGAGATTATGCACCGCTGGATTAATCTGACCCCGATGCTGCAGTGACCATGTGATCATGAGAGAATAAATGACGTACCGTCATATTAATACATGGCATAACTCTTCCCTGACTCTGATTTTAATGGCCAAAAGTTGTTTTTAATACACAATAAACATACTTATTTATTACATCATGATGTTTACATATATTTTAAAAATAATAATAATAATAATTACTATTTTCTGACCCATTTATGATCACCAGTGTTGTTATTGCATTCTAAAACCATTGAAATTAAGCTGATTTTAAAAAAAAAAATTTTTTTTTAAATAAATAAAAGCTAATTCTAAATACAGTAATAAATACTATAATACTAAAATATTGCATAAATAATAATTACAACTATAAAATGAGTTGTTTTGGCGTCTTTTCAATTAAAAACTGACAAATTCGTGAGTTTTGAGAAACTTACAGTAAGTTTTTATAGCCAAAGATCAGTGAACTAATTATTTCTCAAATCATGACCCATAAGTCTCCAGAGATTTTAACCTTTAAATAAAATGTAAAAATTTCTACTTTATGTTGGAAGCTCTCCGGAATCAGTTGTAAAAATGATAATGTTTGAGTATAGGCAGGAGAGACCCGTCGTGGCGCCCTCTTGTGGATTCTAATGGATTCAGAATTAAACTCCAGAAAAAGATGCAAAGTTACAGTATAAAGCCTTTTACAGCCAGAGTCCTAGTGGTCACATGACCATCTCTCTCTCTGTTTTGTGCTTGGCATTAGTGTATCGCACACATATCGTACAGTAAGAACTGACCTCCTGGAAACTGTGTCTCTGACACTCTGTCTTGTGTTTCTGCTGACACAGATCCATACGTGCCAAACACCACATCTGTGTGTGTGTGTGTGTGTGTGTGTGTGTGTGTTTGATCAGGACGGCAGTAAACTCACCCTTGCCATTGATAGCATTGATAAATCAAAGACAGATTTGCCTCCATGGTAACAGTCTTGTCTGGTCAGACACATTGACAGATGCCACACACTGACGAATGAAAACGTCTCACACACACACACACACACACACACACAGAATTTGAGGTGTAAAATGCTGAAGTCTCCTAATAGACTCACGTGCAACATTTGACAAGGCAACATTTCTATTTTTTCTTAGATAAGTTCATCTAGTAATTTATTATATTTAAGCTTTATTTAAAAAATGTAATGGTTTAGTCAACAATAACAACAGCGACATGGACACAAACATTTTTCAGCGAATGATCTGAGCTGATCTTCACAATAATTTTATAGCTCTATACTATATAGAAATTTGAGACTTAAATAAATGAGTATAAATGAGAAGTCCCCTGAACTATAAAAGAGCAAACTCAAACTAAAGTGTGTGTGTGTGTGTGTGTGGGTGTTCCCTACGTTATGGGGACCAAATGTCCCCACAGGTATAATAATACTGGTAAATTTTGATCTTGTGGGGACATTTTTTTGGTCCCCATGAGGAAAAAAGCTTATAAATCATACAGAATGATCTTTTTAAAAAAATCTAAAATAGCAGAACATTTTCTGTGACGGGTAGGTTTAGGGGTAGAGGTAGTGCAGGGGGACAGAATGTACAGTTTGTACAGTATAAAAACTATTACGCCTATGGAATGTCCCCATAAAACATGAAAACACAACGTGTGTGTGTGTGTGTGTGTGTGTGTGTGTGTGTATCTGGGATATCAGTATGAATGAGCCCCTCAGGCCCTCAGATAGTGTGTGTGTGTCAAGGTCAAGATAATGTGTTTAATGAGGCATCACCATCTTAATGACCCACTGTTAATTAACTCTTTTCACAGATTCACTCTCATTCTATTTTTGTATTTCTTTCTCTGCATTCATATGAAATAGTGCGCGAAACTGAGATGTGTGCATTCCAAATCATAGTACATATTAAGGTTACCTGGATGATGTGCTGTTTCACTTATTCTGTGAAGTGTTTCCTCTCTTTTTCTTTCAACCCAGGGGCCGAAAGCACCATGAGGCATTGAGGGGGACAAGTTCCAATAATTGGAAATGCCCAAATTGTCAGAATGAGTGAGCTGGCCAATCAAATCAAAGAAGGCGGGGCTTACCGTTCACAGAAGACGAGTGAATTCCAGTGAGCCGCTTTCGTTTTAGCAGTGAAAGAGTGTGTGTGTGGTGACACATGAGCAGCTAAACACTTAATATTTGACAACTGTTTTACGATGGAGATGTTTAACAACCCCACGGTAACATATGCACTACTCAACTACTCAACTTTTTTATGGAATTTCTCCATTTTGAATCAAAAATATGCTGTTATTTAAGTGATGTCATTCATAACCGATTTTTTTTTTTGGCTTATCAGACTCAAACAAGAGTGAATGTGTGCATATTTTTAAATAAAACATTTGTAAAGTTTAAATGGATTACTTCAAAACTATGGTCTTTATTATATGTGATCTATATTATATATCTATATAATTAGACCTAGAACTTCTTTTACCGTTCTTCTTTCTTCTTTATTCCCTTAAATCACTTTTAATCCTTTAATTAACTTCTTTAAACAAAAGTAAAGATATAAAAACAATTAATATCTTGCAATTCTGACTTAATAGCACAATTCTGTCTTTATATCATGCAATTCTCGCTGTGTAACTGGTGATTGTGTTTAAATCTCGCACTTATGAGAAACAAAGTCAGAATTGATCCTTCGCAAACAGTTTGATTGACAGGCGATCTGACCAATCATAACCCCAAATCCGTCATTTTGTCCGACAAAGCGGTCAGGGGAGTTAGTAGATTAATGTTGGTGAACTTGAACGTCTTTCCGCGCTTGAAACAACATTCCTTCTGATGTTCATTCATGTTTATTTGATGCTATAAATGAACTAGTATGAAGAGATGATCGCTTCACGAGAGTTACAGTTGCGGACACAAGCTTCCATAGTTTTGAAACTTTCACGAATGACCCATTATTTATGTGCCTCTAGCATCACCAAATGAAATTGCAAAAATAATGTCTGTTTTCAAACAGGTTTCCCAATATGGAACACTTCCCCATCTGCCATTGGTCAGATAGTCCGGCCCCAAAGACACGCCATTGGTTGTTTGAATGTTTCTGTTGTTTTGTGACTAAGAGTAAAATTCTTAAATCACGGTAATGTGATTACGCAGGTCAAGTTTCGAATTCAGCTGTGCGTCGCAGGAATAAATCGCATTTTTAAATATATTCAAAAACTGTAGTAAAATTTCACAATTTTCATCAAATAAATGCAGCCTTGGTGAACACATGAGACATTCACAAATATTAAATAAACTTTCCGACCCCAAACCTTTTGATGGTACTGCACATATATGATCTGTTTAAGATGTTTAACGTCACAATGTGATATCGGTAAGTGTGTGTGTCTGTCTGACGAGTTTAAAGTGATTGATTAGTCCAGGTTAAACATGTGCCATTCTAATTAGCCGACAGATTTTATTGAGCACTAAACGTCGATCGGCTATTGACAAGACGTTTCAGCTGCTGCTTTACACGCACGCCATTCATTAAAGGAACTGCAGATGAAAGAGAGATGCATAGATGAGTGTTATCTGTAAGACCCACCAAGGTTTCTCTTTGAGAATGTGCTAAAAGCTGCTGTAAGGTCAGAGGCTCTTTATTGACCCTGAGGACACATCTTTAGCTGTCCTTTCTGCTCTCTCTCTGTGTACTCAGTCTAAATGAATTATTCTTTATGAAATCATAAATCCATTTCATATAGTATTGATCAGAAGTCATTGGTAAATGCGTCCCAGGTTACTAACCTCTCTCTGCCGTTCTTTCTTCAAAAAGAGATGTTTAACAGAATGTTCGCATTGCTCTTTTCCATGCATGAAGGTTTTTTACTAGCATTGATGGTTCCATTAAAGAACCTTCAACATCAAAAGGAAATGTGATGTGTTAAAATGTGTAAAAATATGTTAAAATCGAATTCATTCCTGTGAGTTTTCGGCATCATTATCATCGCTCTAATATGCTGATTTGCTGCTCAAAAAACATTATTATCGATGTTGGAAAGAGAGGAAAGAAAACATGGTACTTTTTTTCTCAGGATTCTCTTATGAATGGAACGTTTAAAAGAACAGCAAATCTTTTTTAGCGCTAGGCGGTGCTAAACTCTTCAAAACAATAACAAAGGCGTAGATTGATGACGAAGTGAATATGGAATCATGAAAATTGTCATCTAATGATATTTATGGGGAAATAATGTTTATGGATGAGTGAATGCATGTTTTTTAACATGACTGTGGTATTGTGACGATGAGTGAGGATCCATTTGCAGTTTATTAAAACAATTCAGCAACAAACAGGCAATGATCAAGACACGGCAGTAATTGCTACGTAGGCAAACCAGGAACGTAAACGTAGACAGGCTTGAGTCGGGGCAGGCGGCAAACATACACAATCCAATAACAGGCAGCAAAGAATCAGAAACGGGTAACAGTCCAAGGTCGAAACAATCCAGGAAATAATGCTCAGAGTTGATGACGGTGAGGACGATCAGTACTTCGCGTTGAAGCAAGGAGGGCGAGGAGTTTAAATAGCCAGGTAATGACTGTCAGGTGGGGAAGTGATCAGTCCCAGGTATGAGGGCTTATGGGAATTGAAGTCCGAGAATCGCGGACGCGATTGCTAATGAGAGACAGATAACAGTGGCACACGCGAGTCCCGAAACGAGGACATTTCATTCTTCCGAACTACTCACAAGTGCTGAAATACTACTCGTCGTGTTGAGCTATATAACATTGATCAGTCTTATGTAGCCTACGTTTGCTCTGTCGAGTCAAAGTTTGTCGCAAAGCTCTCGCCATCTCGGAAACGCCACGCCGATATTGATCCTCGTTTTATTTCTCCTTCTGTCCCAAAGTTTGCTTGTCATGGTCTATAATGTTCGAAACAACAACAGCTAGATGTTACGAAGCTGTCCGTATCTGTTTCCATGGTTACAATGCAGTACAAGCGGAATCCAGGGATAACGCAGATATTGCACCATTGACAGACGCAAGTGACGAGGGATTTTTAAATTGTGATTTTCTCTGAATTCTTGGAAACATTTAGGATAATGTAAGTACACAGCTGAATGAAACATATAACACTGTGCAAGTGGCTTTTGGATATTTTAATATATATATATAAAAAAAAAATTGTACCTCTAATGCAGCTGAATAAAAGTATTAATTGCTTTTTTAATAAAAAAAAAAAACAAAACAAACCCTGCCAGCTTCACACCTTGTACTGAGCATTGTATGTGCCGTGTCCTATAACTTCATTGTGAGTAGTTGTTGTGCCTTGAAAGTCTTTAGGGTTTGTGGTAGTAACTGAATAGCTGAAGTCAAATGACGGCGGTCGCTTAGGCTGAATGTGTGTGTGAGAGAGAGAGAGAGAGAGAGAGAATGGAGTGGGTGTGTGTCAGTGTGTGGAGGGGAATCAAAGCAGGGCTTCAAAGCTGATCAGGGGTCTCATGGGTAATCTGCCATCCTGCACCGCACTAGTTCAAAGCGCCGCACAGTGAACGCCAGTTAAGAGTGAGAGAGCGATGGAAAATTAAAGAGAAACGGAGCGAGTGGGTTGTGTGTCTGTGACTGTAAGTGTGCCTGTTTGTCGAAGCATGTCTTGTTTATGTGTGTGTTGGCAATAAATGCTCAAGGAACATTTTGCGATGCGACTGCCTTTGAAACAACCCTGTGCGCTTCTGCAGAGAAGGTGATAGAGGGAAGATGTGTTAGAAATTCATCAAAAGTCATTGTAGAGTATTTGTGAACTCCTAATACACCACATAACTTTATGAAACAGCTCTAAAAAAGAGTGGATGAGCCACATTAGAATTTAATGAACGCCGCACATCACATTCGTTTATTATTATTTTATTAATATACATATATTACAGCATTGGGGTCGGTAACAACCTGTCCCAACCAGACGCTACGCGATAAAAAGTATCTTTTTTATGCTAGTTTTTGTATGAGTATGGCAATGATAATCTCAGGTGCTGTTCATGTGCTCTTTTTAATGTTAAAACTCTAATGTGAGTTTGAATATGATTTTGTGCGTCTTTTATAGCCAAAGCAACAATGGACAAGTCACCTCAGATCTTCAAAATAAATAAAAGGAAACTCATTGTGAACAGACGAGTGTAATCTATGACAAAGATTATGTATGTATGTATTTTCAATCATGTTAAAACAGTGTAATATTCATGAATTTGATTATACTCATCCATTTCGTTGCGAGCCCGCCCACGCGCTCTTCTGATTGGCTGTGATTTTTGACTTTATTAATAAGTAATTGTTTGCTGGAATCTTATCACATCGCGTCTGGTTAGGACATACAGTAAATTACAGTACTTTTTATTTTAACATATTTTATAATGCAGTTTATTTCCTTCAGAAATCATTCTGCTGCAAAAATTCCTGAATACTATCAATGTTGTAATTTTTATTTTAGAAATGTAAATCTTTTTTAACATTATAAATATCTTTACTGTCCCTTCTGATCAATTCAAGGTGTCCTTTTTAATTTTTTTTAAATACAGCCTGCAGTTCTATTTGATAAAATTGTGTATATTGTGTTGCAGTCATTTGATCAAATCAGTCGTCCACAAACGGTCATGTGTTACAGTGATTTTACCATGGATAAATGATTCTTAGGCCCTTCGTGGCTTTCTTAATCATGTTGAAATCACTTACTGATTTATTAGATTGTTTAGATTTGGAGATGACTCTCATACAGACATACTGAATGTGTGTATTTTCACGTTGAGCCAAACACATAGAAATGTCTTGAATGCAAACATGAATCTTTTTTATTAAAAATTAGTTGCTTTATGTGTGAATTGTTTTTCCCAACCGAGGACGTCCTTGCATGTCCTCAAAGGAAAGTTTTGTCAGTTTTGTTCCCTAATTATAGCTGACTAAACCCATACACGCACATCTTTGTAGGTCATTCAGTACAACTCACACAAGATCTCACTATATCTACTGGATTTACATAAACATACATTAATATATTCTCAGAAAATGCACAAGTCGAGCATTGCATGGGAGCTCAGATGGAAGGATCTGCTGGTACTGTGTTCGTTCAGTTAATGAAGAAAGATACTAACGATCAAACGGGCGCATTTATACATTGGCATTATCGAGTGACGCCCGCTGAGATTTAATATCAACGCACGAACACCTCCTCTCGCGCTGTCATTCTTTCACTCCTTTCTCTCATCTTTTGAACAGATTTTTAATCTAACACCCCCGCAAACCCCAAACACCCTCCACTCTCTCACACACACACACACACATACACACACTTCTCTTGAGTCTCTTGGGTCCTGGATCTTCCGTTCTCTCTGTTTAGCGTTTTGTTAAAGTTATATCATGAAGTACAAAAATATTCAGTCTTTTATCCTCAGCAGAACAGCTGCAGAATTCAGATGAGCATCAGTGTTGATGACACACTTGTTGTATGACTCTTTTGTTTAGCATAATTCAGTTCATCTTTAGAATCAACTGCACAGTCCTGTCAGTTAACAGCTAGTGATACACCTAAAAGTTTTAATAATGATGCATTGAAAATACTTTCATTATGTATATATACACAGACTAAACCAGAGCCCTTTGATGCATTATATATTAATGCAATTGCATACTTTATTTTGGTGCTTGCATCACAAAGCTATTAAAATAATAAATAATATTGTGTATATTACTTTCTTAAATGTAACTTAACGGGATAGTTCACCCAAAAAAAGCACATTTCTGTCATCATTTACTCACCCTCATGCATTTCAAACCTGTCTGCATTTCTTTCTTCTACTGAACACATAAGAGTATATTTTGAAGAATGTTAATAACCAAACAGTTTTGGTTCCCTTTGACTTCCATTACATTTTGAGTGAGTAAATGATTTTTGTGGAGAACTATAATACTTTAACATTGTATTTTTTTTTACACATTTTTATTTTTATTTTTTCCCCAAAAAGTAGTTTGATATTGAACAATAATTAGGAAAGCCCATACTGAAGACCCATGGACTGATGTAAACTGTTAGCACGTGGCTTTTGCCTTTTTGAATCATGTACTCATGCTCTGTTGACTATGGAAGCTTGTTTCTGCCATGAAATAAAACTTCTTATCTCACTATTCTGAAATTTTTTCTCAGAATTGCATGATATAGTCAGAATTGTGAGATATAAAGTCAGAATTGTGTTTTTAAAGTCAGAATTGTGTTTTTAAAGTCAGAATTGTGAGATATAAAGTCAGAATTGTGAGACATAAAGTCAGAATTGTGAGATATAAAGTCAGAATTGTGAGACATAAAGTCAGAATTGTGAGATATAAAGTCAGAATTGTGAGACATAAAGTCAGAATTGTGAGTTATAAAGTCAGAATTGTGAGATATAAAGTCAGAATTGTGAGATATAAAGTCAGAATTACGAGATATAAAGTCAGAATTGTGTTTTTAAAGTCAGAATTGTGAGATATAAAGTCAGAATTGTGAGATATAAAGTCAGAATTGCGAGATATAAAGTCAGAATTGTGAGATATAAAGTCAGAATTACGAGATATAAAGTCAGAATTGTGTTTTTAAAGTCAGAATTGTGAGATATAAAGTCAGAATTGTGAGATATAAAGTCAGAATTGTGAGACATAAAGTCAGAATTGTGAGATATAAAGTCAGAATTGTGAGACATAAAGTCAGAATTGTGAGTTATAAAGTCAGAATTGTGAGATATAAAGTCAGAATTGTGAGATATAAAGTCAGAATTGTGAGACATAAAGTCAGAATTGTGTTTTTAAAGTCAGAATTGTGAGATATAAAGTCAGAATTTTGAGATATAAAGTCAGAATTACGAGATATAAAGTCAGAATTGTGTTTTTAAAGTCAGAATTGTGAGACATAAAGTCAGAATTGTGTTTTTAAAGTCAGAATTGTGAGATATAAAGTCAGAATTGTGAGACATAAAGTCAGAATTGTGTTTTTAAAGTCAGAATTGTGAGATATAAAGTCAGAATTGTGAGTTATAAAGTTATAATTGTGTCTGTTTTCAGTTTTTCCCTCCACTTCTTAGTTTCTATGGTTACCATTTCTAGTTCATTGTCATCAGCTGTGTATCATTAATTAGTCTCATTTTCTCCTAGTGTTCCTTGTATATAAGCCCTCTGATTCTGTCTAGACCTTGTCCGTTCTCTTCCATAGTTGACTGTCTGTTGAGCTGTCAGTCAGATGATATCATCTTTAATTGGCACACCCAGGTGATTTTGATTCCGATTTTGACTCTGTCACCATGGTGATACAAGAACCTGTACAAATTAAACATTATGTCATATGACTGACAGCTCGACATATGGGTGTGTTCCAGTGTCTCCATGGTGATTCTGACACTGACTCTGTCACCATGGCGACACTAGAACACGCCTGTTTGTGGTGCCATTTAAAGTTGTCACGTGACTGACAGCTTAACAAACAGGTGTCGCTATGGTGACAAAGTGTGAATGAAGAAGTCATGTTAGTGATGGGAACATGACAGAAGTGTGAATGCACCTGAACATACAGACTCAGCTCATCAAATTCAAGCTCACTGGAGGATCAAACTGACCCTGAGAGGGTACATGGTGCTACAGGACAGGGCTTTCTCTGGGTCTCCGTCGTAAAGGTCACATTTAATCTTCAACTGTGATTCCTGAGCATTTTATTTTCTATGGTGCACATTTGAATCTGTGTCTTTGGCCCATTATTTATTGTCTTTATCAAAATAAAAAAAATTGTAATTGTGAACAATGTATTAGGCTATACTTAGACACAGATTTGAACATCTGTACGTCATCAGATAGTTTTCAAATATAGAGAAATATGTATATTTATTAATACATAGAAGCAAATCATGATGAGAGAAGGAGGTTTGCGACTGTCCCGGGAGGAGACCAATTTAGGTTTTTTATTTATCCAGTTTAATATTTTGTTAAGGGATAGAAAGACTGTGTGCCTGAAGCTTGTATTTTTAATTTTGTTAATTCGTTTATTTAGCATTTAATGTGTTTGTGTGTTGTGGATTTGACTCGTCCACATCTAAACCTCTCTCTCTCTATGTGTAATTCACAGAGAAAATGCTCGTATAACCAAATGCTGTATCTAGACTTTTTGTGTTTTGTTTTTTAAAGAGGAATTTGATGAGAAATGTTCATATTGATCATATGCAGATTTTAGATCTGAGCAATAGTTTGAGACATTGTTGAGATCTCTTGTGAAACTCTGCAGGGTTGCCAACTGTCCCGCATTAGCCGGGACGTCCCGTAACCTATACTGGGCCTTATTGATTTGTCCCATATGTGACCTCCCTTGTACCGTTTATTGACCGCCACGCTGATATTGACCGACCACTTACTTTAATGTATTTCGGGAGAAGTGGAGGAATTGACATGTTGTAAATCCGTCACGATAGACCCTTTTCCGGGTTTGTTCGAAGCGGGAGTCATCAGAGTTGGGTAACATTCTATGGCGGTGAATGAGAGAATGCATTAAATATATTTTTTGTGTCCCCATTTTCTCAAATAGCAAAAGAAAAACTGTGTTTTCACGATTTTCAAAAAGAGGAAAAAAAATTGAGATATATAATATCTCAAAATATAAAAAACTTTGAAAAAAAGTCTCACGCTGGGGGGTGAGCTAGAATATTTTGATCTTATGTGTGAAAAGGTTTTGGCTTTCTTCATTTTTGTATATCTTCCTTCAGAAAAAAATATTAGTGGTTTGAATAATTGGTTGAATTGTATTTTGCCCCAGTAGTGCACAACACAACAAAATTTAAAAGGCGAACATAATTTCACAACACAATAGAATAAAGCCACAACACAACGAAATACAAATTATTCGTTTTAACCATTTGGTGGAATTGGCAGATGTTCCCTTCATCATGTGCCGTGATAGCGCGCCAAATCATTCACGGGTATAAATATGAAGTTATTATTATTAAGGTATCACAAGTAGGTGATTTTGAATTAATATTTCATGTCGATATACAATGTTTACATACTTAATATCAGTAATGGTATATCATGACAATCATCTAGAACAGGAGCAATAAAAACTAACTTGACCACGCTCAGAGAGCCCCCTAGTGGTCGGGAGCATTTTCGTCGTGTTGTGGCTCGATTTCATTGTGTTGTGACTTTATTTCGTTGTGTTGTGGCTCGATTTCGTTGTGTTGTGGCTTTATGTCGTTGTGTTGTGGCTCGATTTTGCTGTGTTGTTGCTTTATTTCATTGTGTTGTGGCTTTATGTCGTTGTGTTGTGGCTTGATTTCATTGTGTTGTGGCTTTATTTCATTGTGTTGTTGCTTTATTTCATTGTGTTGTGACTTTATTTCATTGTGTTGTGGCTTTATTTCATTGTGTTGTGGCTCGATTTCGTTGTGTTGTGGCTTTATGTCGTTTTGTTGTGACTTTATGTCGTTGTGTTGTGGCTTTATGTCGTTGTGTTGTGACTTTATTTCATTGTGTTGTGACTATTTCATTGTGTTGTGGCTTGATTTCATTGTGTTGTGACTTTATTTCATTGTGTTGTGACTTTATTTCGTTGTGTTGTGGCTCGATTTTGCTGTGTTGTTGCTTTATTTCGTTGTGTTGTGAACTTATGTTTGGTTTTTTAGTTTCATTGTGTTGTGACTATTTCGTTGTGTTGTGGCTCAATTTTGTTGTGTTGTGGCTTTATTTCATTGTGTTGTGACTTTATTTCATTGTGTTGTTGCTTTATTTTGTGGCGATGTGGCTTTATTTCATTGTGTTGTGACTTTATTTCATTGTGTTGTTGCTTTATTTCATTGTGTTGTTGCTTTATTTCATTGTGTTGTGACTTTATTTCGTTGTGTTGTGGCTCAATTTTGTTGTGTTGTGACTTTATTTCATTGTGTTGTTGCTTTATTTTGTTGCGATGTGGCTTTATTTCATTGTGTTGTGAACTTATGTTTGGGTTTTTTAGTTTCATTGTATTGTGACTTTATTTCATTGTGTTGTGGCTTTATTTCATTGTGTTGTGGCTTTATTTCATTGTGTTGTGGCTTTATTTCGTTGTGTTGTGAACTTTTGTTTGGTTTTTTAGTTTCATTGTATTGTGACTTTATTTCATTGTGTTGTTGCTTTATTTCGTTGTGTTGTGAACTTTTGTTTGGTTTTTTTAGTTTCATTGTATTGTGGCTTTATTTCATTGTGTTGTGGCTTTATTTCGTTGTGTTGTGAACTTTTGTTTGGTTTTTTAGTTTCATTGTATTGTGACTTTATTTCATTGTGTTGTTGCTTTATTTCGTTGTGTTGTGAACTTTTGTTTGGTTTTTTAGTTTCATTGTATTGTGACTTTATTTCATTGTGTTGTTGCTTTATTTCGTTGTGTTGTGAACTTTTGTTTGGTTTTTTAGTTTCATTGTATTGTGGCTTTATTTCATTGTGTTGTTGCTTTATTTCGTTGTGTTGTGAACTTTTGTTTGGTTTTTTAGTTTCATTGTATTGTGACTTTATTTCATTGTGTTGTTGATTTATTTTATTGTATTGTGACTTTATTTCATTGTGTTGTGGCTTTATTTCGTTGTGTTGTGAACTTTTGTTTGGTTTTTTAGTTTCATTGTATTGTGACTTTATTTCATTGTGTTGTTGCTTTATTTCGTTGTGTTGTGAACTTTTGTTTGGTTTTTTAGTTTCATTGTATTGTGACTTTATTTCATTGTGTTGTTGCTTTATTTTATTGTATTGTGACTTTATTTCATTGTGTTTGTGACTTTATTTCATTGTGTTGTGACTTTATTTCATTGTGTTGTGGCTTTATTTCGTTGTGTTGTGAACTTTTGTTTGGTTTTTTAGTTTCATTGTATTGTGACTTTATTTCATTGTGTTGTTGCTTTATTTTATTGTATTGTGACTTTATTTTGTTGCGTTGTGGCTTTATTTCGTTGTGTTGTGAACTTATGTTTGGTTTTTTAGTTTCATTGTGTTGTGACTTTATTTCATTGTGTTGTGACTTTATTTCATTGTGTTGTGGCTCGATTTCGTTGTGTTGTTGCTTTATTTCATTGTGTTGTGGCTCGATTTCGTTGTGTTGTTGCTTTATTTCATTGTGTTGTGACTTTATTTTGTTGCGTTGTGGCTTTATTTCGTTGTGTTGTGAACTTATGTTTGGTTTTTTAGTTTCATTGTGTTGTGACTTTATTTCATTGTGTTGTGACTTTATTTCATTGTGTTGTGGCTCGATTTCGTTGTGTTGTTGCTTTATTTCATTGTGTTGTGACTTTATTTTGTTGCGTTGTGGCTTTATTTCGTTGTGTTGTGAACTTATGTTTGGTTTTTTAGTTTCATTGTGTTGTGACTTTATTTCATTGTGTTGTGACTTTATTTCATTGTGTTGTGGCTCGATTTCGTTGTGTTGTTGCTTTATTTCATTGTGTTGTGACTTTATTTTGTTGCGTTGTGGCTTTATTTCGTTGTGTTGTGAACTTTTGTTTGGTTTTTTAGTTTCATTGTATTGTGACTTTATTTCATTGTGTTGTTGATTTATTTTATTGTATTGTGACTGTTATGACTGTTTCTCTTGATTAAAAGTTTGTATTGTTCTGTTTTCTTGTTCTGTTGCTTTGGTCTGCTCTCCCTCATAGATTGCATGTCTGCGTCTGATTGGTCGCTCTATTAAGGTGGAGTCCCATAAGAAGGCAAGCTACGAGCAGTCTGGGAGCTCATTGTTGGTGCGAACACGAACGGGTTCGGAGCTCCTGGATTCCCTCTCCAGCCGGCGACCAAACTATTACCACCATCATTTAGATTCAAATGTTTGTCTTGTGAAACTGAGCGTAGGGGTGTCCTGCCTATTTTTCTTTGAACTTGTTTGACTTTGTTTTTTTAGTAGGAAGTTAGGTAAGCCACTTGTATTTTATTTTAACAAACTGATTAGGTTATTTATTTACTCTTTTCTTTATTAGCACTGTTTGTTTGTTATTTTGGCCTGTGGTCACCCTGAAGAGATGCTCTTTATGTTTCATCTAAATATATACAAATAAACTTAACAGTTTACTGTTTATGTGAGTAGAGTGCTTGTTTGGTCCCCGACCAGAGTGAACGTTTCTAATTTATTTTTGGAATCCACGACCATCAGTACATTCTTGTTATGCCCCTTTTGTTGCCTAGGCGCGGGGCGTAATAATTGGGGGCTCGTCCGTCCGTTCCCTGTTTATATTTTCGGGAAGTCATTCGATGCGGTCTGAGAATTTTTTTTGGACTCTGCTGGTAAGTACCATTTATATTTTTGGTTTTTGTCTTGATTGGCAATTTTTTCATGTTTGGTGGGGAGGTGTTAGGCTTATGGAGTTTAGCATTGAAGAGTTTAGACAGGCTCCTTCGTGGGAAGCCTTGGATGTTTGCCGTAAAATTGATTTGTTTCTGGTAGCGGATTTCTATAAAATTCCCGTTGTGAAAACCGCCAGGAAAAAGGAGGTGCGAGATGCAATTCAAGCTGCGCTCCTACAACAAGGTATTTTACAGTCTAGTTCTAGCGTTGAAGTCGATGCGATACAAGGTTCAGAGGCACGTATTGATCCTAGGTTGCGTTCGTTAAGTGAAGTAAGTTCGGAGGATTTAAAATTAGCTATTCAGTTAAAACAATTGGATCTTGAAATTAAACGACAAGAACATACCACTCAACTCTTACGTTTTAGGCAGTGTGAACTCGAAACGCAAGCTGACCATCGTACACCTCGAAGTCCAGTTAGAGCTCAGTCGGTTGTTCCCCCGCATGTAAGTGCGGGTCATTTATCTCGATCGCCTGCGCGTTTGTTGCCTGCACTTTCTAGTGATAATGTAGATTTTGATATTAGTCGTCATATTTCGCTTGTACCCCTGTTTAGGGATAATGAGGTTGACTCATATTTTGGCGCGTTTGAGCGTATAGCTATGGCGTTGCGTTGGCCGAGGGAGACTTGGTCCCTCTTGATTCAGTGCAAGTTAACAGGAAAAGCTCAGGAGGTTTGTTCTACTTTATCTGTTGATGACAGTTTGGATTATGATAAATTGAAGAGTGCAGTATTGAAGGCCTATGAATTAGTCCCTGAGGCATATAGGCAAAAGTTTCGTTCACATGTCAAAATTGCCAGTCAAACTTATGTAGAGTTTGCTCGGGAAAAGAGCATGCTCTTTGATAAATGGTGCCATTCCAGCAGTGTCGATGATTTTGAGCAACTTCGTGAATTAATTCTGATTGAGGATTTCAAAAATTCGTTACCAGACAAAATTGTGGTTTATCTGAATGAGAAGAAAATCTCTACTTTAGCAGAAGCTGCTGTGTGTGCAGATGAGTTCACTTTGACTCATAAAAATGTGTTCGTTGCACGTCGGGAATCGTATTATTCCGTGCCTTCTGAAAAAGTGTTAAAATCACCTAAGCAGACAAAGTCAGGTGAAGTTCGTGAATGTTTTTATTGCCACGAGATTGGTCACCTGATTGCGCTGTGTCCGATGTTGAGAAAGAAAAATCAGAAGAAATCCACTAAAGGTGTTGGTTTCATTCATAAGGTAAAAAGTAATTCTGATTCGAATGTGGATGCGGTATATGACCCATTTGTATGTCAGGGAATGATTTCTCTTAGTGAATTGTCACAAGATGCTGTCCCTGTGACCATGCTCCGTGATACTGGTGCCTCGCAGTCGTTTGTGTTGACTAGTGTTTTGCCATTTTCTGAGGAAAGTTATTGTGGATCTGATGTTTTAGTTCAAGGCATTGAATTAGGTGTACTGAAAGTGCCCTTGCACAATGTATACATTCGGTCTGGGTTAGTAACCAGGTTTGTGAAACTGGCTGTACGTCATCAGCTGCCCGTTAAAGGTGTTTCTTTAATTATTGGGAATGATTTAGCTGGGGAAAAAGTTCTCCCACTTCCCGAAGTTATTAAAAACCCAATTTGTGAACCTGTTACTTCGAGTGAGTTAACATCAGAATTTCCGGCAGTTTTTTCTGCATGTGCGGTTACGCGGGCGCAAGCGCGTAAATTCTGTGATTTAGTTGACATCTCTGATACTTTTCTGATGGAAAGGGACAAAGATGAGAAGTCCGTGATATCGGTACCGCGAAGTTTGGAGTTGCTGTCCAAGGCTGGTGGTGCTGAATTAGATTCAGGCGATTTGCCGCTGTTTGCTGATAAAGTTCTGATTTCTACTGAACAGAGAAAAGATCCTTCTCTATTGCGTTGCCGAAATGTAGCGTTAAAGTTGGAGGAAATCGAGCATAAACCGATTGCTTATTTTTGGGACAATGACGTCTTAAAGAGGAAATGGACCCCAACGAGGTCTGAAGATTTTGGCTGGGATGCCGTGTTCCAACTAGTCGTGCCTAAGAGTTTTCGTAAGCAGGTTCTGAGTGTGGCACATGACAATGTTGCTGGACATCTGGGTATAAACAAAACTTACCATCGGATTCTGCGATATTTCTTCTGGCCTGGAATTAAATCAGACGTAGCCCAGTATTGTCGTTCGTGTCACGTGTGTCAGGTTGTGGGAAAACCTAACCAAATTATTCCTCCTGCTCCACTTAAACCTATTCCTATCATGGACGAACCTTTTGCACGAGTAATTTTGGACTGTGTAGGACCGTTACCGCGAACGAAATCGGGTCATGTCTATCTGATCACAATTATGTGTGCGGCCACACGTTATCCCGAGGCCATACCGTTACGTTCGCTGAAAGCGAAGGTTATTGTGAAAGCCTTAATTATGTTCTTTTCTACCTTTGGTTTTCCAAAAGTGATTCAAACGGATCAGGGAACTAATTTTATGTCTCGACTGTTTAAGCAGGTGCTGTCGCAATTGAGAGTCAAACATGTTACATCTAGTGCTTACCATCCTGAGTCCCAAGGCGCCCTGGAAAGGTTCCATCAAACCTTAAAATCCATGTTAAGTAAATACTGCGCCGAGTCAGGGAAAGATTGGGATGAGGGATTGCCTTTATTATTGTTTGCGGTCCGTGAATCTGTTCAGGAGTCGCTGGGATTCAGTCCAGCGGAACTAGTCTTCGGTCACACTGTGAGAGGTCCTCTTAAAATGCTGCAAGAAAACTGGGTATCCGACCAGAAAGTGGAGTGCAATTTGTTGGACTATGAGTTCATTTCGTGAGCGATTGTATAATGCGTGCAAATTAGCTCAGACCACTTTGGAGAATTCGCAGTCACAAATGAAAGCACGTTTTGATAAGAATGCTGTTTTTCGTTCTTTCTCTGAAGGAGACAAAGTTTTGGTCTTATTGCCAGTTCAAGGAGCTGCATTGCAGGCTAGATTTTCAGGACCATATGTTGTTGATCGAAAACTGAGTGACACGAACTATGTAGTTCGAACTCCTGACCGACGGAGGAAGACTCGTCTGTGTCATGTAAACATGTTGAAGTCGTACGTAAGCCGAGAAGAGGATTCGGAGATCAAAGGCTCTGTTATCACCCCTGTAGCTTCTGTTAGTGTTACCTCTAACGGCGACCCAGATGAGGATGGACTAAATTTGCAAAGTCCACTAGTTTCGGGAGGCAGATTAAATAATTCCGAAGTTTTGGAGAATCTGACTTCACATTTGTTGCATTTGTCTGATGATCAACAAACTGACATGGTAGCGTTAATTAAATCTTTTTTGAGTCTGTTTTCAGATGTGCCATCCCGAACTCACGTGCTAAAACACGACATCGATGTAGGTGACCATCCACCTATTAAGCAAGGTGCCTATCGTGTGAACCCTTTTAAACGGAAAGTTATGGAAGAGGAAGTTAAGTATTTGGTGGAGAATAATCTTGCGGTCCCAAGCTCTAGTGCATGGAGTTCTCCATGCTTATTGGTTCCGAAATCGGACGGTACTTACCGTTTCTGCACGGATTATAGGAAAGTAAACGCCGTCACGAAGCCAGATTCGTTTCCCCTCCCGCTTATGGAGGATTGTATTGATAAGGTAGGCTGTTCACGCTTCGTCACAAAATTGGATCTTTTAAAGGGGTATTGGCAAGTCCCCTTGACGGAGCGTGCTGCCGAGATATCTGCTTTTGTTACGGCGGATGATTTCCTTAATTATTCAGTAATGGCGTTCGGGCTGCGAAACGCTCCTGCCACCTTCCAGCGCCTAATGAATAAAGTGCTAGGTGGAGTGTCAAAATGTAAAGCTTACCTAGATGATATTGTTGTTTATTCGGACACATGGGATGAGCATTTGTTGACACTGAAGACTGTTTTTGAGCGTTTGCAGGATGCTTCTCTTACGCTCAACTTAGTTAAATGTGAATTTGGGAAAGCAACCGTTACCTATCTGGGAAAACAGGTGGGTCAAGGACAGGTTCGACCTGTCGCTCTAAAGGTACAAGCTATCTTAGATTTTGCAGTTCCTCGTACGAAACGTGACCTCAGGAGATTTCTTGGCATGGCTGGATATTAGCGGGG
The DNA here is from genome assembly GCA_037194245.1 of Opsariichthys bidens. Classification (NCBI taxonomy): domain Eukaryota; kingdom Metazoa; phylum Chordata; class Actinopteri; order Cypriniformes; family Xenocyprididae; genus Opsariichthys; species Opsariichthys bidens. The sequence goes on along the minus strand of CM074294.1, from coordinate 18,150,407 downwards.
GTTTTGCAGAAATTTTTCGGATGTTGTGTTGCCTTTAACAAATATGCTCCGTGCTTCGCAAGACTTTAAGTGGACAGATGAATGTCAGTCTGCATTTGATGCTGTTAAAACTCTTCTGTGTTGTGCTCCAGTTCTCGCTGCTCCACATTATTCACGTTCCTTTAAACTAGATGTTGATGCAAGCGCTACAGGCGCGGGTGCTGTCCTCCTGCAGGATGATGAAAATGGAATCGAACATCCTATTGGATATTTTTCAAAGAAATTCCTAAAACATCAGTTAAACTATAGTACCATCGAGAAGGAAACACTAGCGTTACTGATGGCCTTACAACAGTTTGAGGTTTATATTGGCTCTAGTTCTCTCCCCGTGACCGTATTTACGGATCATAACCCGCTAGTTTTTCTATTCCGCATGAAAAATTCGAATCAGCGCATCATGCGCTGGTCCTTATTTGTTCAGGATTTTAATATCGAAATTTGTTATAAGAAGGGTAAAGACAACATACTAGCTGACGCATTATCTCGATCATTCGATCTGGCATAATCTACTTTTTGTAGATTATTTTTGTGTGTGGGAGTGTTATGACTGTTTCTCTTGATTAAAAGTTTGTATTGTTCTGTTTTCTTGTTCTGTTGCTTTGGTCTGCTCTCCCTCATAGATTGCATGTCTGCGTCTGATTGGTCGCTCTATTAAGGTGGAGTCCCATAAGAAGGCAAGCTACGAGCAGTCTGGGAGCTCATTGTTGGTGCGAACACGAACGGGTTCGGAGCTCCTGGATTCCCTCTCCAGCCGGCGACCAAACTATTACCACCATCATTTAGATTCAAATGTTTGTCTTGTGAAACTGAGCGTAGGGGTGTCCTGCCTATTTTTCTTTGAACTTGTTTGACTTTGTTTTTTTAGTAGGAAGTTAGGTAAGCCACTTGTATTTTATTTTAACAAACTGATTAGGTTATTTATTTACTCTTTTCTTTATTAGCACTGTTTGTTTGTTATTTTGGCCTGTGGTCACCCTGAAGAGATGCTCTTTATGTTTCATCTAAATATATACAAATAAACTTAACAGTTTACTGTTTATGTGAGTAGAGTGCTTGTTTGGTCCCCGACCGGAGTGAACGTTTCTAATTTATTTTTGGAATCCACGACCATCAGTACATTCTTGTTATGCCCCTTTTGTTGCCTAGGCGCGGGGCGTAATAGTGACTTTATTTTGTTGCGTTGTGGCTTTATTTCATTGTGTTGTGACTTTATTTTGTTGTGTTGTGGCTTTATTTCGTTGTGTTGTGAACTTATGTTTGGTTTTTTAGTTTCATTGTGTTGTGACTTTATTTCATTGTGTTGTGGCTCGATTTCGTTGTGTTGTTGCTTTATTTCATTGTGTTGTGACTTTATTTTGTTGCGTTGTGGCTTTATTTCGTTGTGTTGTGAACTTATGTTTGGTTTTTTTAGTTTCATTGTATTGTGGCTTTATTTCATTGTGTTGTGACTTTATTTCATTGTGTTGTGACTTTATTTTGTTGCGTTGTGGCTTTATTTCGTTGTGTTGTGAACTTTTGTTTGGTTTTTTAGTTTCATTGTATTGTGACTTTATTTCATTGTGTTGTTGATTTATTTTATTGTATTGTGACTATTTTGTTGCGTTGTGGCTTTATTTCATTGTGTTGTGAACTTATGTTTGGTTTTTTAGTTTCATTGTGTTGTTGCTTTATTTCATTGTGTTGTGACTTTATTTTGTTGCGTTGTGGCTTTATTTTGTTGTGTTGTGAACTTATGTTTGGTTTTTTTAGTTTCATTGTATTGTGGCTTTATTTCATTGTGTTGTGACTTTATTTCATTGTGTTGTGACTTTATTTCATTGTGTTGTGACTTTATTTTGTTGTGTTGTGGCTTTATTTCGTTGTGTTGTGAACTTATGTTTGGTTTTTTAGTTTCATTGTGTTGTGGCTCGATTTCGTTGTATTGTGACTTTATTTCATTGTGTTGTTGCTTTATTTTGTTGCGATGTGGCTTTATTTTATTGTATTGTGACTTTATTTTGTTGCGTTGTGGCTTTATTTCGTTGTGTTGTGAACTTATGTTTGGTTTTTTTTTAGTTTCATTGTATTGTGACTTTATTTCATTGTGTTGTGGCTCGATTTCGTTGTGTTGTGAACTTTTGTTTGGTTTTTTAGTTTCATTGTATTGTGGCTTTATTTCATTGTGTTGTGGCTTTATTTCGTTGTGTTGTGAACTTTTGTTTGGTTTTTTAGTTTCATTGTATTGTGACTTTATTTTATTGTATTGTGGCTTTATTTCATTGTGTTGTGGCTTTATTTCGTTGTGTTGTGAACTTATGTTTGGTTTTTTTAGTTTCATTGTATTGTGACTTTATTTCATTGTGTTGTGGCTTTATTTCGTTGTGTTGTGAACTTTTGTTTGGTTTTTTAGTTTCATTGTATTGTGGCTTTATTTCATTGTGTTGTGGCTTTATTTCGTTGTGTTGTGAACTTTTGTTTGGTTTTTTAGTTTCATTGTATTGTGACTTTATTTCATTGTGTTGTGGCTTTATTTCGTTGTGTTGTGAACTTTTGTTTGGTTTTTTAGTTTCATTGTATTGTGACTTTATTTCATTGTGTTGTGGCTTTATTTCGTTGTGTTGTGAACTTTTGTTTGGTTTTTTAGTTTCATTGTATTGTGGCTTTATTTCATTGTGTTGTGGCTTTATTTCGTTGTGTTGTGAACTTTTGTTTGGTTTTTTAGTTTCATTGTATTGTGACTTTATTTCATTGTGTTGTTGCTTTATTTTATTGTATTGTGACTTTATTTTGTTGCGTTGTGGCTTTATTTCATTGTGTTGTGACTTTATTTTGTTGTGTTGTGGCTTTATTTTATTGTATTGTGACTTTATTTTGTTGCGTTGTGGCTTTATTTCGTTGTGTTGTGAACTTATGTTTGGTTTTTTAGTTTCATTGTGTTGTGACTTTATTTCATTGTGTTGTGACTTTATTTCATTGTGTTGTGGCTCGATTTCGTTGTGTTGTTGCTTTATTTCATTGTGTTGTGACTTTATTTTGTTGCGTTGTGGCTTTATTTCGTTGTGTTGTGAACTTATGTTTGGTTTTTTAGTTTCATTGTATTGTGACTTTATTTCATTGTGTTGTGGCTTTATTTCATTGTGTTGTGAACTTATGTTTGGTTTTTTAGTTTCATTGTATTGTGACTTTATTTCATTGTGTTGTTGCTTTATTTTATTGTATTGTGACTTTATTTTGTTGCGTTGTGGCTTTATTTCATTGTGTTGTGACTTTATTTTGTTGTGTTGTGGCTTTATTTCGTTGTGTTGTGACTTTATTTCATTGTGTTGTTGCTTTATTTCGTTGTGTTGTGAACTTATGTTTGGTTTTTTAGTTTCATTGTGTTGTGACTTTATTTCATTGTGTTGTGGCTCGATTTCGTTGTGTTGTTGCTTTATTTCATTGTGTTGTGACTTTATTTTGTTGCGTTGTGGCTTTATTTCGTTGTGTTGCGAACTTATGTTTGGTTTTTTTAGTTTCATTGTGTTGTGCACTACTGGGCCACCATACATTTGACACGGAATGATCCAAATGTGTTTATGTCTGAGAATCTTTACACTTTCATACATATACTTGAACTGCAGATACTGAAATGACACACACTGTGTGGCACAGTACAATTATTTTGAGTGTGTGCCTTCTGTCACTTATTTTCCTTTCCTGAAGTTGGCAACCCTAGACACACGTGAGGTTATTGGGATCTTTTAATAACCTGAGAACTACGTCTGTAATCTTGTTGCTGTTGAGGAGAAACAATCGAGAGCGAGCAGAAAGAGCTGTTTGAATATCATGCTGTGATGACGATGATGTCATCTGGTAATATGTTATTCATGGCTCTATGATTCATGTGTCCCTCAATAACATTTATTCAGTGCTGGAGACAGATGGCTTCGGCTCTGGATGTTGCCAGGAATGCTGCGTGAGTGTTTTTTGGAAATGTTTTGAGGGACGTGTCAGTAGATCGGTGTTCAACGCTCACATTCCAGACGCACGGCCATCTGCTCGTCCAGACACGCGCGGATCTAGAACCGGCATTCTCACTGATCTAGAATCAGCCCGGTTAAAAAAAACTGTTTTACTCTAATCCACACAAACGATAAACTCCTGAAGGCCTGGTAAAACAGCGAAGGTTTCCACGTAATTGTAAAGTCATCAAGAAACGGAGTTCGCAATCCTTTTTACTTTGGTAATGTGGCATAAACATGATGTTTTTATAGTTAAAGGATTAGCTTGCCCAAAAATGAACCCTCGGATTTCATCAAAAAGTATCTTCATTTGTGTTCTGAAGATGAACCAAGGCTTTATGGGTTTGGAACGACACGAGGGTGGGGAATTAATGACAGAAAATTAATTTTTGGGTGAACAAACCCTTTCAAAAGTGAAAAGTATTTGATTTGTAAATCTGTGGCGTTTCCATGATTTTCACAATTATTGAAAAGACTATTTATAAGGATTACATGGAGTAATTTATAATAGATGAAATATTTTTTTATATAGTTGCATAACTGTAAACGGACTTTTCAATATTTTATTATTTTCCATGACCTTTCCAAACTCTCCACACAGACTAAAAGGAAAATAATTTTTGATGCTCAGCAAGTTGGTGAAAAATTATTTGGCCAGGAATCACAATATGACCAGGAACATATATAAAGAAAGCAAATCTGAGATTTTTAAGTTGATTTTTATATTATGGTGGACCTATTATGCCCTCAAAATCCTCCACAGATCATTTATTATAGTGTCAAATTTGCCCCATTTGGATGTGAGGAGCAAAAACACATTTTTGTGTGTCCCTTTAAATGCAAATGAGCTGCTGGTCCCGCCCCCTTTCCAGAAGAGGGCGGAGCTTTAGCAGCTCAACAACAACAAAGCAGGAGAATCTCACGCAGACGGTGTTCGTCCTTACATTGTTCAAACCGGAGTCGACACTGATGGAGAGACTCAGGAAGAAGTTCCAACTTTTAGACGTTTCTGAACGGTTAGTGGATAAATTGATGGAGTTGCTGTGGAGTTGATCAACTCATCACTAGCATGTGTCGTCATGTTCATCTTTTTTCCTTGAATCGACCCTCGTTTGTGAAGCAGTCCGGCGTAAAATGACGGCATCAACAACACTCGACTACATCAACTCTTCCTCTTCTCTAAAGCAGCCCAACATGGCCCCGCCCCCTTTGTTGTGTGTTCTCGAGGGCGGGGTTTATGTAAATTTTGGGGTTAGTGATGTCACCAACCCAGGAAGAAGCTCATTGTAGTCCCTACCAGCCGTTTGTTGTAGTCCTTAAAAAATGATTTCTGTAAAAGAAAATATCTCCCTTTGCATTGAACTTTGAGTGTCGTGACTTTGCAGATCTTGTTTCTGATCAAACAGCAAAATTACACTCTAACTAAACGTAAAAATGTGAAATCATAATCAAGGACCCTTTCAAATATTGTTTTAACCCCCCATTTTTTGATTCATAAAATTGTTTTGTTTGTGTTTGTGTCTCAAAACCTTGTTTATTGTGTGTGTGTGTGTGTGTGTGTGTTCTTAGTTATTAAAGATTCTTTCTGCCCCCCCCCCCCACACACACACACTTTTCCATGTTTATACACTAAATGACTGCATACTTTATACATCTGTTGTTTTATATAAACTAATCATAATTTATTTTAAAATTTAAAGCAAATTTTTCTCACTCTAGATTAATCCTAACCAAAACCATTTGAACTTTTATTAATTTAACTTTTTAAAAATTATTTTATGTACTCTATGGTCCACTTAAATGTTAACATTTTCACACCAAAAGCAGTCATAGTTAAAAAAAATAAAAGGCCCTTTTCTATTCTGTCTCTGACCCTCTGGCCTCTGAACGCTCCTCTTTAAGGTCTCCTTTAAGACTTCAATGTAAACGCCCACTGAATGACTGGGTAACATATTTGCATATTAATTAAGTAGAGTACATACATAATGAAAATGTGAGCTTTTTCTAGTACAATGTCAAAATGTCGAGCAAAATTTTATTTCTTCATTTATAACCCCTGTTGGAGTTCCAGTATGTTTCCACATGATCAGGCTTATTTCAAAAGAAGGAACGTGGAGAAGGAATAACGTTTCTCATGACGTGACAGGAGGTCGAGGAAGGTCCGGTCTGAAGATACGATGGTGTTTGTGGCACGAGGTTTATTGATCGTTGTTCCTCTTGACGTGTGTCGACTGCTGTCCTGTCTGCGGAAGAAATATTCATCTGGTTAATCCATTTGAGTCTCAGGGGTGTGTGTGTGTGTGTGTGTGTGTGTGTGTGTGTGTGTGTGTGTTAATGCTAACAAACCAGCCTGATCAATAACTGCTTAATCAGCCGTTCACGCTGTAGCTCAGATCAGGGGGTCGTGAGAAAGTGCAGGTCTGACCCTCGTCCACACAGCTGTCTCTCTCTCTCTCTCTCTCTCTCTCTCTCTCTCAGAGTTCGTCCATCTTTTTAAGAGTGAAAGTTGCTTTTTCTTTTTTTTCTCACCTTTTGTAATTTACTGTGCTTTTGAGATTATATGGCTTGTATTTGGTCTTAATCACATTTTCTTGTAAAATAATGTCAGCTTTTTTCTGTAAAAAATGACCCTCTGACCTGATCCGACAGCACTCTGATGGAAAAGAAAATTTAATCTCGGAAAAAGAAACAAAGTGCATTATTAAAAAATGCTAAAGATCATATGCGCTAGGCTGCCAGTAACACTGCACACACACACACACAGGATGTAAGTGTGTGTTGGGCATGATGGAGGCGACACATCAGTCTACATTAAGTACTAATCTGTTTCCTGCCAAAAGTCCTGTACGTTACACTGAGGCCGGATTTGAGAAGTACAGTATGTGTGTGTGTTGGATAGATGTTAAAGTGTTCTGCATTGCTGATATTAACCATATAGTCTCCTTACAGTTATTACTTACGGTCAGTTATCAGAGACACACTGCATATAATTTCTTTAATATGTAGTATGAATATTAAATATGCAGATTTTCTATTGTTTATTTAAAATTTCTTAATAAATCACTCACTTTTTAATTTGAGAACTAATATAAGGTTTCCTATTCATTACATTTATTTTTGTAAAATAATTTCTCAATTATAAATGGATCTTATCATTTATTTTAAATGGTTTAAATATTAAATATTTAATTTTTTAGGCAAGTAATTATTTTTATTTATTTATATATAATTTTAATTTAATGTATTTTTTATAAAATTAAACATTAAAAAAAATATTTTATTATAAACAATTCGAGTAATAAATACTAATTAAAAATTTGTATTTATTTATATATAATATAAAATAAATAATATATATATACATATATATTATGTAAAATAAAATAATTTGTTTATTAATGATAAACTCTTATTTAATTGGTTAAATGTTGAATTTTAAATCAAAGAAAAAATATTTAGCCAATGGTATCACAAAAGGAGTTGGTAAATACTTTATGCAATTAAAATTTCTTATATTTCTGTATTATTTTTATCATTCTAGCTTCCTAATATTTTGGTCAATTTGGGGGAAAAAAAGGTTTTAATTTTCTTTCTATTAAATTGATAATCGATTAATGGCCTTAAATATTATGGCATTATTATTTAATGATATGAAGTGATTAAACTGCTCATCATCATTTCGTGTAAGTAGTACACTAGTATTCAGTACACACTAGAGCGAGAGAGAGTTTGAACCTCACACCTCACATCAGCACATGCATACAAACCAGCGCTGGGCCATTAAATATTCCTTTTGATTGGGTTCTAGCTGCATCGATTTAAAATAGCACATGCAAGACTTCACACACACACACACAAGGCTAAAGACAATTCAGTTTCTGCCCTGATGGAAGATTATTATATTCATAACTAGCTCTGTATTAGTTGTGTTGACTTCAGGGAGTCTTAAAATGAATTACAGTCTTTGTGTTTGTTGTCCTGGATGAGCTTAACGGATGTTGTTTTCTTCTTTAAATGAGTTTCCCTCTGTGATAGTTCTAAGTGGGGTTTGGGATAATGGCCACTGTGTGTGTGTGTGTGTGTAGTTTTTACAGTAAAGAAATGTTCCTTGGAGCACATGTAGAATGCCATAATAATCAATTTAACCTTGAATCAATGTTACACACATCACACAAATGCTAATCACCTCGTGTGTGTGTGTGTGTGTGTGGGTATTCCCTACGTTATGGGGACCAAATGTCCCCACATAGTAATACTAGTAAATTTTGATCTTGTGGGGACATTATTTTGGTCCCCATGAGGAAAAAAGCTTATAAATCATACAGAATGATCTTTTTAAAAAGTCTAAAATAGCAGAACATTTTCTGTGACGGGTAGGTTTAGGGGTAGGGTTAGTGTAGGGGGACAGAATATACAGTTTGTACAGTATAAAAACTATTACACCTATGGAATGACCCCATTAAACATGAAAACACAACGTGTGTGTGTGTGTGTGTGTGTGTGTCATTTACGCCGCTGGTGTTCTCTCTCTCTCTCTCTCTCTGCTCATTAAGGAGTGTGGATCAAAGTCCTCGTCCCGTGTGTGGTGGCGTTTGCGGCTCTGATGTGGCCGTTCCCTGGACTGAATCCCTGGCTCACTCACTGGAATGAAACATGGCAGCAAAATCCCTCTGATATTTGTCCTTTGACTTTATGGCTGTGTTCGGAATAGAATATTGTATCTTAATATTCACGGTCAATTTTAAGTGGTTTATTTACATTTTAGTTTTGAATTATTTAACTGTTGTTATTTTTTTTATTCGTATTAAATTTATTCGTATCAAATAAAATAATTTATTTTATTATTTTGATTATGAATTATAACATTAATTTTGTGTTAAATGGTTTAAATATTGATTTTTAGTTTTAAAGAAAAACATTTGGCATTCTAATACTCACAGTAAAAACCCCAGAGTTAAATCAACTCTGCTCAGATAACATTTGGTCCCTCTCTAAATAGTAAACAGAGATTGAATGTCTTTTATCTTCAGTTGATTTCATCAGTTGTAGTTCTTGTGTTTCTCTATTCTTCAATGATTCTGCTTGTTAACAGCAGGTGTTCATCATTAATGTTCAATCATCGCTTCATTAATTGCTTAATCATCTCATTAACTTTAACTCTGCTTCAGTGTTACTTTAACACTTTTAAGAGAGGGACCAAATGTGATCTGAGCAGAGTTGATTTAACTCTGGGGTTTTTACCGCAGCAGATGCTATTCGCTATACCAGCTTTATATAAAAACGTATAATTTTCATCAACACATTATGAATGTGTTGTCCTCCTAACCAGACTAAAAGGTCTCCTTTCATGTCATGAGTTTTTGTCCGAACTAGCCGATGATTCTAGAAACGCTTTCTGTTTTCCTGCGACGTCGTGGCTGGAACAACAACACAAAGCACGGCAATGTTATTAAAATTAATATTAATATTAACATTAAAACCGTCTAATGTGAGTTTGAATATCATTTTGTGTGTCTTACTGAAAGCAACAACGGACAATTCACCTCAGATCTTCAAAATAAATAAAAGGAAACAAGAACGTTCAAATTGTCGACTCATTGTGAACAGATATATGACAAAGATTGTTCCTGTAACTCAGTTCTATATATTTTAATAATGTTAAAATGGTGTAATATTCATAAATTTGATTATGTACTTACCCAGGTAGCCGAAAAGATGTGGGCCAATAATGGCCCAAATCCGGCAAGCCGGAAGAAATATCTCGGCCCAGTTGCGGTTGCCGGACTCTTGTGAAACGCGGGAATGAATCACGCGGCATTTCTATTTTGCACCTCACGTGCGAAGCGGAACCGGAGGGCACGTGACCATCGCGTGTACAATTTATGCTGGCAGTGTCGGCCCAGAATCGGCCCAAGTACAATGGCCCGGGTGCCGATTATGGGCCGACAATAAATGTGTCCTATGGTAGCAAAAATTAAGAAAAAAACTCTTAATATGCAAATAGCATGAGAGCGATTTATCTTCATTATTAGACACTTATTTCATGTAGTGAAATAATCATGTTGCCTTTGGCTTGCTTAAGTTGGGGACACTTGCTTGATATTCAGCAGTGTTTTTGGTGTCGTTGTATGCGAACTGAGCTGAGCCGGATGATTACGTCACTGTTTTCTGCAGTGCTGATATACATAAATGAACTAGACTAATTACTACTGATATTTGCAACGGAATGATTCAATAATATATAGAATAAGCTGCACAATGACACCATTTTCTTATTCATGTAAAGCTGCTTTGCCACAATTTGCATTGTAAAAAGCGCTATATCAATAAAGATGACTTGACTTGACTTGACTAGTGCTATTTATTTAATATGAAATTATGAATAACATTATTTTTCCCTTTGAATTGTTGGACGTTTTCAATTATTGCGAGACAAACTGTGCTGTCATCCTTTCAAAACTGCTGAAAATTATACCGTATATTTTTAGATGAGTGATAATTATATCTCCCCTTATGCAATACTCAACTGTTGCTTTAAGATATTTTGAGATGAAGACGAATCTGCGGTGCTTTCATGTGAGTCACACCATAGGACGTTCTGTCACGCTAAAGGACAAAAATGGTAGTTATTGCAAGAGAGTGAGAGGGTGTTACGTTAAAGGTTTTTATTTAACTTTGAATGTGCCTAAGAAGAAAGAAAAATTACATTTGATATGTTTAAAAAAAATTAATAAAAAAAAAGAAAGAACTGAGACTCCTTGACAGAGCAAATATTTTTGCACCCCAAAATCTCTTTTAATGTGATTATGTTGTTTGTTAAAGAAGAAATCACATTTAATTTAATTACATCACCCATGTTTTTAAAAAAATCACATTGCATAACTTTCCATAATTGTATAGTTTAACATACATTTTTATTTTAAAATATAAGGCCAGCACTCATAGTTGAATGTGCCTAATGCGCCATTTCTCAGCCACAATCGGGCCAGATCCACACAACCAAAACCTTGCCGGATCTGGACAACCATTACTGGGCCAGAGCTGGCGCACTTCAGGTAAGCGCGAGTGAGCCGATACTCAGCCGCATTTGGCCCGATTCCACTGGCTAGTACCCATTCCGTCGCGAATGCCGTTTGAACTTGCTGAAAGAGCCCGCCCCCGCGCCCTTCTGATTGGCTGTGATTTTTGATTGACTTAATCGCGTCTGGTGTGGACATGGTGTGTTATACAGACGCTTTCTTTATATTTCAATCTCTAATAACGAACTTAAATGTGTCCCTTGATATTTAGCCGTCCTCTACCCAATTCTCCTCCTAAAAACACCCATAAAACACACTTTCTTCTCTATCGGCCTTGTCCTGCCGGACCCCTGGGGTTTCTCTGTACTCTAAATGTCATCCCTTCATCCTTCACTCTTACCCTCCTGAGCATTTTGCCTTTGCAGTGGTTTCATCTTTTATTTTGATCGCATTCAATTTTAATGTCAAATTCTTTGTGTAAGCGGTTTTCTGTCTCTGACCTTATATATATACATGCCAATGTATATGTGTATTTGTGTCACACTTGATGGATCATTCTATCTCTTGTGCAAGATATTGAACAGGTTCGAAACATGACCTTTGACCTTAGTCGCTCTACTTGCTTTTTTGAGGACATGTGTGCTCATCGGTCGATATGTCATCATGCTGGAGGTCAAAAGACAAAACATTCCTCCATCTGTCTTTATATATTTATGTTTATATACATTTTGATACCTGTAAGCGAAGACCCTTTGATCTCGTATTCACGTTTACTGTAGATTCAGCCCCAACCTTCACGCTGACAGTCAGGCGGATCAAACGATCCCCGCTGCACTTCTCTGATCTCTCTCAGTTAGACCTGAGATTTTGACATGATCTCATCAAGCGCCCCGCATGGACACACAAACTGACAGATGCTGCTCAGATACAATTCAACTCAAGAGATTACAAACATAATGAGCCAAAAACAAAACAATATTTATGTTGTTTTAGGAGAGCTGATGCAAACTCTCTGGTCAGAAGAAGATTGAAGTTTACTTCTCCTCGCTGCATATGGAATAGTAATAAAAGAACATACACACTTATCTTGTTGCTTCTTTTAAATAGTAAAGATCTAGTGGGTGTTTTCCTGAGGCAGGAGTAAAGTATGGAGGAAATGATATACAGTGGATGGAATATTTTGCAGGTGTTTTTGAGTTCGAGCGCGACATCTAGCGGTGGTTGAGGTTATTGCAGCACCAACAAAATGCCTCAGTGTCGTTTCGCTTTAAGAACACTTAAAACTTGTTGAGTCCTCTAGATACTAATGTTACTCTCTCTCTATCTCATGTACACTTTAGTCTCGTATTTATTTTTATATGACAAGGAGACACGTTACTGAGCAAACCAAAAATCCACGTTGTGATTTCATGATTTATCCGCTAGATGGCAGCAGATCGCTACGCTTCAAATCCTTCAGTTTCTGAGTACATTAATAAGTGTTCTACACTTAGTATTCTGTTAATGTCTTGAAAGTATTTTTTTTTTATAATAATTCTAAATATTTTAATATTTTCTCGTTTTTATGCTGGACAGACACAACGAAAAAAACAAACGGCCTATCAACTTAGGCTGATTTTAACTTGCGTAAACCAGCAAGTACTTTAAAGCCATACTTGAGTAAAAGTATTGATATGTTACCAGAAAATGACTTTGGTAGAAGTAAAAGTCACTGTTTAGAATATTACTTGAGTATGTGATATTTTTTGTACTTAAATATATATATTTTTTTTATATATATTAAACATACTTGAGTACTGAAAGTAAAAGTACAAGTAAACGCAAAATAGTTCTATACACAGTTTGAGCAGCAAGATTGTTTTAACTCTATTTCTTACATTTTGTTTGCTTTGAATAAAAAAAAATGGCTAAATGTTTATTGTACAGTTTTAAAAATAAAAAAATACTAATATATTAATGATACCTTGATCATTCATGTTAATTCATAGTAGTAGTAGTAGTAATAGTACACGTTACCTTTAATGTTACAAATAACTAATTTCATATAAATTCAAACAATCGTGCTTAAAATGGCCATCTTTACGCACGAAGGCATATTATCTGTATCCTTTCACTCGTTATTTTCTTCTATTTTAGAACACTTGATGATTATCAAATCAAAATATTTGTTAAAGTGCGAATAAAAAAAGAACTGAAATCGAATTCAGTTCTGATTTACGTTTCTGTCGGCTGCATGATTAGGATACAATTTAAATATGCAACTTCGCTGGATAACGAATGCATAAAATCGAACGAATGGATATAAACAGATGCAAATAGAGGGAAACATTAAACAGCTTGTGTTTTAACCGCTTGAGATAAACGTTACTACTAACGTCAGCATCGTCTCGGCCTCGACGGCAAACACACTGCCGTTCTCCACTAATGCAGCATCTAGTCAACAAACTAATTACTTTAGTGAAATGAGAACATATACCGTAGTGTCCTGTATAACATACCGCTTTGTTGTCGGTTTTAAATCTGTTTTTGAAGTGTCCCGTTCTGTGCAGCGCGCAGCCTCACATCACGTGTCAAAACAAACTCTACGAGGCTTTATTTGGCCTCTAGAGGTCGCTCTCTTCACAACAACTGACGCAACCCGGAAAATTGTGCGAGCACTTGTTTGCAAATGCTTGCTTGCAGTCTGTGTTCTTCCGACTTTATTTTGTGGTAAGTGCCGAAAATGCTTGAATCGGAGTAAAAGTAAACATTTTATTGAGGAAATGTAGTGGAGTAAAAGTAAAAGTTGACCGAAATATAAAAACTCAAGTACAGATTCTCCCAAAAAATACTCAAAAGTACTGCAACAAAGTAATAATACTTACACTCCTGGCGTAAACTGCCTTCACGTGCTCTCGGAATTATCGTAAATACGAGTTTCCTGGGAAAAATTGCACATGAACGCCATTTCGAATGCGATAAGATCGTAATCGAGACTCCAGATTTGGGATTTCTCAAATTCCCAATAGCACCTGAAGGCAGCATTCGTCACTTCCACTGTGTGGAAAAGAGCAGCGTGAACATTCTGACAAACATCTCATTTTGCGTTCACTGAAGAACTTCTGAATGACGCGAGGGAGGGAAATATTGACAGAATATGTGTTTTAGTTTAATTATTCCCAGTCTGACCACATGAAACAATCCCGTTTTCATCCCTGTAGTTCGTGATTCCAGTCAGAGAGGAGCGCTGTGTTCGCATCCCAATGGATCCTCAGGACGGGACTCCACACACACACACACACACACACACACACAGCAGTAGATTTCACTGTCTGTCTGTCGCCAGCGTGTGCATGTGAACGGATTCTTGCCCGTTTTTCCCGGGATCTCTACCGCCACACCGACCCTTTACATCAAAATGTGTGGCTGAAGAATATAACTCGGGATTACTGTGGCCTAAATTCCCCATTTTGTCCTCCTGCGGCTGTCCGAACTGAGGATTTGCTCCGGCCAGCTCCGCGATCATGTCGGGGAAAATAGAAAGCAAGCACGGTAAGCGCGAGCCGGCCCGTTGAGAGTGTAGGCCTGGTTATATCGCACTTTAACAGCTCCGAAATCTTTTACCGATGCATTTAATGCTCTAGTTAGGATTGCACGGGTCTCTAATGCTCATTTCGACCCAGAAATATGTGGTGGAATAAATCCGTGTCCGTTAGCACGCGCTAAGTCCGAGCTCGCGCCGCCGCACGGGACATTTAAACGGTGCTTTTCTACCGAGAGAGTCTCGTGCAATAATGCGTGCGCAATAAACACGCATTTCTCAAGCCATGCTCGCATGCGAACGGCACAGCGGCGGTCGAGACCCAACATCCTGCTGCTGTTGTCAATCAGGATGAGTTTGAGAGTTGATGCACATGCATAGATTTAATCATGCATGCTTGATTAACTCGCACTGAAACTATATGAAGTGTATGTTCAATTGTGTATAAAGGCTTTCTTTCAGTGAGATTCTTGTTGACAACTTTATATTTGTAGCCCCCTATTATAGAGTCCTGAAGGTTTTTATGCAGTAAAATGAGTTCATAAAAGCAGCATGTATTATGCAAATGTTGTTTGAGTAGTAGGTTTTGCAAACATTAATGCAATTTTGTGTGTGTGTGTGTGTGTGTGGACAGTGTCACCTTGTACTGAAGGAGGGATTGTGGTCATTTCTGTTTGTTTCAGTTGTCTGGCTCTGTGCACACAGAGGTGGACGCTGTCATGTTGCCTGTTATGTTTAGGAATTTGACAACACAGACCGTCTGTCTCTCTCTCTCGAGATGTGTCCGTCTGGCTGTGGCGAGTCGAACGGAAAGCGACAGGAGGTTTCTTTCGGTGGTGGGAAGGAAACTCAATCCCCCTGATCACCTCACCCTAAACAGCTGTCCCGAACGCCCGGATCGGCTCAGGGTTTAGGGTGAGGCTGCCGGGGAAGTTTTGTTGTTCAGTAACGACAAATGAAAGCAATAAAACCACTTTTTAATGCACATAATGGGGAATATTATTACTGAGCAGTATTAGGATTGTTGGTTGACGTTGGAAGCGTAAATTTAGGTCATATTAAAAGCAGAAATGCCAAATTTAAATGTTAGTGCGTTAACATCTGCACTTTGTATTGTGTTTATTCCTAATTTCAGACTGTAAAACTTAGAGTTTGAACATTTTTTTTTTTAAGGAAAAGATCAAATGTTATAGATATTTTACAATAAGGTTCATTAGTTATCATGAACTGCATTCATTAATCTTTGTTAATGTTAGTTGCAACATTTACTTACACATTATTAAAATCTTATTAATGCACTAACATGAACAACTGTATTTTCATGAACTAACAGATTAACGAATGTTTAACTAATGAACCTTATTGTAAAGCGTTACCGAAAGTATTTTTGCCTCTACTCTGCAAAATGCCTGGAGAAGCTATAAATGAACTATAATATAAAAATCAAGTGTTATTTATCATTATTATTATTATTACATTATCGTCCAAACGTTTGGGGCCAGTAAATGTTTCTTACGTTCGCCAAGGCTTCGTTTATTTGATCCAAAAAACAGTAAAAACAAAAATGTGAATTTATTTTTTTTTCAAGAACTGTTTTTAAGTATTGTAAACTAATTTATTATTTTGATCAAAGTTGAATGTTCAGCAACATTTTCTCCACGATCCTTCAGAAATCCTTCTAATATGACGATTTGATACTCAAGAAACGTTTCTGATTGTTATCAATGTTGTGCGGCTTCATATTTTTGTGGAAACACTGTCGCATGAACAGAAATTTCCCAAGATCTTTTGTAACATTATAAAAGTCACTTTCGATCAACTGAGCGTGTGTTTGCTGAATAAAAGTATTATTTTCTTTAAAAAAAAAAAGCCAGCAGAAATGGTGAAACCTTTGAAACTGTTACTCTCTATAACAGCCGAGCTGCTTTCTTATTGTGGGAAGGTAAAGAATGTGTCTCCCGAGGCGTTATTCACCTCAACGTTCCTTCGAGGCTCAACTAAAAGACGCATTTGTCGCATTTTATCGTGGCTGAACGTGTTTGAGCCTTGTAAATTGCCCTCTTATCTGAGGATGAACCTAATTTGAACAATATACACCATTTAGTTGATGTATTCAAATCGTTTTGGAAGCCGCATTCTTTGCATGTTCTGTTCAGGCGCACGTTTTGTCCTGTCTTGCACCGACCTGTAGGAAGTCTCTCCCCTGTTGTTGGGATTGTGTGTTTGGTTACCGGGTTTGTCTTTTGTGCATTTTGCTGGCCAGGCGAATCGATGTACGGTTCTGGATAAGTCTAAAGCCAGCCGAAACAACAAGAGCAGGACGGAGTGCGCGGACTGACTCTGTATGTGTGCGTTCTGATGTAATTCTCCGCATCAACATGTTTCTTTGTCGCTGTGGATACGCTGACCTCATGCCATAATGCCAGTGTCATTCATGCAGAAACGTTAAAACCAGTCACTTACTATGAACTACCTTCCTCTGTCTGCTTCGTTCTATCCCTGTGGCGTGGAACAAAATCAGGAAGCTGATTTGACCTCCCTCAACTTCCTTACAACAGTGAGAAAATGAACTTTTGGGGAGGAAAATGAGTGTGTGAGAAATCTTGAGTGTGTGTACTCGTGTCTCAAGGCTTCGGTACGCTCTTAACCCTTGTGCATTGTTAAAACAGCCGCGATTTTAACTGCTTTAAAAATGTATCAGATAAATATTTTTTTCACATTTTTTTTTGCTTAAATCTATTAATCAACCTCAGTCCTGATCAAAACTACTAAATTTAAAAAAAAAAAAAAAATTCAGGATTTTAACTCTTTAAAACGTTAAAATCAGATGCTGCACAAAAACTATCAACGCATCAAAGTCAATGTTGTTTCTAATCTTTGACACGTTTTTTCCCAAATCAGTGACATCATTTATGAATTTGGCAATTAAAGAGTTCAAATCCTGTTTGTTTTTTTTGTTTTTGTTTTTAATTTAGTAGTTTTGATCAGGACTGAGGTTGATTAATAGATTGAAGCAAAAAATTATTTATCTGATACATTTTTAAAGCAGTTAAAATAACGAAAGGGTGGTGAATTTGCCCACAGAGTACTGTTGAGTTTTTGAACATTTTCAAAGCATTTTCCCAAAATATGTGTCAAAATAAGATTTGTCACCAAAAATCATTCCATTTGCTGAAACACGGAGAAAGTTATGGCCAAATTAAGACTCAAAAATTCCCCATAGTGGATGAAAACATCCCCAACAGCACAAATGGGTTATAAATACACAGAGAAGCATTTTTAGTTCCTCCGAAGAACCTTTTTGATATTTTTATCCACTATAAAGAACCTTTTGTGGAATGGGAAGCTCCCGTGGATGTTAAAGGTTCTTCATGGAACCAACAATGCCAATAAAGAACTTCATTTTTTAAGTTTATGGAAGGTCTTTAAGGGAAAAGGAAAATTCTGCCATTAATTACTCAATGTCATGTTGATCCAAACCTGTATGATCTTGCTTGCTTTCTGTGGTGCAAGCAATGTAAAAAAAAAAAAAAAAAAGAAAAAGTTTTTTTTTTTTTTTTTTTAATGCAATGAAGGATAGTGACCTTTGCTGTCGTATAGCTATATGCCGTATTCTTTCTGAAAACAGCTCTCAAGCCATTGGAATATAGTGCACAAGTCATATAAACACAGTAAAATGGTGGCTGAAGCCGGATACTGAAGAACTGGCCAATAAATCTGTGTGCGCTGGAAGAGCTGGTCCAGTAACTACGGTGGCCGGGAAGTGCAAAACAACATTACAAAGTGTGAAACACTTTTATGAAGCTCGAGACAAATTTACATTTTAGAAAACAAATTAACAAGACGCAAAACACTTTTACCAGTCCCGAAACAAATTTACAATGTCAGATTCTTCACGGAAAGGGAATGTCCCACACACCGGAAGTGACGCGGTGAAGGGTGTTGTTGTTGTTGTAGGTGAGCGCGGTAAATTCGTGTTGTAGTTGTGGAGTAAATGGCGTAGATAAAGTTTATGGTGACCGAACATGGACTGCGGCCGAGGGACGTTTTGCCCGTTTTGTGGCAAACGCATGAGCAGCTTGACGCGGTTTAGCTTTACGTGTGGTCAGTGTTTGGAGTTTCTAAAAGACGCGGACCAGACGGAAACACAGGGGATGTCTCGACAGCCGGACAGAGCTAACCAAAGTAAGTTACACTTCCGGTGTGTGGGACATTCCCTTTCCGTGAAGAATCTGTCATTGTAAATTTGTTTCGGGACTAGTAAAAGTGTTTTCCGTCTTGTTAATTTGTTTTCTAAAATCTAAATTTGTTTTGTCCTTGGTAAAAGTGTTTTCCCCATGTAATTGTGTTTTATGATGGGTAAAAATATTTTCCAAAATGTAAATTTGTCTCAAACTTCGTAAAAGTGTTTCACACTTTGTAATGTTGTAACGGCGATTAAATGCAGCCACACACTATAAGATAATCAGGACCCAATTTCAACAATCCTAGGGAAAGTCCCAATTATCATGATGGTTCCGACTATCTTATCAGATTTTCCTGAGGTGTGTTAAGAGTGATTGAATCTGCTCAGATCTCAAATCGACGTATACGACGGCCGTCCGTGTTCTGCAACGATCTGCGCTCTGTCCATGTGACGTATTTTACGTCATCAGGAGGGTCCGCGGACATCCGCACACCCGGTCCACTTTTTGTAACTGCACGGATGGTGCGTGCACAAGAGCGCATGTGCAAGTGAATTGAGTCTTTGAAAACGGCAGTCCACTAGAAAGTGTCCGAACGGGTCTCTCCGTGCTCACAGGAAAGCACTTTGAAAGGCTTGCATGCTAAGCTGTGCACGAGATGGAGCGCAACGTGGAAAATAAAGTGTACCTGGTCCTTGAATATCCAACATGTTGAATATTTACGATCAGAAATCCTGTTGTGTGGGGGTAACCCTGAGGTCAAACTCGCTTGCACTCTGCAGTATGTCACATGGAACCGAACGATACCCAATCAGAAATCAAGCTGAAGTATGACACTGCTTTATCCAAACCTTTGTCTTTTTTCCACAAATTTTTCGTAAAAAGTAGTCCAAACATACCATTTTTATTTGGTCATCCGCCATGTTTGTTTACTCTAAAGTCATGTTTGACCACGAGAGATTTTGCGAGATTTCCCGTGTTCATATTCGGGACTCTTGTTGTTTTGGGAATGGAATCCGTAAGGGCTTGTTCACACAGAGACGCGGAAAAGTGGAATTGGGGAAAAAACGCAAGGTTGAACTGATTTTAACTCGGGCGCTGTGTTTTTAGAATGCTGCAAAAGATGCAAGACTTGTGTGCAATGGACATACACGTCCATTTAGCGCATTTACATAGAAAAAGAATGGAAAAGTAGCGCGTTGAAACGGAAAAACGCGCTCTCCGTCAACAGGCCCTTATGGTGTGTCCACACCAATATTCACATTGCGTTACTCGCTCTAGATTACTCTCGGGATTACGTCGCATCACTCTCGCAAATAAAAACATTGCGTGATGAGGAGTGTCTTCATCATCATGATCGACAACAACAACTCGCACATAAACACAAGTCGCTACTAGTAAACCAGACAACATCAGGAATGCCAGGTTGTGCTAACTTAGGCTCATGGCAGTGCTAACCAGTTCACAGTAACGTAAAACTCACAGATATCTCCTTTTTGTCCCGTCTCTGTATGAATAAGAAGTTGACGCAAATTTTGGCGTGCCCATAGGCGGCTACAATAATGCTCTCCTCCATTTTCTGATAGAATTTCCCGCACGAGTTGAAATTTTTCAACTTCATATTTCATATTCATATTTTAAATATGAATTCATATTTATTTGTGTCTTTGCACTGACTTTATGTAATCTACTTGCGCGAATAATTAAATTCGCTTTTGGTGTGCGCACATACCATTAGTGTGTGTGGTGTGCAGTCTCGGTGAAATCACGGTATAGTCTTCACATTATAAGAACCATGTTTGTGGGTTTCTCTTGCGTTTTGAAAATCTCAACCTTAAGTCCTTAATTGTGCATGATTGGTGCACATGTAAACGCTAGTAGCCTCTGTTTGAAATAGAACAATGGCTTGGAATTTCTACAGAAAACAAAAGTATTTTGGCTTCTGAGCATCATTTTTTTTTTTTTCTTCAGTATTCAGACAAAATTAAAATACGTTTTCAGTAGAACTCGTGTCGTGATCGTAATGTTCCTTGTTCTTTTTGTATCTGAGCAGTTCTGAGGAATCGGTCTGTGTTTTCATGTGGTTGAGCGATTGTGACATCCTCCAAATAACCCGACTGTAATAATCCGTCATGTATTTGGATGTAGTTATGAGTAGCTGCGTCGCTATGTGAAACCCTGACTACAAAATTATTTATACGCGCTCGTGGATGTGTAATGCGTTCGGTCGGGTGTGTGTGTTTATCTATGAATAGTTGCATTGCCATGTAAATCCCAGACAACAAAAATGCGTGTGAGTGCTCACATGTACATGCTGGTGTCCTAAACACAGTCTAGCAGTCAACTGAGAGATAACGCACTACTGAGAAATACAGACACATGAGAGATTAAGATGACTAGTGCATGTTTGGGCTGGATGAGAATATATAGAGAGTATATATATTTATACATTTAAATTGCACTGCGTCTTTCAACAACCTTGTTATACGTGTTTTTTCGTGCTTGTATTAAAGTGGAAGACCGCTTGATCTGAGGCGCTTTAGAGCGTCAAAACACCATTTATTGTTTGAATTTCATGATAAAATGGACAAAATTTGAATTCTTATCAGAAGTATCAAAGCTCTTTGCGATTATTGGATGTGAGAAGGGCTACAAATAATGTTTGGTGTAAGGAAAACAGTGGATCTGGCAACCTTGGCTTGATTCACAGGGCCAAAAAGAGTCCGTTTAAAGTCACTTTTTAACTGTTAATGCATTATTAATTGTCACTTTTAGCCTTAAATTCAACACGAGAGATTTCCTTCACACACACTATGAGTTTCAGTCTGACACATTTTGATTGACAGGATATAATCGGCTGTTTTTCATCAATCGGGACATGGCTGATAGTGAAAATAAGTTGCTTTTAACAGCCAATACATTGGTACATCCCTAATATTTGTCTCTATTAGGTTTTTGTAATGTCAAACAATTTGCAAATCAGTCTAAATCAATTTTTGAATCGGTCTAAATCAAGTTTTAATGGAGTTGGGAACGTCAAGTTGCTATTTATTTGCATCATCACTACTTATTCCAAGAAGGTTTAGCAACGATACTTGTGAAAAACAGTCTATTTTGTGATATAATATGCCTTAAAGTTTTGTAGTGAAGTAAAATATGAATGTTTTTAACGTAACGATGCCATCTTTACTCATGCTGATCTAAAATAAAATGACTTTTAAACAAATCTAATATCTTGATAGGCTTTATTTGGCTTACGTTTCTAATTCCCGATTGAGTGCGGTGCTTTCTGATTGGTTGTCCGGAGTGTTTTGGCCCTTTGATTGGCTAGAATAAGGGCAGAATTATTTAGAGTCATCTCTGGCTACTTGTTTTTTGTGCCAAAACTGTAATTTGGGGTTTTAGAGAAATGAACGCAGTAGATTACTAGAATGAAAAACATGCTCTTACTATCCTGAGCTTCAGTAATTAGATGGTACTTGCTCCGTGTGTGTGTGTGTGTGTGTGTGTGTGTTTGCGAGAAGCAGGCGTGTGTGTGTGGACGTGCAGGGCTTTGTGGGAATAAAGTACGGGATGTATAGATAGATCTCTGATTTGAGCTGTGTTTGAGCTGCTCAACTCCATAATGGAGGTTTAAAATGTATTGACCGTTTTTCTGTTCCCGTTGTCTTTTTCCGGATCAGTGTAAATCAGTTTGCGTGTGCACAGTTTTCCATGCCGTAGGCTTAATCGATCATTTCTCACATGTCAGGCAGTTTTTCATCCGTGCGGATTTTGGCCGTCATCGCTTCAAAGTTCCTTTTGGAAACGGGATGTTTTGCCATTCCAGCATCATCCGACACACATGGAACTCTGAAAGACAACGGACTGAAAGTTCTCTACAGTTCTATTTGAGTTTATTTTTAGATTCCACTCGGTTTGAAGTCTGAGTCAGGCTGGGTCATGGGATTTGACTGAGGGTGACTAACTGTGAACCCTGAGCAATGTCTCCGGTCCTGGATGCTTAGTTCCGACTTCTACTAGTGACCTGTTGGACAACAGCCTATTTATTTATTTTGATTGATTGATTGATTGATTGATTGATTGAAGAAAATGTCCAGTATCGCCTCCAGAGATCCCTGAGATTGGAACAAGTCTGTTTGGGTTTCTAAACGAGTTCTGAATTTCTATAACCAGAATTTGTCCGGGTTCTACATGGGAAACAGCAGTCGGAGAACCCAACCTCTTCTAGAGGAGACGGAATATTTTAATGGCAGAGATCCAGATACAGGTGAGAACAGACGCGCTGAAAGCATGGTTTTGAAATATCAAGGTCATTGTACAGTTTATGTGGAAGAATGTGGACTTTGTTTTCAGAGTGTGATTCAACAGGAGTAATATATAAGATCAAGGCGGGATGAACTTTGGATATTGTCCCTTTGTATTTACTTATGAAGCGATCTTTTGAGCTTTCGTGTAATACTAGTCATAAAGCGCACTCATTCTTTACTAGTTGTACTTTGGTTCCAATGAAACACGCGTTTGTGATGTTGGATTTTAGATTTCCTAATGTTCTCATTTATTTCTGTCAATATACGCTGTTGGATTTAGATTGACCAGTGTTTGTTCTGGATGTTCTTCAAAGTCATTTGACTTACCTTGAAGGTTGTGCTATCGTTTATATTCTTTATTTATTTATAGATTATAGTGTTACCCTATTTATATACCATGGTTCATTAGTGTTACATTAATACATAGTTGCTTGCACTTTCAAGAGTTTTTCTCCAACAAAGAAAGTATTTCTGGGAATACAGAAGCTTCTGATGTGAAATTCCAGGGACATTCCTTCCCGTTCCAGTTGTGTGGCTTTTGTCTAAGTGCTCATTTGATCCAGTCAAACTCTGGGTGGATCCAACCCAAGGATCTGCGTCCAGAAAAAGAGATGCCGAGAAAGGCTTTCATGTTCTGCAGGAGATGAATGAGATGGTCATTTTGACTAATCTGTTTGGGATATTTAGGATTTAAAGCTGTGGGTTCATTTAGTGGACTGATGAGTTTCTTAAGAGGAAAATGCTCCTTTTTTTTTTTTTGCAAACACAGCGTAGACCAATAGTTCTGCTCTCTTTTGATACCTGTATCAGAAACGGTGTATTTAACTTTCCACTTTATCAGTGAAACATGCACTTGAATGTTTGGTGTTCGCTGTGCCAGCATCTATTCAAGGGCCGCAAGTCCAAAATAGGACATTCAGAACTGCTGATGGCAGAACCTCAGATCACATTAAACCGTCTGCGAACGGGTTCTGTGTAACTCAAGCCAAACATCTGGGTTCATGTTGTGCTATCAAAGCATCCTGTCTGATTTAGAGGATATAAATGATCGTTTTACCCTGTAGTTTCAGTGTGCCAGTTTTCATGCTGAAATGGAGCTCACCACTAGGGCTCAGAAGTACAATGATGAAAAATAAGAATGCATTAGAGAAAACTGACTGATTCAGTTACGTTAGTAGTTCGTTCAGTCCCTCATACAAGACGATTAAGCCTGTAATTCCATTCGTAACCCATTTTACTTCTGTAATCTAGTGCAATTCCAAGTGAAACAGGAAAAAAAATGTAATAACTTGATTTTATCCAATAATTGGATCGTAAAAAGTGGGAGAATTGAGTCAGGTGGTTTAGGGGGAGGAGTTAAAAAGTAAGTGGACTTGATGTGGAACATTTTTATTTGGTGTAATGTTTGCGAGTGATTTCATGATGACTTTTGAGTAAATGCACAGTATTATTTTGTACGTTGTTCATATTCGTGCTGGTTGATTTGGTTCAAGGCAGAGGACTCTTTTATGATTTTTTTTTTTCATTGCCTTTTGGAGAGAATGAATGGGTGGAAAATACTTCGGAAATACTATTAGACATCATCCAAGGCCAGACAGAGAGAGCCTCTCTGGAGAAGGTCGTGAGCGCGTGTGTGTGAGAGAGATAGCAAGTGAAGGATAACGAGTGTTTTGCATCCGGAAATGATAATCTCCGTGCTTTTTTTTTCCCATTGCTGCGCTGTCATTCTCTCTCGGGCTGCATAATGCTCTGTTTACCAAACAGAAACTATTGAAACATCATCAGTCCTGACGTACAGTCTGTCTGCTTGCGATACTCTGTTTACCTGGCACTTTGACTGTCTCGAAGTTTTTAGAAACCCCGAAGATTGCACTGTAGTTTGTGAAAGCAGCAGGAAAGCAACAGAATTTGCTCGTAATGTCTTTATGGGAAAAGGATTCACGGGAACAAAGACACGGGCGTGGGTGTCCAAAGGTGTGATTTGGTGTCGTTGCGCTTTTTTTCATAGGAATTGTCTTGAATATATCAAAATGGTAACATTTAAGGTTTCAGTTACTCTCAGTTAATATGAACTACAGTCTAAAAAAATATTTATCAATGAACAATACTTCTACAGCAGTTATTTATCTTGGTTGATGTTATTTTCAATAATTTACGTATTTTTTAAATCAAATTGTAACTAGATGAGCTAAGTTTGATGACGAACGTGGGTCTGAAAGCTTAAAATAATTTTGAACAGCTTAAAGTTGAAGGTTTTACTCAGAGAAAGTTAAAAAAATGATTTAACACATTGCTAGCCTGTTTTAGCACATTGGTAGCATGGTTTAGCATGTTTTGCTAACATGATTTGAACACATTCTAGCATGTTTAGCACATTGCTAACATGATTTAGCATGTTTAAACACTTTGCTGGCATGAATTATCATGTTACTGGCATGTTTCAGCACCTTACTAGCATGAATTAGCATGTTTAAACGCTTTGCTAGTATGAATTATCATGTTGCTGGGATGTTTCACCACCTTACTAGCATGAATTAGCATGTTTAAACACATTAATAGCATGAATTAGCATGTTTAAACACTTTATTAGCATGAATTATGTTTAAAAACATTACTAGCATGAATTAGCATGTTTAAACACTTTACTAGCATGAATTATGTTTAAACACATTAATAGCATGAATTTGCATGTTTAAACACTTTACTAGCATGAATTAGCATGTTTCAGCACATTACTAGCATGAATTATCATGTTTAAACACACTAATAGTATGAATTAGCATGTTTAAACACACTAATAGCATGAATTAGCATGTTTCAGCACTTTACTAGCATGAATTAGCATGTTTAAACACTTTGCTAGCATGAATTATCATGTTTAAACATAGTAATAGCATGAATTAGCATGTTTCAGCACATTACTAGCATGAATTAGCATGTTTAAACACACTAATAGCATGAATTAGCATGTTTAAACACACTAATAGCATGAATTAGCATGTTTAAACACACTAATAGCATGAATTAGCATGTTTAAACACATTAATAGCATGAATTAGCATGTTTAAACACTTTACTAGCATGAATTATGTTTAAACACATTACTAGCATGAATTAGCATGTTTAAACACTTTACTAGCATGAATTAGCATATTTCAGCACATTACTAGCATGAATTATCATGTTTAAACACACTAATAGTATGAATTAGCATGTTTAAACACACTAATAGCATGAATTAGCATGTTTCAGCACATTACTAGCATGAATTATCATGTTTAAACACACTAATAGTATGAATTAGCATGTTTAAACACACTAATAGCATGAATTAGCATGTTTCAGCACTTTACTAGCATGAATTAGCATGTTTAAACATTTTGCTAGCATGAATTATCATGTTTTAACATACTAATAGCATGAATTAGCATGTTTAAACATTTTGCTAGCATGAATTATCATGTTTAAACACACTAATAGTATGAATTAGCATGTTTAAACACACTAATAGCATGAATTAGCATGTTTCAGCACTTTACTAGCATGAATTATCACGTTTAAACACTTTGCTAGCATGAATTAGCATGTCTTATAGTACAAAAGGTTTGGCCCCTCAATGAAAGTCTATGGAAGTTTTCGTAGTTTTGATACAGCAACCTGAATCTGAAGGTCTGACCCAAGAATAATAATAAGTTTAAATGGTAGATCAGTACAACATTACGAAGAATGTGACCCCTTTAAGAGTTGTTTGTTTTGTATTTGTTTCGTGTTGTTGTAGATGTTTGTGACACTGCTTAGAGAAGAGACTGGGACCAGGAGCTAATTTCAGCTGACACACGTCAATCACGTGTCACTTTGCTTATGTCACCGTGGCAACAGAGTCACTCTGTGTGTGTGTGTGTGTGTTATTGCGTAAAGCAGAAGGGCAGGAATAGATCAGGACCACAGCGTGTGTTTGATGGAATGTGGAACTCTAGTTCAGAGGATGACGGCTGTGTGTTTAATCATAGCTGTGTGTTTGGGCTGAACCATATGGATAAAATATTTTTGAATATATGTGTATTGATAATTTTATGCTCTAATTCATGTTTGCATTTGTCTGTAGTCACATGAAAACAGACTATCTTTCCTGAATATATATATAAGCTGAGCACACAAATCCTGTCAGTGAGCGTCTTCAGATTACTCCTCCGTACTATCGGCTGTCCTTCAGCTTGCGGCACACTTGTGTTTTTCACTTGAGTAAGTCTCTACGCATCACGTCTGCTCCAGTAACCCAGTTCACCTCCTCCTCCCGCACCTGTTTCTCCACAGCTCTTTTATGACAGCGTTTCCTGCCGTGTTGTTTGTGTGGGTAGATTCATGCCAGGATTTGAGACACTCGCTCATCGGTATCATCAGTGTTGCAAATTTACATTCCTTTGCATGATGTTTCAATAAAATAATGCCTGTTTGACAATCGCAGAACAGGCATCGATTGTGCTGTAATGTTTTTAAAACGAAAGGCAGAATCATAAAAAAAATTAACATTTTCTTGTAATTCTAACTGTTTCTTTATGTTTATACCTCAATTCTGACTTTTCTTGTAATTCTGACTTTATTTCTCAGTTGCGAGTTTATATCTCAATTCTGACTATTTCTTGTAATTCTGACTTTATTTCTCAGTTGCGAGTTTATATCTCAATTCTGACTATTGTAATTCTGACTTTATTTTTCAGTTGCGAGTTTATACCTCAATTCTGACTTTTCTTGTAATTCTGAATTTATTTCTCAGTTGCGAGTTTATACCTCAATTCTGACTATTTCTTGTAACTCTGACTTTATTTCTCAGTTGTGAGTTTATATCTCAATTCTGACTTTTCTTGTAATTCTGACTTTATTTCTCAGTTGCAAGTTTATACCTCAATTCTGACTATTTCTTGTAATTCTGACTTTATTTCTCAGTTGCGAGTTTATACCTCAATTCTGACTATTTCTTGTAATTCTGACTTTATTTCTCAGTTGTGAGTTTATATCTGAATTCTTACTATTTCTTGTAACTCTGACTTTATTTCTCAGTTGCGAGTTTATACCTCAATTCTGACTTTTCTTGTAATTCTGACTTTATTTCTCAGTTGCGAGTTTATTTCTGAATTCTGACTATTTCTTGTAATTCTGACTTTATTTCTCAGTTGCGAGTTTATATCTGAATTCTGACTATTTCTTGTAACTCTGACTTTATTTCTCAGTTGCGAGTTTATATCTGAATTCTGACTATTTCTTGTAATTCTGACTTTATTTCTCAGTTGCGAGTTTATATCTGAATTCTGACTATTTCTTGTAACTCTGACTTTATTTCTCAGTTGCGAGTTTATATCTGAATTCTGACTATTTCTTGTAATTCTGACTTTATTTCTCAGTTGCAACTTTATACCTCAATTCTGACTATTTCTTGTAATTCTGACTTTATTTCTCAGTTGCAAGTTTATACCTCAATTCTGACTTTTCTTGTAATTCTGACTTTATTTCTCAGTTGCGAGTTTATACCTCAATTCTGACTATTTCTTGTAATTCTGACTTTATTTCTCAGTTGCGAGTTTATACCTCAATTCTGACTATTTCTTGTAATTCTGACTTTATTTCTCAGTTGCAAGTTTATACCTCAATTCTGACTTTTCTTGTAATTCTGACTTTATTTCTCAGTTGCGAGTTTATTTCTGAATTCTGACTATTTCTTGTAATTCTGACTTTATTTCTCAGTTGCGAGTTTATATCTGAATTCTGACTATTTCTTGTAACTCTGACTTTATTTCTCAGTTGCGAGTTTATATCTCAATTCTGACTATTTCTTGTAATTCTGACTTTATTTCTCAGTTGCGAGTTTATATCTCAATTCTGACTATTGTAATTCTGACTTTATTTTTCAGTTGCGAGTTTATACCTCAATTCTGACTTTTCTTGTAATTCTGAATTTATTTCTCAGTTGCGAGTTTATACCTCAATTCTGACTATTTCTTGTAACTCTGACTTTATTTCTCAGTTGTGAGTTTATATCTCAATTCTGACTTTCTTGTAATTCTGACTTTATTTCTCAGTTGCGAGTTTATACCTCAATTCTGACTATTTCTTGTAATTCTGACTTTATTTCTCAGTTGTGAGTTTATATCTGAATTCTGACTATTTCTTGTAACTCTGACTTTATTTCTCAGTTGCGAGTTTATACCTCAATTCTGACTTTTCTTGTAATTCTGACTTTATTTCTCAGTTGCGAGTTTATTTCTGAATTCTGACTATTTCTTGTAATTCTGACTTTATTTCTCAGTTGCGAGTTTATATCTGAATTCTGACTATTTCTTGTAACTCTGACTTTATTTCTCAGTTGCGAGTTTATATCTGAATTCTGACTATTTCTTGTAATTCTGACTTTATTTCTCAGTTGCAACTTTATACCTCAATTCTGACTATTTCTTGTAATTCTGACTTTATTTCTCAGTTGCAAGTTTATACCTCAATTCTGACTTTTCTTGTAATTCTGACTTTATTTCTCAGTTGCGAGTTTATACCTCAATTCTGACTATTTCTTGTAATTCTGACTTTATTTCTCAGTTGCAAGTTTATACCTCAATTCTGACTTTTCTTGTAATTCTGACTTTATTTCTCAGTTGCGAGTTTATTTCTGAATTCTGACTATTTCTTGTAATTCTGACTTTATTTCTCAGTTGCGAGTTTATATCTGAATTCTGACTATTTCTTGTAACTCTGACTTTATTTCTCAGTTGCGAGTTTATATCTGAATTCTGACTATTTCTTGTAATTTTGACTTTATTTCTCAGTTGCAAGTTTATACCTCAATTCTGACTTTTCTTGTAATTCTGACTTTATTTCTCAGTTGCGAGTTTATTTCTGAATTCTGACTATTTCTTGTAATTCTGACTTTATTTTTCAGTTGCAAGTTTATACCTCAATTCTGACTATTTCTTGTAATTCTGACTTCATTTCTCAGTTGCAAGTTTATACCTCAATTCTGACTATTTCTTGTAATTCTGACTTTATTTCTCAGTTGCGAGTTTATACCTCAATTCTGACTATTTCTTGTAATTCTGACTTTATTTCTCAGTTGCGAGTTTATACCTCAATTCTGACTATTTCTTGTAATTTTGACTATTTCTCAGTTTTGAGTTTATGTCTCAATTCTGATTTTATTTCTCACAGTTGCGAGTTTAAATCTCAATTCTGACATTTCTTGTAATTCTGACTTTCTCACAGTCACTGGTTTATATCTCAATTCGGATTCTTTATATATTAATGAAAATGAGCTTTTTTGTTATCCTATTTTTGTATTTTTTATTAGTTATCTTATTTTTTTGTTCATTAATGTAATAAGGTTTATATCTTTATTTATATTATACTTTAAAAGGCGACTTTTAATTGGAGAATAAGAAATACTATTTGTGAGTATCTGCTCTTAATTATATATTACTCCATTCCTAATATTTAATACTATGAATATTTAATACTGTAATATGTAAAAAATAGTATTACATTTTTTAGTTTAAGAACAAAATGCAGGCCTAGCACTTACCAAATTCAAAATATATATGAGTGTGTGTGTGTGTGTGTGTGTGTGTGTGTGTGTGTGGTTATACCCATGACCCATGTAAAGAGGATGGGCACCAGAGGAAGTGCTCCTGTGCACTGGAGCCAGACAGGAAGTTGATGGGTAGGTCTGAGGCCAAAGCAGGAAGTGGTGGCTGTGACCCACAGGTGACATGAGTTAGGAGTAATTGTGTGTTTGTATGTGCGTAATTTGGTTCAGAAGCAGACCTTGAACCGGAGGTTAGGGAACGCCGTCCACTGTGATGGGGTCACTGGACAGGAAATGATGCAGGATTTGGACGGGGCTTCCTATTCCTGAATTCATTTTTCTAGCGGCCTTCCTTGTGTTCAGACACACTTGTTCATTACTCTATAATGGACATGGTTTGAAGGCCGTAGTTAAACCATCTAATATCTGATGCCTCCCTCTGTTTTTCCGTCAATCTATATTATCAGCATTCCATTAAAGACAGTGAAAACACTCCCTCAGGCGGGCCGAGAGCGAGCGAGGGAGTGAGAACATTTCAGAGGAATACATTCGCTTCTCCGTTGAACTGTTCTGCATTAAGTGGAATTTGACTGACAGCATAATTTACTTAGACTTAAAGCACAGCATCAGGGTTACCCATAATGCATTTCAGGCCTATTGCCATTGCAGCTTAATGGGCTAAACATTCTGCTTTTAAATATTTCAAATGTCATTCTATCCCTGTGCAGCACTTGCTGTCAAACCCTCAAAGAAACAATGTGATTTCAAGTTTTGTGTGTTTTAATGTGAATGTTTTCTGAAGGTGAAAGTGTTTTAAGCTTATGCTGTAAGAGGCATGAACAAAAAAAGGAAACTTAACCAACCACAATTATTTGGATGAAAATTGATCTATCAATTAATTAACTATGTGTCAGACTGATTCCAGGTCATCTGGGCATTCAATGTGTGACGGAGGCCAGCTAGTAGTTGCTGTGCGAGTAAACCTCCGACTCCCATGCCGGAAGACCCGGGTTCGAGGCCCGCTCGGGTAGAGGGGTTTCATTGGTGCCGTGACCCGGACGGGAGTCGGACGCTCTAACAAGGAGGCTAAAGGCTGCAACCCCTCACGTCTGTCGCAAGAGCGTCTCTTGAGGTCAGAGGAGTGAGGTTTACTCGCACAGCAACTACTAGCTGGCCTCCGTTACAAATGCATACTACATACTAATTTCTTTCAAAAAAAAAAAAAAATGTAGTGTCGATTCTGATAGTTGGTCTTCACTGCACATAAACTCACCCGCGCAACGCTAGGTGGCTTGAATCATAACTAACTACTAGGGGTGTGACGAGACCCCTATCCCACGAGACCAGACGAGATTTTTATAGTATTTTTAAGAAATCCTCAATAATGAAACGTATGAAGGGAAAATAGTCTTTTATTCAACTGAAAATCATAAAATGCAAAATTGTTGGTGCATTTTGAAATCAACTCGTAATGCATGTCATTTTACTTCTATTTTCATGAATTATTTGCAGTAAAACAACATGCAAACA
Organism: Opsariichthys bidens; assembly: GCA_037194245.1. NCBI lineage: Eukaryota > Metazoa > Chordata > Actinopteri > Cypriniformes > Xenocyprididae > Opsariichthys > Opsariichthys bidens. Next base: position 18,118,261 of record CM074294.1, on the reverse strand, counting down.
CTGCTAAATGTTTTGCCACAAAATCAACCAATTGTTTTCTGCCCTGTATAATTTCACATGAGAAATCTCACTGAACTTCTTTCTACAGATTGAACACAAATTAAACAGTATAAATAAAATAAATATATAAATAAAAAATTCAAATAACACTTTAAGTGTCACTTTAACAGCAGTACAAAGTTGACCATTTCCCAGTCACTATTGATTGTGTGGCTGTAACTGTGATAAAGCTCTGCGTACACAGAGGTGTCCAACCGTCAGCAGTGACAGCGATGCTTTCTGCCTCTTTAGTTCACATATCGCGCCTAAAAAAAGCTTCCTCCTTCTTTTGCAAGCGTTCGGGAGCTCGTGCTTCTGTAGCGTCTGTCGTTGCTATGCAATCATGAACTGTGCTCTCCACGACCATGAGTAAGTTTCAGCAAGGGATAAATTGATTTTTAGCCCTTGCTTTAGCTTTACCGCGGCACAGGCGTGCCAGGAAAAAATGAGCGTGTCGCAACCGCGTCGCTTCCATTTTGCGCGAATGAAAATGCGCGCGATATGTGAACGGCCCCTAAGAGTCTGTACAACCTTGGCCGAGGTGTACGGCATAGTTTTCTTACAATGTTTACATATTGTTTGTCTTGTGTGTTATTCTTGCACCGTTTATCAGTCCCTCCAGAAAATCGCGATTATGCGATCGCTTGATTTCATGCATAAGTCCGCATATTTATGCGGGGGTCGCATTTTTTCAAATATGCCGCACTTTCGTCGCATAAATTGCCGATTTCAGCAAGAAAAATATGCGTGGCTAGCATGATTTCATAATCCCTGTATTTTCGTTGCAAAAAAGTCTCATATATCTTAGCAGAAAGTTGAAAAATGCTGCGTTTACTTCACAAGTAAAGCGCCATTATTTTCCCCCTATTGCCATGGGAACCTTATGACGTGACGTAACGACGCGACGTGAACGTCATCTGTAAACCCCGCGGTGAAACCATGATGAAGCACGACAATAATTCTCATTTGCCAACAAAAATAAGCTCAAAAGAGCGCGCAAAGCAGTTTCCCGCTCTTTTACATGATAGTGGGGGCAAATTATTATATAGTATAATAAAGCTACAGAACTTATTTGACTCAATGTTTTGTAATTTTGAGCCATGTGTTGATGAAGGTCTGAAATAAAACAGAATGAGAACTTCAATATCCTGTGATTTAGTAAGTCTGCCTCTTCACATGAAGGTAGAGTCTAGTGAGAACAGGGTGTTGGGGGGGGAATCACCTTTTTTTCCTCTTTTGCATCAAAAACCGCAGTTTTTGCAAGTTCCCGCAATTTCATCGCATAAAATTGCAAAAATATCCCGCATATTACATCGCATTTTTTAAGAAAACGTGCCGCATAATCAAAGATTTTTGCCCGCAACAATCACAAAAAAATCCCGCGTTTTTCTGGAGGGACTGGTTTATTATTTCTACTGGAAAACCAAAATGTTTCCACACAAACGATTTGAAAGTGGCGGGGGCATCTTCAATAATGATTTCACCCTCACACTGATAGCACGACGAGACAACTTTTCACCTCGACGAGAAATCTCGTCACGTTTTAGTCTCGCGAGATCTCGTCACACCCCTACTAACTACATTAACTTTGCATGATGCAGCCACTTAGACGCAGTATCGTATTGTAGAGATTGATTGCTGGTGTGAGTGCTGGTGCGTAATATGGATTTTAGTGGGGATTACATTTTAAAGTACTACATTACCCACGCTCCACTGCTTTTCCTTTCAGCCTGCAGGCCACCATGTATGCGTGTGTGCGAGGGTAATTAAGGGTTGTATGTGTGTGTATTAGAGCATAATAGCTCCACCCATGTCAGCTACTATACGACTTTTCCGTTTTACCCAAAAGGCATTGTTCTGAGCACGCTCTGAACGGAAAGGCAGAGCCCCTTTGTGCAACAATGGCTGTCAACACGCACACCAAAACACACAAACATGACATGTAGCTTCCTGCTTTTTTGTAACCCAAAATCACATGCACTGCTCTGCCTTGTGTGTGTGTGTGTGTTTTTTTTTTTTTTTCCTCATGAGGGGTCAGAGGTCGACTGTGCATCTATGCGTGCACACTTCTTAAACACACTCTAGAACAGTGTCGTCGGGGCTAAATAAACTTCTATGGAGGCCTCAAGATGATTTAAAATAAGCTAAAACGACTAAAAATGAAGATATTTCTGTTTATGTTTTATGTTAATGACCTTGTTGTTGTGATGTCACGTTCATAATGGTCTCTGGATGAGCTGTGCAGTTTAGTTTCTGTCGAATTGTGCATGTGAGAGTATTATTTAACAGATCTTACTTTGAACAGGATGACAAATTAAGAAATACAGTAGCAGTCTCTCTAATTACAGCCCATAAAATTCCAATTATGATAAAAACCCCACAGACGGGGATTCTAGTTTATGTAATTGCCTGTGGGAGCACATTTGTTTGCTGATGTTTATCGCCAGCAAGGCTTGTATGTGTTTGTTTGTATAGTTTAATTGTGCTTATTATATAAAATGACTCTGATCCTGCATTGATTGCAGGTTGTAAATATCCCAGCCTCCTCTGTCAGTGACAGATCATCTCTCCAACCGTATCTGTCATCTCTCTGATATCAAAACAGCACCGTTCGAATCGTCTGGGGTTTTTTGGTCTGAGACAGAGAAAATATTTTTTTTTTCATGCAAACGCTTCCCTTTTTTTTGTTGCTCTGTTGTGTACATGTTTAGTTTTGTGAATTTATCCGTCTGTGTTTTATTGTCTTCCAGAATCCCAGAAGTCTCACCTCTCCTCTTTCACGATGAAATTGATGAAATTTCATTCCCCGAAGATTAAAAGAACTCCATCTAAGAAAGGCAAACAGCTCCAGCCCGAGCCTGCAGTGAAGACTCCAGAGAAACCTGTCAACAAGGTAGAGCAACTCTACCCTCTCCTTTAGAGTCCTACAGTTACTCGACTGTAACATAACTTTCCACCATCCCAATTCTAGGTACTCTACTTCTGTCTTCCACAGTAAACATGAACTTCCCACCCTTAGATCTTTACACTTACTCCAAACACAACCCTCTCTACGTCAGTGAACAATAACTCTCTAATTTCAATTCTGCAGTAAATCTGCTGCTGCTCTACCACAGTAAACATTAAAGGGTTATTTCACCCAAAACTTAAAATTGTCATTAATTCCTCTCCCTCGTGTCGTTCTACACCCGTAAGACCTTCGTTCATCTTCACAAATGAAGATATTTTTGATGAGATCTAATGGTTCAGTGAGTCTCTATTGATAATTTACACTTTCAGATGAACAGAAAGATACTAAAACATATTTAAAACTGAGTACAGTGGTTCAACATTAATATTATAAAGCGACGAGAATACTTTTTGTGAGCCAAAAAAACACAATAACGACTTTTCAACAATATCTAGTGATGGTGATTTCAAACACTGATTCATGAAGCTTCACGAATCTTTTGTTTCGAATCAGTGATTCAGAGCGTGAACCAATGAAATTTCGTAACTTTTTTTCCAGTTACTTTTCGTAACTGAAATTATTATGTAACGAAGCCTCGTTTACTGAAGTCACGTGACATTGGCAGTTTGATTCACGCTCTGAACCACTGATTCGACACAAAAGATTCGTAAAGCTTCATGAATCGTTGTTTTGAAACCACCCATTTTTATTCATGTTTTTGCGCACAAAAAGTATTCTTGTCACTTCATAAAGTAACGTTGAACCACTGCAGTCACATCGACTGTTTTAACAATATCTTTACTACCTTTCTGGACCTTGAAAGTGGTGATTTTATTGTCATACACTTCTCGGATTTCATCAAAAAATATCTTCATTTGTGTTCTGAAGATGAACGAAGGTCTTACGGGTGTAGAACGACACGAGGGAGAGGAATTAATGACTGAAATTTCATTTTTGGGTGAACAAACCCTTGGACTTTATGCTTTAAGTTCTACTATCTCTGTATAACTCTATATAACTCTACTGCTGCTTTGTATTAGTTCTACAGTTGCTGCTCTATCGCCCGCAAACATCAACTTTCCATTCTAATAAACTCTCAATACTCATAACATTAACTTTACTCCCTCAGAACTCTACAGTAACACTAATGCCCTTCTACACCAGTATGTGAACTATACCTTCTTAATTCTACAGCAGCTCTATCTCTGTAAAGCTTATCTCCATACCTTTTTAACTCTACTGGTGCTCTCTCAACTCTACAGCAACTCTGTTGCCGCTCTAGCATCGCAAACATCCTCTGTAAATAACATTATTGTCTCTTAACAGAAGGTGAGTCGATTGGAGGAACAGGAGAAGGAGGTTGTGAGCGCTCTGCGTTACTTTAAGACGATCGTGGACAAGATGAACGTCGACACGAAAGTTCTCCAGATGCTTCCTGGTTCAGCTAGTAAAGTTTTGGAGGCCATATTGCCTCTGATGCAGGTGGAGGCTCGGATACAGCACAGGTGAGAGGACCAGCCGGTAGCGGCCTTTGCTATGTTTCACTCGTTTCATTTAAAACTGGCCCAACAGAAGGGGTCTCCGTCTGAGCTCCGAAAAGAGCCCCACCATCACAGTCGGAAATTAACGGGGTCTTGAATCAAAAATGTCACCAAAATGAATAAAAAACACCCTCAAAATACAAGATATGCAAAAATTGTCTCTGTATAAATTCTTGATTTTAATATTTATGATTAATCCCACACGAGCTGTGCTGTTTTCCTGAATATGAGCGTGTTTGCACATGTGATATTGCTTTTGTACAATAATATTAAGTGACTGACATTTTAGACACAAATTGTACTTTTTCTTTTTCTATTTTGCCAACGAAAACCGTTCCAAACAGTAGAGGCATTGCAATACAGTTTCGGTTTCGTTACTGAACGAATCAGTCTAGAATGATTCTGACTCACTCTGAATGAATCAACCATTTTGAATGAATCATTAGACTGGTTAAAGAAATAGACTATGAGTGAAATGTGGCATAGCGTTGTTAAATATAACAGAGATAATAAACTAATTGCAGTCGCATTGCATACAATGTTTTGTTTGTCTTTTTTTCTCATTGGGGGGCCTCCGACTGATTCTTTGCAACGGGCCTCCGAATTGCAAAGGGCGCCTCTGGGACCAGCACTAACAAAACAATAGTAACATGGTTTTTCGATATGTACCATGGTAATACCATGGTATTCTTTAAAATATCTTGGAGTACCATATTAAAACAGTGGTATATGAATGCGTTTTGCAGCTTGCGTGCAGCCTCTCTCCATTACGCTCCCTCTCTCTCTCACCGCAGCTCGGCAATGTCCTCCTGTCATAACCGCGTCTATCAGAGTTTGGCGAATCTCATTCGTTGGTCCGACCAGGTGATGCTGGAGGGCATCGACCTCGACGACAAGGACACTGTGACAGCCGTCACCACGGTGATCAAAGCCGTGTTGGATGGTGTGAAGGTGAGGGGATGAGATGTGCATTTGTGACAAGGTTAAAACAACACTGGCATATTTATAACCTGAGTGTGTGCGTTTGTAACAGGAGCTGGTAAAACTCACAATAGAGAAACACGAGCAACCGTCCCCGACGTCCCCCAGCAAACCAGCGCCTCCTCTGACCAAAACTGAGAGGTACGGTCTGAAAGGCCGATATGGATTTACCCGTTTTGCATGGAGACATTTAAACACTGTTGCTCTCTCTCGTTCTCAGCGTGTGCGAAAATCCTCTAACTGAACGAGAGAAGGCGATCCTGAGTAAGACCACGCCCATTGTCACGCCCACTGACAGCTTGACTGACATGTCAGAGGAGGAGGTGGCTCCGCCCAAACCTCCTCTACCAGGACTCAAACTGGCCGAGCACAGGTAAGGGAGCGCGGCTTGGAAATCTGAAATTACGGTTTCAAAATATTTTTAAAAGATGGTACTTCTGTGTTCATTTTTCACACTTGTTGCCTTGTATAAAACCATTTTTCATTCAAATGAATTACATCATTAAAAGATCAAAAGGGATTTAAGAGAATAACAAAAAAGAAATAAGAACGGTAAAAGTTCTAGGACTATTGTAGTTATTAAATCAAAAAATACCTTATTTGTTCGTCTAATATGTTAAAAACGCAAAACGTTTCTTGTCTTGTCACACTCAGTTATGAATTACATTAATCATATCATATTAATCAAATAATAGCATGTTTTCAATTCAAAACGGTGAAAATTCATAAAAATGTTGAGTAGTTCGCTTCACTGGATATTCCACTGAATGTTTGGCTATTTATTGGAGTTCTTCTGTGATCAGGAAGCCCCGCCTTCTTCGATTTGATTCTCATTCTGACAGTGACGAGCGCTGCACGGAGAACTGCACTGAAAACTATAAACATAGTGAATGTTTGGCTAGTAGGGCTGGGTGGGTCACTTTTAAAATATACTTTACTACAGATTACAAAATACATGCTTTGAAAAGTCATTTTTAACGTATTTCGTTGCATTACTCAAGTTTAGTAACTTAATCGAAATACTTTAGAATACTTTGGAATACTAATAAGTGTGAAACAAACACAAAAAAGGTCATTGTGAGTTTTTATCTCACAATTGCATGATATAAAGTTGCAATTGGGAGTTATGAAGTAAGAATTATGAGATATAAACTGAAAATATTGAGAAAAGTCAGAATTATGAGATATAAACTCGCAATATTGAGAAAAGTCAAAATTATGAGATATAAAATGAAAATATTGATAAAAGCCAGAATTATGAGATATAAACTCGCAATATTGAGAAAAGTCAGAATTATGAGATATAAACTGACAATATTGATAAAAGCCAGAATTATGAGATATAAACTCACAATATTGATAAAAGCCAGAATTATGAGATATAAACTGACAATATTGATAAAAGTCAGAATTATGAGATATAAACTCACAATATTGATAAAAGCCAGAATTATGAGATATAAACTCACAATATTGATAAAAGCCAGAATTATGAGATATAAACTCACAATATTGATAAAAGCCAGAATTATGAGATATAAACTCACAATATTGAGAAAAGTCAGAATTATGAGATATAAACTCACAATATTGAGAAAAGTCAGAATTATGAGATATAAACTCACAATATTGATAAAAGCCAGAATTATGAGATATAAACTCACAATATTGAGAAAAGTCAGAATTATGAGATATAAACTCACAATATTGAGAAAAGTCAGAATTATGAGATATAAACTCACAATATTGAGAAAAGTCAGAATTATGAGATATAAACTCACAATATTGAGAAAAGTCAGAATTATGACATATAAACTCGCAATATTGAGAAAAGTCAGAATTATGAGATATAAACTGACAATATTGAGAAAAGTCAGAATTATGACATATAAACTCACAATATTGAGAAAAGTCAGAATTATGAGATATAAACTCACAATATTGAGAAAAGTCAGAATTATGAGATAAAAACTCACAATATTGAGAAAAGTCAGAATTATGAGATATAAACTCACAATATTGAGAAAAGTCAGAATTATGAGATATAAACTCACAATATTGAGAAAAGTCAGAATTATGAGATATAAACTCACAATATTGAGAAAAGTCAGAATTATGAGATATAAACTGACAATATTGAGAAAAGTCAGAATTATGAGATATAAACTCACAATATTGAGAAAAGTCAGAATTATGAGATATAAACTGACAATATTGAGAAAAGTCAGAATTATGAGATATAAACTCACAATATTGAGAAAAGTCAGAATTATGAGATATAAACTGACAATATTGAGAAAAGTCAGAATTATGAGATATAAACTGACAATATTGAGAAAAGTCAGAATTATGAGATATAAACTGACAATATTGAGAAAAGTCAGAATTATGAGATATAAACTGACAATATTGAGAAAAGTCAGAATTATGAGATATAAACTGACAATATTGAGAAAAGTCAGAATTATGAGATATAAACTCACAATATTGAGAAAAGTCAGAATTATGAGATATAAACTCACAATATTGAGAAAAGTCAGAATTATGAGATATAAACTCACAATATTGAGAAAAGTCAGAATTATGAGATATAAACTCACAATATTGAGAAAAGTCAGAATTATGACATATAAACTCGCAATATTGAGAAAAGTCAGAATTATGAGATATAAACTGACAATATTGAGAAAAGTCAGAATTATGAGATATAAACTGACAATATTGAGAAAAGTCAGAATTATGAGATATAAACTGACAATATTGAGAAAAGTCAGAATTATGAGATATAAACTGACAATATTGAGAAAAGTCAGAATTATGAGATATAAACTCGCAATATTGAGAAAAGTCAGAATTATGAGATATAAACTGACAATATTGAGAAAAGTCAGAATTATGAGATATAAACTGACAATATTGAGAAAAGTCAGAATTATGAGATATAAACTGACAATATTGAGAAAAGTCAGAATTATGAGATATAAACTGACAATATTGAGAAAAGTCAGAATTATGAGATATAAACTGACAATATTGAGAAAAGTCAGAATTATGAGATATAAACTGACAATATTGAGAAAAGTCAGAATTATGAGATATAAACTGACAATATTCAGAAAAGTCAGAATTATGAGATATAAACTGACAATATTGAGAAAAGTCAGAATTATGACATATAAACTCGCAATATTGAGAAAAGTCAGAATTATGAGATATAAACTGACAATATTGAGAAAAGTCAGAATTATGAGATATAAACTGACAATATTGAGAAAAGTCAGAATTATGAGATATAAACTGACAATATTGAGAAAAGTCAGAATTATGAGATATAAACTGACAATATTGAGAAAAGTCAGAATTATGAGATATAAACTCACAATATTGAGAAAAGTCAGAATTATGAGATATAAACTGACAATATTGAGAAAAGTCAGAATTATGAGATATAAACTCACAATATTGAGAAAAGTCAGAATTATGAGATATAAACTCGCAATATTGAGAAAAGTCAGAATTATGAGATATAAACTCACAATATTGAGAAAAGTCAGAATTATGAGATATAAACTCACATACTAAATTCACAATTGCAAGACAAAAAGTCAGTATTGCAAGTTCATATCTCCCAATTCTGACTTTATAACTGTATGTTGTGAGTTTAAATCTCACAATTCTGAGAAAAATAAGTCATAACTGTAAAATTCAAACTCACAATTGTGAGGGAAAAAAAAACTAATAGTGAGAAAAAGTTGCAGTGACGAGTGAATTATAAAATGACTCAAAAAACATGAAAACAGTCGTGGATCATCAGGTCATGACAGTTCAGTTGGACAATTTTTTTTGATAAATTCAGTCATTTTGTCTTGTTCAGGACAGAACTAAATAAAAATAACAGAATTTTTATGATCCCTCTTAAAAGTATCAAAATGTTGATGAAACTGAACTCGTCTTTTTCAGACGGTCAGAGTCAGAGAATCACCAATCGCTGTTTAAATGACATTAAAACTCAAAGTAATCACTTTGGTAATCTAAAACACTTTTCAGATGGAACTGTAATCTGATTACCACCCATTTAAAATGTAACTGTAATGAAACACAGTGACTCAAATGTTGCATTTTAAATACGTCACTAAGTTACTTGTGTTTCGTTACTCCCATCCCTTCATTTTGGTTCTGTCTCCAATCATTTGATACCTCACTGTTTCCTTTACAGCCGACAGATTAAGGTAAATATGCTTGTGTGTGGGATGCGTTGATGAGGCTGACATCAAGTATACTTCAGTGTGTGCCGTAGTGTGTACTCGGGGAGTATGTTAGCGCGCACTAGTTGGCAGTGAGTAGTGAGCAGAATAATTTGTAGTATATTTAGTGACGGTAATTTCCGACGGGTGAGTCATGTTCATTCTTAAATCTACTTTTTTTTTTTTTTTTTTTTTCACAAGTAAGTATCTAAATATATTTGAACGAGAACGCATGCGACACACACACACACGTTCATGTCATGTCTCAACGGCGAGTGTTTTCATTGAGTTTTTGTCTGTGATTACAGACGTGCTGTAGTAAGTGTGTCATACACACTTTCTGTGAAGGGGAAATACAGATGGTTGTGAGTTATTTTAGCCGTCTGATGAGAAGAGATGTGTGTGTGTGTGTGTGTGTGATCGCTAGATATAGACTTTAGTGAGAGTACATGGCATACTTAATATAACATCAGTGAAGACGAGGCTATAGCTGGGAGCTGGAGCTGTGTTTGCTTAAGGTCACTTTTAAATCTAGTTTTGCGATTGAAATTTGTATAAATGTACATTTTTATGCATAAATTATGCATTAATAATTTTAGGCTTTATGATCGGCACAATTTCAGATTATTCTTATATGTGAATTCAGTTAAAATAATATAATTTACATCTCATTTTGCATCATTGAATTTGATCGTTTATATTTATTTATTTTATAGCCATTTTTATTTTAAAGTATGAAAATCCACATGCGTAGCTGTTTTTTTATTTATTTTAGAAACAACTTGAATCAGTATTTTTATAAACCTGCTTTATACTAAAATACTGTGCACAGTCAACAAATAATTTAAGCCATTTTACTGGCAATAAATGAAGAGTTCATTTGCAAAAACAGATATCTTTGTTATTATTAATTCTCATAAATCATGTTTTTTTTATTATAGTGCATTCCAAGTAATATCAATCAAACTGCAGTTGGGTTGTTTTGATTAAGTAATAATAACGGATAACTTAAAAAATTATAGTTCATTGAATTGTTTATATATATATATATATATATATATATATATATAATGTGTGTGTGTGTGTGTGTGTGTGTGTATATATATGTGTATATGTGTGTATATATGTATATATATATATGTGTGTGTGTGTGTGTATATATATATATGTGTATATGTGTGTATATATGTGTGTGTATATGTGTATGTGTGTATATGTGTATATATATATGTGTGTATGTATATATATATATATATATGTATATATATGTATATAAAGTTTGTTTTTTAGCAAAAGCAGATAACTCCACATTTCATGTTTCAGAGTTAAACCAAAACAAGTAATTGACCCTATGCAAAGACCCGCCCCCTTTAGTTACTGTTGCTATGTCCGACAAGTCATGCGCTCTCACGCCACACATCATGTTCTCACACAGTGAAAAATACATCCTGGAGCAAAGAGGACACTGACAACTTATGAAACAGTTTCATATTTAAAATATTGTAATTTTTTAGAGAAGTTTAATCAGTAAATAGCGTCTAGTGGCTCTTTAATGTGTCGCTGTAGCTCCTCGTGTAAACTAAACGTGTAAAATAAACATGAATGAACATCAGAAGGAATGTTGTTTCAAGCGCAGAAAGACGTTCAAGTTCACCGACGTTAATCTACTAACTCCCCTGACCGCTTTGTTACACAAAATGGCAGATTCAGGGTTATGATTGGTCAGATCGGCTGTCAATCAAAGGGTCAATTGCTGAAACCCACTAGTACGCACGCATGCGCCGCACACACACTAACGCAAAAAGACTAGCAAGGTTTCAGCATGTAAGGCGTGTTTGGTTTACAAGGAGTTGCAGGAGTCGAAATTATAAATCCTCGATCACTTTTAGTCAGCTTTGATGAAACGCCGCTCAGCTTGCGCGTCTTTTCGAAGTGACTAGCAACCTTGTCACCTGACCTGAATACCGCGTGCTGATTCGCTGAAACGGAGTTATCGGGTTGCGTACACAAACAACAAAGCGTGAACACATGATGCCTTGACAGTGGACATTCATTTTTTTATTTTTTTATTTGCAAATGAACTCTTCTTATGTTTTGTCCTAGTCTCTTTGTTTTACATGAAAAACCCAATATTAAAAACTGGAAGAAGTGGGAAAACTGTATACGTGTGCAAATTTCAAACCGTCTCTAATATTTTAATACGTAACGGCGTTATATCGGCCACGCATCACTTCAGCCGTTGTTAAACCCACGGCGCGAGGTACTTCCTCTAAGCCTCGTTTTCATCAGTGTGAATTATACATGTCATCTGCTCTAATGAATGATCCTTTCAACCGCTGTGTCTGTTTCTCTTTACGTCATCTTTGTCTTTCATCCATTTCTTTCTGCGATTTGTTTGTTCATCTTCTTTCTCTGCGCTCGTTCGGCGGGACAGGAACAGGATGCAGTTGTGCTCCGATCCCGTTGCCGGGCAGCGGAGGGCCACGGCGATGGAAACGTACGTTAGCTAATGGTGTATTTCTGTGTGCATTTTGACCTCACACAGTTACACCCCCCCGCCCTCCCTGATTGGACGGCGGCCATTACCTGCATGTGGTTGTGTGGCATTGCGCGTCCAATTGGCGTGGCGGCCAATCAAAGGAAAGCCTGATTGCAGTGAATTTGCATGGCTGACCGATGAGGCCTAGTCAGTAAATCCTAAGAGAATGTGAATTGAATTTCTAAAATAATTTTTCAGTCGATAGGAATCATTTAGAAGTTGTAAGTAAAACAATGTTTTTAGAGAATAACTTTCGCCTGTTTCTTTGTAGTTATTTGTGAGATTTTCTTGCAGATTCTGAGTGAAAATAGTTTCTGCTCTAATTTTATTTCGGCGTAGTTTCCAAATTCTCATTAGAATGTTCCTTTAGTGCATCAAAAGAGAATTGTTCAGATGAAATGAATTCAAAATGTTCCGTGAGATGAAAGTATTCCTAAACTCATTTTAAAGTTAATCTAATTTGATTCTTAGAATATTCTAATTTAGCCCTTTTATGAAATGGTTCCAAATTATGATTCCAAATGGAATCCCGTGCGCATTCCTTCAGGATTTTTTGACTAGAGATGCTCTATTCCCTCCCACTGGGTGTTCTATGATTAGTTTATTCTAATGTTTCCATGGTTACCTGCTCGAGCTTCATTGAAGTGTAAAGAATCGTCAGGGAAACCCCAGATGCGAACTGGCCGCCCACACATTCCACGCCTTTATGTGTGTGTGTGTGTGTTCTGTGTGAGTGTGTCCAATTAAATTCCTGGCTAGACCCTCGCCAACCGCGTGTAGACTGTTTGTGCTTGTTTCGGTTGACCTTGTTACATTGTTTGTTTCATACTTGTGAACTAATTTGCATATTTATGCATATTGTGCCCATAGCCCGCCCGCTCTGCCTCCCAAGAAGCGACAGTCGGCCTCCTCCCCCACACGCGTTGCCGTGGTAGCGCCGATGAGTCGAGGCCCGTGCGGTCTCAACCTGCCTCCTGGAGCTCTGAGACAGGTACGGCACCTGATCACGGCCCTTGAACTTTGACCTTTGTGTGACTAATCCTGATTTCTTGAACCGTTGAACCATAATACCAACCCTAATGCTGATTTCTTAACCTAAAAGTGAAGAATGTAATGTTGAATGGTTTTGAATCAGTATTGTTAAATGAAGGCATTTTTGTTCATTGAAATAAAGCCTAAATAAAATAAATTATAAATATTTGATTTAAAAAAAGTACATGAAAATAAATTGAAATAGGTTTAAGGACTAAAATATAATAACTTTATAGAAATATATTGCTGTCAAATTGATTACTTGCAATGTGCATGTAAATATATATATATATATATCGCGATTATATATATATCGTGATTTTATATATATGTCTCTATGTATTTATTTATATTCTATATATGTGTGTGTGTATATAATCGCTATATATATATATAGCGATTATATACATGCATTAGAAATATAGAAATATTTACAAAAAAAAATTTTCACAATTTTGAGAATTTTTTTTAAAAAATTACAAAAAGAAATAACAAAATGAAACCAAATTAAATGAAAGTTTGAACTGATAATGATATTAAGTAAAAGCTCATTTTTGTATTGTGTATTTTAATATGACGTTGAATGCTGGTTTAACCAATCAGCATTCAGGACAGAAACCATTGTTTTAATAATTATTACACCATTAATTAATAAACAAGTAATAATTTGTTAAATATTTTATTTTTTAAATCAGTGTTTTATTTCATTTTCATTTTGTATATTAATGTTAATTTTATATTCAATTTAAAATAATTATTAATAAAATAATGTAATTTCTTATTCTATTTTTTTTTTATTTATGTAGTTTTATTTGCCCTATTGTTATTTTACTTTTTTTGGGCACAGCATTAGAAATACAACTGTACAATTTTTTTCATGCCAGTAAAACGCTCTAAACGGGGAAAAAAAGGCATTTCAAGAGAGCATTAAACTGTATCATAAAAACTGATTCAAAAACCTCATGCAATCATTTTGCATGTCATTCTAGCGGTTGCAAAACCCAGTGTGATGATGTTTGAGTTGTGTCTTCTTTGGTTAAAGCAGCAGGAGTTTGATGTGGAGCTCCTCCAGAGGCGTTTCTCCGGTGGGAGTCAGTCGTACGGCGGGGATTCGCCTCGGCTCTCTCCCTGTAACAGTATGGGAAAGCTCAGCAAGTCCGACGAGCAGCTCTCTTCATTGGAGCGAGACAGCGGGCAGTGCTCTCGCAACACTAGCTGTGAAACACTAGGTATACACACACACACACATTTATTTGGTTTCTCCCTCCATTTCGGTCACCTGGGTTCCTTGTGGTGACTTCACTATTATGGATGTTTGAGTAAAAGTTGTAAGTCTACCAGGATTTGATCCTCTCTTTCTTTTTCTACAGAGGGATACGATCCTGATTACGACTTCCTACATCAAGATCTGTCCGTATCCGACCCTTTACCGTTTCCCACCGGCACTGGCAGCAGTCTGAGCCCTCTCCCAGAATGCCACGGGGAGTCTCCGTCGTTAAGCCCCCCCCAGCCCCCCGTCCACCCACGTTTCAGCGCTCCCGTCAGCAGTCAGGCTTCCCTAGAGTACTGGACCCCACCCCTCACACCCGGATCGACCAATAGCGTGCTTCCACCCGCCCTGCCGCAGAAGAAGCGACGGTCCGCACCAATCATATCGGCGTTCCCTCTTTACGAGCGCCTCCCATCGCACTACGATAACCTATCAGAAGAGGAGCAGCCCACGCCGCCATTCCCGCTGCTGACGCCAGTGTCGCCCATGCCGCAGGTCAACGGCGGAGACGAGCTCTTGCAGTGCACTGACCCCGACAGCCCGCCGCCGCTGCCAGAGAAGAAGGGCAAACAGAGTAAGAGAAAATGTGGCACCAAGTGATTAAAATCGCAGTCAGTCACAGATTTTTACTGAACGGGTGAATCTCTTGAAATGCCAAATCACATGATCCTTCAGAAATGAAGAATAAATAGAAACATTTTGTAACAATATGCGCTACCTTTTAAACAGTTTGGGGTCATTCATTTCTTTTCTTTTTGAAAGGAATTATTACTTTTATTCAGCGAGCGTGTGTTTAAATTAATTTTTTTTTTTTTTAAATGATAGTAAAGATTTATATTGTTAGAAAACATTTCTATTTTGAATAAATGCTGTTCTTTTTAACGTTCTATTTATCAATGAATTCTGGAAAAAAGCATCACAGGTTCCCACAAAATAAATCATCAAATCAGAATGATTTCTGAAGGATCATGTGACACTGAAGACTGGAGTAATGATGCTGAAAAATTCACTGGAATAAATTATATTTGAACTTTTCATCCCTTTTTGTCCTCTTAATATATATATGTAAATAAAACTTTTGACTTTACATACAAATGTCTTTTTTATTCTAATGTTCTGCTGATATTCATTCTAATATTCTGTTTGTATATTTGTAAATGTTTCTTGAATACAAAAAAATAAATAAATAAATAATATTTTAAAGAAAACCCTTCTTTTAAATGATAATATTTCACAATATTACTGCTTTCTTTGTCATTTTTTAACAATTATACTTTAAAAATATAGTGTTTCTAAACTTTTGACCGACACTTTACATTAAACAATAGTTATTTTTAAACCGTAACAATATTTCACAATATTACTGTATTTTTGATTAAATGAACACGACCTTGGTGAACAGAAGAGACTTGATTTAAAAAAAAAACAAAAACATTAAATCTTGATTATTCCACACTTTTGACCAGTGGTGTAACTGTAAATATATATTTCATTGTGTTACAGAAATAAAACCTCTCTGGCCATAGAAGAAGATCCAGAAATAGAAACCAAGCAAATGCCTATTTTTCCGTCTGTTTAACCGTGGTTTTTTTTCTCTCCAGTTCTGCAGTACATGCAGTTTGTGGAGGATTATTCGGAGCCTCAGCCGTCCGTCTTCTACCAGACTCCTCAGAGCGAGAGTATTTATGAGCAGCGGAGGAACAAGCGCTTTCAGGAGGTTTACGGCTTCAACGATTCCTACGGCAGCCCGGACTCTGTGCACGAAGTCGTCCCACCGCCAGCGCTGCCACCCAAACAGAGACAACTGGTGAGTTATGATCCAGTGCGTTATCATCAAATCCATGTTATCAGTGACCTGTGCCTGAGGGCAGTGACCATGGAGCAGGTCAAAGGTTAAGCTCCTAAAGGTTAGAGATCAAACTGAGGTTCTTTAGATTAGGTCCCATGTGACTCGTCTGGTGGCTACGTCAGGGTCACTGTAAAGTCAAGTGGAAAATACAGATTAACTTCTTTTTTTTTTGCTTTTTGTAAAAGAGTTACAGATTAGATTAGATTCTTTATCAAACCAGAACTTTAACCAAACCATATATATACACACACACACATACATGTATATATGTGTGTATATATATATGTGTGTGTGTATATATGTATATATACATACATACAAATATATATTCACAAACACATATATATATATATATATATATATATATATATATATATATATATATATATATATATGAATGTGTGTGTGTATATATATATATATATGTGTGTTTATATCTGTATATTTCCATTCTTACACACATATATGTTGCCTTTAAACCAGCTTCTACTTTTTTCCAGAGTTAATATAACTCACTTTACTTTTCCTTCTTTTTAAACCTAATTTCTTCTTCTTTTCTTTCCTTTGTCTCTCTTCTTCCTGTTCTATGTTTCTGTCTTACGCTCTAGGCCTCCTATACCTCTCCCTCTTCATCCTCCTCTTCCTCTTTTTCAATTCTCCCTCCTCCTGCTGGGCTTCCGGAGGAGGTGGAGCCTGCTCTTGGTCTCAGCCTATCAGTGTCTAACTCCTTCCTCAGTGGCCACGCCTCTTTGACCACACCTGTGGTGAGTGTCGAGCAGTCAGGAGTGGAGTGAAAAAGGACATGTAAACAATTAAGAAGGATTTTTTTCCTCCTTCAAAAATTAAGAAGTTGTGTGTAAAGTATTTCAGGGCCCCTATTTATTTATTTAGAATATTTGACAGTTATTTCAAGTCTCATTCTTGAAATGAACGCTCGTTGTCATACTGAAATAAATGTGACAAATAATTTTACATTAGTTTGTTCTCATGTTTCGTGAACGAGGCCCATTATACTCATCGTACGTTTGCTTGTATATCATCTGAATTCAGTGTTCTGGTCAGTGTGTGTGTGGTTTCGGCACACATGTGCTCTTCATATGGTTTTGTCATCATTTTTCACATGTTTCCCTGGGGTGGTTATTAAACCGCTGCTCAGATGTGACTTAAAGATTATTTATGGCGTTTGTGTGTCCACTTTGCCCTTTTGGGTTTTATTGGGTGACTTTTGGAAGCAGAACCGAAGCTGAATTAAAATTTAAGTCTAAAAGCTTATCTAATCTTAATTCATCTGATTCTGTGGGTTTAAGGTTTAAGTCCATGGCTTATCAAAATGCTGTTTAATCTTCATGTAGCATTAAAACTAAGTTTTCAGTATGTTCGCGGGTGTCCCCCGTACATAAATTATTTTACTGAATTACTCTGACCTCCAGTTGCGTTGGATTTCACTAATAAATTCTGGTGCTTTATTACACACTTAAGTTGTTTTTGAAGATTCTGCTCTTCGCATCAAAGGTGGCTCGTGTTGTCTAATTTTTGATTGGCAAAATTGGATTTGACATTAATAATGTCATTGTTTACATATTTTTTTTTATTTTATCAGTTATATTCAATTTTTTCCATTTATATTCAATTTTTATATATATATATATATATATATATATATATTGAAAAAATTGAAAATAACTGATATTTTTTTTTACTATATATATATATATTTTTTACTATATATATGTATATATTTTTACTATATATATATGTATGTGTGTGTGTGTGTGTGTGTGTGTATATATATATATATATATATATATATATATATATATATATATATATATATATATATATATATTATGCTACGATAAAAATCTCTCTTAAGCATCAGATTCTGTGATTCCTAGTGTTATTGTTAACAATTTTTTTTTTTTTGAATGATTTTATTAATTGAAATAAAATAAATTTAAAAAAAATATTAAATGGAAAAACAATATGATCAATAGCACAAGAAAATAGCTTAAATTTCAAATAAAAAAAATGAAAATATAAAAATATAAGCCAACTAAAAATATTAATAAAATAACACTTATTACTGAGATCAGCAAGCTGTGTTTCTCCCTGGCGATGAGTTTTAGAAACTAGTTTGTCATGGTAACAGAATCTGGGAATTGTTCTGGAATGTTCTGTGCTCTTGACCCCTAACCTTTGAGGTCAGAGAAGAAGCAATATGATTTGTGTGTGTGTGTGTGTGCCTAAGGAAAGACTTAACCATTTCAGTCAGTGTGTGTGTGTGTGACAGAGATTGTGAGGCTCCATATGGATGTTTTTTCTCATTCTATCTCTTTTCCTCACTCCCTCCTCTGAGTCTCGGTGGAATGCTTACATTCCAGAACAACACAGATGGCACATAGAATGGGGGAAGCTCTTCCCGATCTCTCCGGGAAACATGTTGGACCATGTTTGTTGAGCTGTGTGTGTGTGTATGATGGGATGAATTGGAATGTTGTTGCTGGTTTTCCAGGCGAGTCCCTGCAGGTGCTTTAATCCCAAGCAACATCCGGAAGTTCAGCCAAGATTTGACTTGTCCAGCATTGTGTTGCCTGATAGTTTGTTCTTTTTTTTAGTGGGTGGTTGCCAATTTAAACTTGTTGTCCTGCTATTTTGCACAAAATAGAACTTATTTCCCTCTCCGTTCTACAGTATTTTACCTTCTTTTCACATTTATTCCAAATGCTTCCTCTGATTCCATCTTTCCTCTCCCATTTCTTCTCTTTCCTTCTGTTTCAACCAATCGTAGAGTTCCGACTCGATTGGCTTGACCAATGCCGGCCGAGCTCTAGATGGTGGTGGTGTCTCTAACGGGTCCTTGACCAGCTCTCTGGTCTCTCTGGCCGTCTGTCTTCCTTCTGAGTCTTCTCTTTCTGACTCACTTCTTACCTCAGCGGTAAACACACACACACACACACACACACACATTTGAGTAGTTATCAGAAGATGGACTTATCTTGTTTTTAAATAAAGGAAATTATAATCACTACCCAATAACCATGTGTTTTGTATTTCTAAAATCAAAAATAAAATATTACCAACTATTTATTAACCATTTTGGTAATACTTTGCGTAAAGCCTTTATGTATAATAATAAAAAGTATTTTTGATGCGTTATATAATGTACCTTATTCTGAGTCTCTCCATCAGTGTCGACTCCGGTTTGAACAATGTAAGGCTGAACACCGTCTGCGTGAGATTCTCCAGCTTTGTTGTTGTTGTGCTGTTAAAGCTCCGCCCTCTTCTGGAAAGGGGGCGGGAGCAGCAGCTCATTTGCATATAAAGAGACACACACAAAAACTGTTTTTGCTCCTCACACCCAAATAGAGGCAAATTTGACTCTATAGTAAATGATCTGTGGGGAATTTTGAGCTGAAACTTCAGACACATTCTGGAGACACCAGAGACTAGTACATCTTTTGAAAGGGACATAATAGGTCCTCTTTAATGCACGACAAACAACCATTTTCAGATGTAACAAAGAATCTGCAAATATTATAATGCATTTAACTTGAGTTACAGTTATTTATGAAAAGATATAATGCATTATAACGTACATTATAAATACCTTTCTATATGGTTTTATGTTGCCACTATTTTTTCTACTAAAGATGTCTTCAGAAGGAGATGCAATTTTGTTTAAAAAGCATAGATGCTTTTGAAATAAACATGAAAAAATACTTTATCTCAAATTTTCTTGAAAATATAACGTGGGCTGTCAGCTTATGTGCACTTTTTTATGTTAAATTAAGAAAATATTGTAAATGTGTGTGCATCAATGCCATCTAGTGGTAAATATATTCTAAAAGTCTTATAACTTTGTTTTCAGTGTAAAGTCTTCTCAGTAGAAAAGATACATACTAATAACATACTGTATTCACATGCAGGACATTGATATATTTTGATATTAATATACTATTATTATTTTTGTTAATATTTTGAATTAGATTTATTATATATATATTTTCTGTTTTCACTTTATTTTAGTCATTTTTTTTGTTAGTTCTTTCATTTTTACTAGATTTATTTGTTTATAATAGTTTTTACGGACCTCTTAGGGAACATGGAGATGGAGGAAAACGTTTTGCATTCCTCGAAACTTTGTGTTTGTATTTTTCCTCCCATCACCATGTCTCTTTAGGGGCTTCATAAGTTTGAATTGATATTAAGATATATGCTTAAACGAAACAAATGAGAAATGTTGTCTTTGCAACTATCTGCAAAGTTTTTTCCCTATTTTATTTTATTTCAAGTTATGTAAATAGTTTTTTTTATGGTTTTAGTTTTAGGGCGCATTTACATGACAACAATGTACTAAAAACTGACAACTTTTTCAACTTTATTACGATCCCAATTTACACGGATCTATGAGAACAACTAAAAATGTTCTATTATGCTGCCAGGACAGTAGGTGGCGATGTCAGAAACACTACGTGCCTAAATATTGAACGCGTAATACGCACGGTCACCACTTTCACACATTCGACAATAACGCTTTCGTTTTCTACCCATTTCGTGAATAGTTTTTAGTTGAACACGGTGTCATGTAAACAGTTGTGATTTTCAAATAATTTTAATGTGAAATAAAAAGTTTTACATTTTTATTTTTTTTAATTTAAAATGAATTAATGATAATAATCCTGGTCCTTAGTCATATCTAGAATCCATAATATCATAAACAACCACCCCAAACTTTCTAGCAACCATTTGTAACAACTTAGCGTAGTGGCATGGAAAATCTCATTTCCTCTCGTTTATTTCTTTGGTTTCATTTAGCTGTATTTTGCACAGGTTCACGTTCTTACTGCATGTCCCGAGACAAACCTTGAGAAGCTTAAACAATGTGTGTGTGATGGTGAAGAATCGATGCATGTCTGACCAAGTTGTGACGTTTGTCCCTGTTGTTTTTGCTATAGAGTGAAAGTGTTGATGAAGGTGGCGAGGGAGAGTATGTGAACCTGTACTCGTCCACACAGGCTAACGGAGACAACACACACCGCACCGTAAGTACCCACGTGTGTCATTGTCTCGAGGCGGGTGTGCGTTTTTGGAGTGTAGTAATACTTTTTAATTCTTCAGGACACCTCTTCATGTGACGATGTGCTTCAAGACCACACCCCTCACATACCCATGTCCAATAGCAAGGAAGCGTTGTCTAAGGACAGGTATGAATTCGAGTCTTTGTGCTTGTGTGTTGTGTTTTTGGGCAGGTCGGAGACGTGTAAATATTTGTGTAATGTTTTCTCTCGCTCACAGGCCGAAAGATCCCAGTCATGGTCAGATAGATGATGTTGACGAATTATCCCTCATTGATCATAATGACATTATGAACCGCATCACACTCAAAGCAGAGGTAAGAATGCTTCTTAAAGATTTATATAAAGTGTTCATGAACTGTATAAAACCTTTATTAAACAGCCAGGATCAATGAAAACCTGGAAATATTTGGATTTATTTGTTTATGCATTTTTGAATTTTTTTCATTCATTTATGCATTTTAGTTGTGCCTTAATGCATTCATTAATATTGCATAATATTTAAATATGTCCATAATTTAAAAAAATTCAGGGTGGAAAAAGATGG
This sequence comes from Opsariichthys bidens, assembly GCA_037194245.1. NCBI lineage: Eukaryota > Metazoa > Chordata > Actinopteri > Cypriniformes > Xenocyprididae > Opsariichthys > Opsariichthys bidens. The sequence goes on along the minus strand of CM074294.1, from coordinate 18,096,194 downwards.
GAAAAACTGTATATATATATATATATATATATATATATATACACGTACATATAATGTATATAAATGTATCTATGTGTGTGTGTATTTTTTTTTTTTAAAGTATTTATCAGCTATTATTTTCAGATTTTCAGTTTTTTTTTAATTATTTTATATAATTTAGTACTTGAATTTAAAATAAATGAAAATGAGAAATGTTGCCTTGGCATCTGGCTGAAATAAAATGTCATGTTTTTGTAGTTAATATTAATTTTATTTCAAGTAATGTAACTTTGCTATGGTTTTAGATAATAATAACTAAACCTGGATCATAGCTAGAGACCTTCTTTTAAATATTCAGTACCATGTTTTCATGTATAGTATTAAAAAATGTGTATATGACTGCCTTGTTTCTGACGAAGACAATCGGAGAAATATCTTGACGCATCCGAGCTTTATAATGGCAGTAATGCGCTACCAAACGAGTATGAGCTGAAGAAAGTGTCTCCATCCACATCCATAATAAATGTACTCCACACTACTCCGGGGGGTTAAGAAAGGCCTTCTGGAGCGAAGCGACGCGTTTGTGTAAAAACAAATAAAACAAATCCATATTTATGTACGCCAGACCGCCTTCTGTATTCTTCAAAAAGCTTACGCTGTACGTCCTATGCCTTCCCTATTCAACTTACGGAACTGATGCGACGTCAGTTATGTTTTTTCCGTAATTTCAATATGAAAGGCGGTAAAGCTACATATTTTAAATCATTACTTGTTAGATAAAACGCATCGCTTTGCTCCAGAAGGCCTTTCTTAACCCCCCAGAGCAGTGTGGAATACGTTTATGATGGATGGATGTGGATGGGGACGCTTTCTTCAGCTCATACTCGTTTGAAAGCGCATTACTGCCATTATAAAGCTCGGATGCGTCAGGATATTTATCAATATTTCTCCGATTGTCTTTGTCAGAAACCAAGTCATTTACACCTGGGATGGCTTGAAGGTGAGTAAAACTTATCATTTGAAAGTGAAATAATCCTTTAAATCTTCATGGCAGAGCATTAAAGTCAACTGACCCTTCGCAAACCGTTTGATTGACAGGCGATCTGACCAATCATAACCCTGAATCCACCATTTTGTCCGACAAAGCGGTCAGGGGAGTTAGTAGATTAACGTCGCTGAACGTGAACGTCTTTCCGCGCCATTCCTTCTGATGTTCATTCATGTTTATTTGATGCTGTAAATGAACTAGTATGAAGAGATGATCGCTTCACGAGGAGCTACAGCGATCTGTCACCACACATTAAACACACACTAGACGCTATTAATTGTTTAAACTTCTTTAAAAAAATTACAATATTTGAAATATGAAACTGTTTCATACGTTGCCACTGTCCTCTTTGCTCCAGGATGTATTTTTCACGGCGTGAGAACGTGATGTGTTGCGTGAGAGCGCATGACTTGTCGGACATAGCAACAGTAACTAAAGGGGTCGGAGCTTTGTAAGTCTGTACAAGTCCCTAATATGTAGACATGAAATATTGATTTGAGCTAAATATGTTTTATTATGGATAAAGAAAGAGGAATTGGAGCGATATGAGAGGCATTAAACTAGCTGGAAATCGTGCATGTATTTCGTGTGTTTTTGACGACGAGTATATCGCAAGTCTCACACACACACACACACACACACACACACACACACACACACACACACCGTCAGCTGGTGCAGTGCTGCGAGGGGTAGCCGGAGCCAAACGGAGCTCGACTTCAGTGAGCTGCAGTAATAATTCTCTCTCTCTCTGATAGAATGATGATGGTCCTGATGTGAGAGCCGGTTCTGGTGATATACTGTTAGTTCACGCTACAGAAACAGACCGCAAAGGTAATTCACATTCTTTCTTCATAGGACGGGTGTTTAGTAATCGTTATGATGCATTTGTGTGCAAACACGTGCTGTTCATTGTTACAATTTGCCTTTAGCATGTCTTAGATGGATTTATTCCTGCAGTGTTTGAGTTTGATGGAGGTTTTTAATTGTATTCCTCTGTTTGTGTTGTAGATTTGGTGTTGTACTGTGAGGCTTTTCTCACCACCTACAGAACCTTCATAACACCCGAAGACCTCATCAAAAAACTACACTACAGATATCCTTTCAGTCGTATGATCTGTTTCCATCAGTTCGGTCTGCATTACGTGTGTGTTTCTTAACTCCGCTGCACATACACGCGCTTCTGTCACAGTCCAGACACCTTTAAGAAGCGTGTCAGTAAAAACACGTTCTTCGTGCTGGTGAGAGTCGTGGATGAACTCTGGTGAGTAACCACATGTTCTTATACGTGGCTAAAAACTACTCGTGCTGAACAACAGACTGCTAACAAACGAATATTTTTTTAATACAAAAATATTAAAGGGTTTGTTCACCCAAAAATGAAATTTCAGTCATTAATTCCTCTCCCTCATGTGGTTCTACACCCGTAAGAGCTTCGTTCATCTTCAGAACACAAATGAAGATATTTTTGATGAGATCCGATGGTTCAGTGAGTCTCTATTGATAATTTACACTTTCAGATGAACAGAAAGATACTAAAACATATTTAAAACTGAGTACAGTGGTTCAACGTTTATATTAAAAAGAGACGAGAATACTTTTTGTGCGCCGAAACAAACAAAATAATGACAACGATATCCAGTGATGGACGATTTTAAAACACTGAGGCTTCACGAATCTTTTGTGTCGAATCAGTGGTTTGGAGCACCGAAGTCACGTGATTTCAGTAAACGAGGCTTCGTTACGTCATGAGTGATTCGAAATTTCAATAGTTCATGTGATTTTGGCAGTTTGATTCACGCTCCGAATCACTGATTAGACAAAAGATTCGCGAAGCTTCACGAATCTTTTGTGTCGAATCAGTGGTTTGGAGCACCGAAGTCACGTGATTTCAGTAAACGAGGCTTCGTTACGTCATGAGTGATTCGAAATTTCAATAGTTCATGTGATTTTGGCAG